>CM046428.1:2625654-3225654 GCA_025506505.1 Flaveria sonorensis | reverse complement strand
TTAAAATTCCATATACTAACATGAGTTTTTAAAATGATAACTTCTAGCTTTAGAAAAATACTTAAAAAAAATGTTCGACCAAGTAAATATATACGAGATCTCAAGTCATTTTAGCTGAATTGATTTAACGTCCTAATCAAAAGGAATAACTTATTTCATTTAGAAAAATGATAAGTACTACTAATATTATATAATCATTAATTCTATAACATTATTGAGTATTATTCTAAACTTATGATGATCAAATACTATATAATGCTGAAGTCAATTACGAATCATACCATTGTTCTTATTTATAAAGACATGGTGGATGCCAACAATTCACCCTTGTTTGTTTAGCTCATCGCTATTTCTAGATGCTAGATTCTTGATTTTAGATCACTTTACAAGCTTTAATTATATATTATCTTTGTTAGAATTTAATTTATTAAAATTCGAAGTATAAACTTTATAGTTTATCATTATCGGCCTCTGACCAGGTGTTATAAAAGAGCACTTGTTAGTTAAAAAATTTTCTTAACGAAAAGATATCAAGTTTGAATTCCACTTTATACCCTTAAAATTTTTTTGAATGACTAAAGGATCACTAACGGGCCACTGACCCATTGGATTCACCATTACTCGAGTATGAAACCCGAGAACACCCTTAGAAAGAAACTCACCTTATGTGAGAAAACACTCCGGTTCAATTTGAAACCCTTTTTTCAATCACATGCAGGGGTGGATCTACTAGTAATTAAGGGGTTTCCGGAAACCCGTTCGGTTTCAAATTTATAGTGTTAAAAATATAAAAAAATAAAAGAAACCCCTTAATATTTTGAAGTAGGAATCTTAAACCAAAAGTGTATGTTGGTGTGATGGTTAGGCACCTGTTTCTACTACCAAAGGTCCCGGGTTCGATTCTCTTCGTTTTGTTTTTTTTTTTTAATTTTCAGCGATTTTTTTAAAAAATGAGCTTTAAGACTTAAGAATTAGGGTTTTGAATTTCAAAGAAACCCATCGGCTATCGCAGGCATCGACTTGAAGGTTTTGACTCACTTTTGGAAGATGTCACGTCCTTTTGTGACAAGTATGATATTGAGATGATTAAGATGGAAGATGAGTATGTTGACCCGAAAAATAGAAGAAGAAAGACCAACATTACCAATCGTCAGCATTATGTGGTGAATAATTTCAACACGATTCTCGATATGCAAATTCAAGAGCTTGGAAACCGATTTAATGAGGTAACCACTAACTTGCTTATGTGTATGAGTTTTTTAAGCCCATGTGATAACTTTAGTTCCTTTAATAAGTTAAATTTGCTAAAGTTAGCCGAGATGTATCCGCGTGATTTTACTTTTGATGAAAAAGACAACCTTATTCATGAACTCGGCCACTACATTCCTAATGTGAAAAACGATAGTCGATTTGATAACCTGAATGGAATAAGTGATCTTGCCAAAAGGATGGTGGAAATAAGAAAACACATTGATTATCAGTTAGTCTATCGTTTATTGAAGTTGTCACTAGTTTTACCGGTTGCAACGGCTAGTGTTGAAAGATAATTTTCTTTAATGAAGCATGTAAAGACGGAATTACGTAATAGGATGGGTGATGGATATATGAATGATTCTTGCATTTGTTACATTGAAAAGGAGTTCTTACAACAAGTTTCGGTCAAGAATGTAATGCAACGTTTTCAAAAGATGAAGCCTCGTAGGGAACAACTTTAGATCAGTTTTTTTATTCGTAAAAACTATCTTATTTATGTTATGTATTTTTAACTTTCTATTGACTATGTTTTTTTGTTATTATATCGTACTTTTACTATGTGATACACCTTACCCGACCCCGAACCATCGAACCAACCAGCATTTTTTTATATTCGGTCATATGAAATTGAAATAGTTAAAAAAGTGAACCCCTTAAGAAAAAATCCTGGATCCGCCACTGATCACATGTGAGACTTAAACTTAAGATATCATTTTATTTTAATAAGATATTAGAATATATCATCTCAACCATTTGTCCCTTTTTCTAACCATCATATATGATTTGATTCAGTTACAAGATTCAAATCTATAGTCTAGGTCAAACCAAAATGTATTATATATGGTTTTATAATGTATTAGTGTCATTTATTTTTAATGGTATCCAGTATTTGATATCCTAAAACTTTGATGTAGCTAAGATTCTAAATCAGTATAAGGATTAAATATTTTGTAGTTCAAATTTTAGATAGGAATTGTGTTAAGTGTCATATTCAATAACCATCTTATTTCAAAATTAGAGAAACATTACTATCAACTTCTTCCCTTCCTCTACCTCCTCAAAAGTATTATCTATCACTATTGCCGCTTTGAGGGTTAATTTGCCCGCCATAGTATGTGAAATTGTCAGACCAAGGTAAACGTTTTGCCTAAGATCTTAGACTTAAACTGGCTAGACCAAACCAGATCATATAATTCAATATCGGTGATCGTTTTATATTACATGGATAGTCTATGTTATGAGATTCTAAATTAAGAACTTAAAGTCGATGAAAACCATAATTTTATATAAACTAGATGAATGATTTCTAAAACATGTAATGTTAATAATATATATTGGTGTTATGCTTAAAAGAGCATATCTTATCTCTATCATAAAACTTGATGTATATGCTCGATGTGATGTTCTTATTTCATTGTGTGGTAGCTCCAAGGTTCGGGGGTTCAAAATAGCCATTGAACACAAAGTAAATCACTAATTGAACCGGACCAATAATAGATGTCAACCGTCCAAATCATATTAGGTCACACTTTAAAGAAAATACAAAACTTAAATTGAAGCTATTACAATAATTTTGTTGGTCAAGAAAGTTGATCACTTTTGCAAACAACCTTTTTTGACGATAAAAACTATCATATACCCGCTACAAACTCGTTATTATGGCATATTTGGTCACCACAGGCATGTCGTTATGAAGGTTGAAATAACTAGTAAATGGGTTTGCATGTTGCCACGGGGCGAAAAACTTTGTCTTTTTGAATGACATAAAACTGCAATTTGAAATCAATACCATTGTAAACCTGTATTTTATCAGACAATCCAATTTATTTCTACTTAAGCTTCCACGAAGCTAAAGCTAAAGCTGTGCAATAGTAAATTCAAAAAAACAAAGAAGGAGACACCGGACACGATTATGATATACAGGCAGAAAAGAATGTATTAATAGATGCATATAGGTGCTGCAACATGTCATGGAGAATCTTGTAATACTTTAGCAAAAACATAAGTAGCATCTAATCCCTCTCATAAAAGAAAAACAAAAACGTGATATATCTCAGAAATTTGTTAATACATGTGAGTAATTGAACTTTGATTTAAGAAAATGATTATGAACCTAACACAAAATCCAGACCACAGCCTCGAAATTCCACTATTATCTGTCGATCCAAATTCCAACGTGCATCCATTTTATGTTGGATCAAAAATCGCTCCAGGAAGGTTAAAGAGGATTGGGCTAATTGAATTTCTTTCAATGTATAAAGGAAAAACTCAACCCAGAATACTAGTTTGATGGGTGAAAGAACTCATTTGACCTATAAACCTCACATCAATTACAGGTCCCGTATCTTATAATGGTTTCAGTCCATAACATCCGCCTCTTCTTAAGGGCCAATGTCCTCGTTGGTCACGGCCACATTGCTCACAATTGGTTCTTTCTAGGACACCACTCCGTGGGACGACACTTCAAGTTTGGCTCTGATACCAACGTTACAGACTAAACGGAAGAACTCAACTCAAAAAACTATTTTAATATGTGAGGAAACTCATTTGACCTATTAACCCCGCATCAATTACTCATAAAATCGATCTAACACAAGTCTCATATCTTATAATAATTTCAGTCTATAATAATATCTATATAAACCATAGTTGGGCTTTGTTGTGTTGGTGTATGTAATCTTTTTCTAGCATATTGCTAGTTGTTTAATTCCATCTCGCATTTCAAATAAAAAATAACTTTTTTATTGGGAAAGTAGCGGAATTGCTTCCCCGAATATTTTTTAATAATATATACATATACCAGAAAATCATTATAATATCAAATCTACCTTTGTCTAGCAATTAAAATATTAAATTTATCTATTTTAATTTATAACATTATAAATAATATCTGATATAAAGGGTTTTCACCTTAATTCTCTTCAAATTTTTTATTTCCTAAAGATGAGTTATGCATGAAAAATATTTGATCAAATCTGTAGCAATGAGAACACAAACCAAAAATTTTCTCATCTTAAATTTTGCATCGATCTATGCATCGATTTCCATTCAATAAAATTTTTCACCGTACTTTTTTTAACGACAACTTTACGACCCTGTTTTGAAAGATAAGTGTTATTTTTATCAGATTTACCTATCCTTTTTCCGGTTGGGACCATAGCATAACTCTTCAGAAGGAAATCACAACTGAGAAAACTCGTTGGGTCAAGCTTGACTTTTGAACGTTTTTTACTCAAAGTAAGACTTATACCAAAACCTTCTCATATTAAAATATCTTTGATACCTCATCCTAATCACTTGTGCTAAGGATCATTGATTTTTCAACGTAATTATCCTTGATGAAAACAAATAAATTATTAATAATTACATCAACATAAATCAAATGAACAAGATGTTGAAAATGGATAGTGTGGGTTTGATTATTAATCCAATTCTAGGGCGGCGGATAGTTGGGGGCCGGGGGGCCGCCGCCCCCTCTTTTTTTCGTCGGTGGTGTTAAATTTTAGTCCGGTAGTGCAAATTTTTGACCCGGTAGTGTAAATTTTTATATAAATATGAAGTTTGCCCCCCATAAAAAATTAATTTCGCCCCCGCCCCCCTCTAAGAGTGTTCAAGCTCCGCCACTGATCCAATTGTCAGTCAAACCATAATTTGGCATTAGATGTCACATCTAATGGAAAATATATAAGAA
This sequence comes from Flaveria sonorensis, assembly GCA_025506505.1. Lineage (NCBI taxonomy): Eukaryota > Viridiplantae > Streptophyta > Magnoliopsida > Asterales > Asteraceae > Flaveria > Flaveria sonorensis. The sequence continues at coordinate 3,220,709 of CM046428.1, read as the reverse complement.
AAATATATATAATAACATAGGGTAGAATAGTTAATAAAAAAAACCATTAAAAAGATAGCTATATATATGACATTTAAAAGATTTGTAAAAATATCAAGTATATATGAAGTTACGTACTCATATTATTATTATCGTCACCGCAGCCGCCACTACTACCAACACCATCACAAACACAACCATCACTAGTAGTAGTAGACCACTAGAACATTAAGGAAAAAAAATCATTACTTTGGATGTGATACGTCTTGGTAGTCATGTCGGATAGTATTTACGTATACAACTTGGGGTTAATTATGCGAATTGCGCAACCATGCTCCTGTATCCACTTGGGCCAGCATGTCCCACGTTATTCCAAAAGATGTATCCATAAAATTTGTTAAATAAGCATATATATTTATTTTTTTTGCAAACGTACAGTATTTGTTACTGTGGTCCTTGTTGAATATCGGACAACCCAAAGGGTAAAAGTGGAAAGTATGCCAGATGGTTATGGATGCATTTTTTAACATTTTGGTGACATAATGACTAGAAAGACAATAACAACGTACAACTAATTATTAGACATTTGACTCAAACAAACCCAATTTTAGCCATACAAAATTAAATAAGAAGGGCAAAAGAATATTTTGATTGGTCGTGAATGATTGTCATGTGGGTCATGCTCATAATCCATGTCACACTCATCCCCACCTCCTATTATTCCTCTTATTCTCCACTCACACAACTGTTAGGGGGTAAACGACCCAAGCTTCTGGTAGACTTTACATGATCACAAACAAACAAATATACTTAATAATAACTTTTATCATATAGAAGGGTTTTGATATTATAATAATTTTTATCATATAAAAGGGTTTGGAAATTATAAGATGATAATAAATCTTCCTTTTTTTTTTTGCCAGTGTTAAATCTTACTTCTAGGGCTGCAAACGAACTGAACGTTCAGCGAACAGTTCGGCGGAAAGTTCGTTTATGTTCGTTCGTTTAGTAAATGAACGAACACGAACAAGAAAATTTCGTTCGTTTAGTTAAACAAACGAACACGAACACAAGTCGTGTTCGTTCGTTTATGTTCGTGAACGTTCGATAATGTGTTCGTTTATGTTCGTTAATGTCCGTTCGTGAACGTTCGATAATGTGTTCGTTTATGTTCGTTAATATGTTCGATTATGTTCTTAATTTTTGTGTTGGTTATTTTTATGACAAGTATGTCAAGTGTTTTTGGATATTTATGTTACATGTTTATTTATTTTTTATAAATTTTGTGATGAATATGCTACTTTTATTTTTAAAATAAATATGTGATCATTTGTATTCGTTTGTGTTCATGGACTTCTTTGTGTTCGTCATGTTCATGAACATTTGTTTGTTTTTGTTTGATTTTGTTTGTGTTCGATTGCGTTCGGTAAGTGTTCGTGAACAGTTCATAAACATGTTCATTTCCTTAATGAACGAACACGAACAAGAAAACTCGTTCGGTAAGTGTTCGTGAACAGTTCATGAACATGTTTATTTCTTAATGAACGAACACGAACAAGGCCTTGTTCGTGTTCGTTCTGTTCGTTTGCAGCCCTACTTACTTCTATTTCATGGTACCATGATATTCCTGTCAAAGAGACCATCCGCTCACAGAATCAATTTTATAAAAGGAAATATGAAACAAAACAAGTATCGTAACAAAACTCGTAGAAGATCAAAGAAAAGAAAATCATAAAAATCCCTAAGACAAAAGTAGATGAGATTGAAAGCACACTTAAAACTTTAAACATATATAAACTAAATACACACCTAATGGTAAAAACAAACATAAAAAATAGCTAACATCAACATCTATGATTAAAGACAACCTAAATGCAAATGCTAGCCAATATACTAAACACTAGCAAAGACCAACTCTATAAATCCTCTAAAAATCTTTTAACATTTATCTGATATTTCAAATAACTTGTATCACCAACAATGTATTTACAGAGTTCAATTGTACAAATCCTACATAATCTGAGACTGCTAATCTTTTCCTCTACTATTAGGAATTCCATGCTCCATACAGTTGTTGTCACCACTCTTTCCTCCGAACATGCTTAACCCATCTTAATGTCCCCTCTGTTATCTTATGTGAAGTGTGTGTTGCCCTAATCTATCATTTAAAATTCCATTCATTATTCGGTTCAACATTTTGTATCCATACATCAAGCTTAACATCTTCATCTTTGTTACCTTCAGCTCACACACTTGGGTATTCTTGATTGTCCAGCACTCAGTTACTTATAACATAGTCGGTCAAACTTTATATATAAATTTTTATAATAGATAAGTAAATAACATATATTTTTTTATTAAATATGTAACTAAAACCATAATATCTATATTGTGTGGGAAAGATCAAAAAAGAGCTCTTATGTTTCATGAGAATCTCAAGAACTTTTTATTTACACGTGTAAACATGTGTAAATAATAGAATTATTTTACACATGTATTAAAAAAGAGTTTTCAAGATTGTCGTAGAATAAAAAATTATTATTTATTTCTAAGTTATAACTATGAGAACTATTTTTTACACTCTCATGATATTTAAAGTTCTCCCAACAACCCATCGCTATGTTATATTTGTACACATAAATTAGTAAACTTTTGATTAATAATAAATGAAACTAATCTGACTTTGAAAAAATTTAATTAGTCGAGCAAGAGCTTTTGACATAAAACCCAAAACATGTTAAGTTTAATCTCTCTTTAATCAAACGACTCGTGTTTAACTTGGTCCCTTCATACCCATATCAATAACATTATCGATCTTCTTCCACCGTTATAGAAATTATTAATGAGTCTTCATCATTGTGCATGATGTTACATTATTGGTTCTAACACACATACGTATTTCTAAATAATAAAAATTCTAAAAGTATAATTGGGTGCATCTATATTTGCATTTCCATAAGCCAAGTCTATTGGATGAGTAAATTCAAATTTAGATTGCGAATCAGAACCATAAAACATTTAATACTTACAAGATTTAAGAACCAAATACGACAGGCCATGAAAAGGCATTCTGGAAGAAGAAGGTCCAAAGTGAAAATATAGCTAACATCATCGGGTCACTTTCCTCATCTTTCTTGTAGCCGTTCACTTTTAACTTAAATCCACAAAAGTGGTGATTCAATTGAATATTTGAATGGCTATTTATGTAATTTGTTCTTGTGTACTTTGATTTCTTTGTTTGCCTAGATAGCGTTTTGAATCATATTTGAAACTTACTTTCAGATTAAATTATTTTTACTACTATACGAAATCTTGAAATGGATACGACAAAGTAATTCACAAATAACAAGTACAAATTTTTTGTGAAAATTTATGTTAAAAGGGCAGTTCCAAATTAAACCAACGAATCATTTATATTGAAATTGAATAATCACAACGAAACAACGTTTCAACATTTATTTATAAAAACATGACAGTTGGCGGTTAATGTTAATTGTTGGTTAAAACCATCAAAGGATGACAATTACATTATGATGAATGTGAGCAATGGCGGAGCTTGACCTATCTTATTGGGACGGGGGCGAAAGTAAACTATTTTAGGGGGGCAACCTCTATAAATATTAAAAAATTTACACTAACGAATCGAAATTTACACTCACGTACAAAAAATTAACACTGCTGATGAAAAAAGATGAGGCAGGGGCCCCTCCTGCCCTCACTATGCTTTGTCTATAAATGTGTGATGAGGAGAGAGGGAGGAAAGAAAGGAGGAGTGTCCATGTGGTCTGTTTCCGTAGTCTTCATCCTCAAGAACATAGGTTGAGGATGCTATTATGCATCTAAAATGCAATAAAACATTATCACACTCACTTCTACTCCATAGGTCAAAATTACATTGAAATTCTAATTTATATTAGGGCAGTAACCTTTTATTTTTATTTATATAATTACATTAAAAGTTATTAATTTTTATTTTTTTTAATTAAATAATAATTTTTATACATTTGTCATTATTTTATTTTTTTGCCTCCAATCACAACCACTTTAAAAAATATTTAAAAAAATTTATATGAGTTAAACTAAGTTTCTCCAAATATACATATAAACAATAACATTTCTCTATTTTTCACTCACAACCATTCAATATCGTTCTCTGTAATATAAGAAACATCAACATATTTTTACAAATTCCACCGTGAATGCTTTTAGAATTTAAAATAGCAACATATTTTTACAAATTCCACCGTGAATGCTCTTAGAATTTAAACACCGGTCTTCTTTCAAAAATAATAACACATACCATCCAATCATAACCTAAATGTCACGTTTATTTAGTTATTTCTGTTTTTTGTTTTTTTGTTTTTATTACATTGAATTTGGATGAAATCATTAATTCACGCATTTAAATGTTGAATTTACCTTTAGTCCTTTACTATTTCAAATTTTAATATTTGAAGCCTTTAACCGAATTTGTAGCCATCGCAAAAGAGTAGAATAAGTATTCCAAAAAACAATAATTTTATTAATTAAAAGACATGTGGCCCAATACAATTCCAAATGAGCAAGTGGAGTGGTAAGAGGTATCCTTCTATGCTAGAGATTAAAAAGTTTAAATTATATAACAGTTAATGAAAATAGATTAAAAACCATTCTAAAAAAATCACGCAGCCCATTACAAAGTGGTGTGGTATCTATTTCAAGTGTGGTAAGGATATAACTCCTATCACACAGAAATGATAGAGACTATGAGTAAATTTAACGAGAGAGAGTATGTGTTTGCTGTTGAAAAAATATAATAATATAATAATTGTGCATTTAACCTTTGTGTTCATGCTAGAGACATTAATTTCTATGCGGCATCTTAAAATAAAAATCAATTCATGCATAAGGTATTAGTATTATTGTAAGTTCAATAAAATATTAAACTATAACCAACAATGACTCAAATTCAAAACGTCTTAACTACAATAATGTCATTTTTTAATCCAAAAACAACCAACTGATTGATCTATAGAAATAAACAATTAAAAAAAAAAAAAAACGAACCCATCAGAATTAATGCCACACAAATCCCCAAATAAAAAAATACGAAAAACACATTCACAAAATACTTGAATGCCCAAAAGACCCCCAAATATACAATTGAAAGTTGCCACCCATCATTACAGACAAAGGGCGGTTTTGTAAATCCATTCCATACAAACATTAAACCAAAAACCCACAAATCTTTGAATTTAATGAAAAAAAAGATAAAAAGTGTGGCTCAACTTTTTTCTTATTTATTTATTCTTTTCTTTTCTTTTTTTGTTTTCCATCGTCGCCGGAGCAACCGCATCATCACCTGAGATTAAGATCCCCAACGGCGGCGGCGCCGTCGTGCGCCATCGCCTCCGTCACTGAGGCGAGCTTCTGCAGGTTCAACTTCACCACCGTATCAGCAAACAGCCTGGTATCCTCCTCGGTGTTGCCCTCGGGGACATCAACAACGTACGACTCCAGAACCACCGTGACGGGCCTTCGATCCTCCACCGGCGGCAGCTCGTGGACGGTGGTGACGGCGTGGTAGTTCCTCAGCCGATGTTCGCCGCCGATGATGGTGAAGGCCATGACGTGGTTTTCATCGTCTAGGAGGTCGAGTCTCTCGGTGCTGGTGGCGGCAGGGAGGCCGGAGATGACGTTGACGTCACGGGTGCAGCCGATTTCCATGGTGAAGGGGTGGGCGACGGTGCAGCTTTTGATGAAGTGTTTGTAGGTCTGGGGTTTATCGAAGCGGCGGACGACGGACCAGACGACGTGGAGGGGGGCGTGGATGTGTTGGGCGACGAGGGAGGAGCATTGGGAGGGTGACAGGGGGTACGTGTGGAACGCCGAGATTGACGGTTGCAGCTGCTGGAACTCGTCGGCGCTCAGCCCTGGTGGCGGAGAGAGGTGGTGGTTGGTGGTGCTGGTGCTGGTGCTGGTGCTGGCGGTGGCGGTGGCGGTGGTGATGGTGGTGGATTGCGGTGGTGGTTTGTCTTGGTCGGAGTTCTCCATGGGGGGTGGGAGGAGGGAGGAGAGAGGTGGGGGATAGATAGATAAGGACTAGATTTGTTTAGTTTATAAAAGAGGACTTTGAGGTAGCGTGAGGGCAAAGTGGGGAAACATTATTATTATATGTTTAATGATTTTGGCTAAATATTGCTGTTTATTTAGTCCCATTAAAACATTCATAGTTCATTTTTTATATATTTATGAGTGTATTTTTTATATTATAAAAAATAATTATGAGTGGTTATGAGTGAAAGATAGAGAGCATGTTACCGTTTATCTTTATATTTGATAAAATATTATTCATCCTCTAGTAATTTTTTAATATTTATTGAAAGAGGTTGTCAGTGAAAAAGAAAAAAAATGTAATGATAAAGGTATAAAAACTATTATTTAATTGAAATGTATAGAGAAAAAATAATAATTTTTAGTTTAATTATAGAAATAAAAATGAAAAGTTAGTCTTGAATGCTCTTATAGTGTTATACGATTGGTTGATAAAACATGTTTTATCGTGTTTGAAAAATTAAAGAAGAGGATAGTGAACTAATGACACAAGTGTAAAATGTGAAAATGATTGGTTTAACTACTTTATCTTATGTTCACAATTTCTTCTTAGAGCATTCACAGCGAAATCCGTATCTCCATTCAAATAATTATTTTTTTTTTATTAAATAATTTTTTATACATTTATCATTACTTTTTTCTTTCTCATCTACTCGTAACAACTTTCAAAAATAAAAAAAAATGTATAAGAGTTGAACAATTTTTCCTCGTATATACAGATGAATAGTAAATTTTATTTTTTCCGCTCACAACCACTCAAAATTATTCCTTATAAAATAAGAAATTCACTTACATATTTTTAAGGTTTTCATTATGAACGCTCTTATATGTTTTTATAGATCAAGAATGATAAATGATAGAGTCTAGCCTCTTAATTTTTAATAATTTTTATATAGTTTACTTTTTATTAAAAAAAGTTTAATCGTGTCGTAAATATGTCAAAAGCTGTCAACTTTACTTTAATTTAAGATCTTTACGCGTCAAGTGAGATTCGAACCTAACATAATCTTACGTGAGATTATGCTTATTTGTCACAAGATTACTACTAATTGGATTGATAGTTTTGTTCTATGTTGCTTAAGTATTGTTTAATTTGATAACTTAGAGAATTCACAATTGCTTCTTCAACCTCATCTTTACAGTTTAATTAAAATTTACATTTATTCGTAATATTTGGTTATTTTTTAAAAAGCTCCCACAACTCGTTAAAAATATTTATCTCCTATATAATTTAATAATTTGTTGGTTACCCTGGCGGCAAATGTGTATATTTCTTATCTTTGAGGTGGCGGGACAAATCTTACTTGAAGCATAAAGTAGATTTAGTTTGTAGCAGAGGAGGTAGATTAGAGCAATTTAAAAAAAAAAAAAAAATTGCCAAATACATTAAGTGTGACAATTAATTTGTCAAATATTAACTTATAACTCATTTATGTTTTTCAAAACAATAAGCGATCGGTCCACAAGTGCACACGTAACCTTCACGTATGCACTCGTCCGTTTGTATTCTTTATGTCTTCTTTTTAAGTTGTCACGTCAATAATATGATATATTTGTTTCTGCTTTTATCATACTTTAAAACAAAATTTTGTTAAATTTAATTTGATATAATCATGAGAATGTATTTTAAAAATAAAGGGAATAAGTTGAAATAACGTCTATGTATATAAATAAATAAAAGGGCAATTACATAGATCTCCTTTTTGTTAATTGCATAATTATCAAACTCAAAACTAAAATTGAATATATTCATTTCTTTAATCTACTTTATTGCATATATACCGAACCTAAAACTAAAATTGTATATAACCTTCCTTTAATGAAAAAAAGATATTGAATTAACCCATTTTGACTTTTTATAAAAACTAGATTATAGGATGACTATTTTACTGATAATTGTTTGTGAATTTTTTTTGTCATATATTTTTGGTTTTGTAAAGAATTTAAAGTTTAGTATTTGTGTTCCATTATTATTGTCACTCCAAAAGCTTGATAATAAAGAATAGATTTAACATAATTGAATAAAATTATTAGAAAACTCAAAAAAAAAAAGGTTAAGAAACCAAAAAACCTCATTAGCGAAACATGATTGAAAAACAAAAAAACTACAAAAATATAAAAAGAAAAAAAAAGCTAGCTAAATATTGGGGAATATGAAAATTTAAAATTTTTTAGAGTTTTTTTTAAGACAAGGGTAACATTGTGAATCTTAAACTTATTTAAAAAAAATCAAAAAGGGTAATTTTAAATGTTTTTCATTAAAGGAAGGGATATATATAACTTTGGTTGTGAATGGGTAAATATACAATTAAAAAGATTAACAAAGGGATATATGTAATTTTAATTTTGAATTGAGTAAATATACAATTAAACTAGCTTCCGTAAAGCTGTGTATTACACGGGTTAAATAAATAAAATATAAAATTTAATGAAAGTGTATTAATTATAACATGATAATATAAAAATAAGATATGATTGAAATTATGTATGAGTAAAAGTAATAAAACAATAATAAGAACTTTTCAAAGTTTTGTTTTTTAAAATTTTTTCATGTTTTTAGAAAATAGTTAAACATTTTGTTTAAAAACAAACTGTTGTTCAGAAAATATCATTTTTAAAAATCAATTTTATTTATTTTTTGTTTATAAAAAGTTTTGTTTTTTAAAAACACATATTTTAATATATTTCTTATTTTTAAAAAAGTGTGCCGTTTTAGAAAAATTTCTCATTTAATAAAAAATTGTTTCTTGAGCAATATTATTAATAAAAAGATCGTTTTTTATTTTGTTAAAAATATTTCTAATCTAAAAATAATTAAATAATATTATTAGTTTTTAATATGATTATTGAATATGAGAGAGAAAATAGAAAATTTTGATGAGAATGTTATCTTGTCACGTGTTTTCTCTAGTTATTTTTTGTTAGATTAAAAAGATTATTTTACAAAAGGATATATGACTTGTCGCTTTAAATATCTCAAAATATATTTTGTTTGATGATTTTGATGGCACGGCGGTCGCTATGTTTATTGAAACCTCAGCTCCACAAACCCTCAGACCATCTTCAACATCTTTTCAGGTGTTTTTCTTGGTACACATTAATGTTTTTTTGATTCTTTCTATTGAAAGGTTTAGTTTTTAAGTTGAAAGATCATGAGGTAACTTGAAAAAACAAGATATATGGCAGGTGGGTTGGGTCAAGAGAGGTTGGGTAATATTAAAAATTGATAAAAACAATACTCTCTCTCAATACATATTTTATAAATTTAATAATTAAATATAAAAGATGGTGATGATACGGCAATGCATTTAGATGTTTTTGAGTTTTACTATTTGAGAGATTTAATTTATAGGTTTGTAAATATAAATGTTTTTATGATGCCACATCTAACTAGATAGGTTTTTAAGTTTTATTTCATACTCTAATGTACAGTAAGAATGCACACAATACTAATTAGAAATCAGCAATGTTGACTTCTTAAATTATTTAAACATAGTTCACATAATTAAAATATTACTTGTAAAACAATGAATATAATGATGGGGAGCGTATGTTAATAAAACATTCTTTAAAAAGTAAACTTGTAAAACTAGTCAAGATTAAACAAAATATATTGTTTTTATTATTCAAATAAAATTATTATAAACATACAACATTATGGTTTTTATGTATATACGTAAATTCACACGTGTTAATTCATAAAAATAATAATAATATTATATATTTATAATAATGTTTATCAATAATAAAATAATTGTTTTGATTTGTCTTAACTATTTTCACAAGTTTACTCTTTAAAACTAGTTAGCTAAGGATGCATCTTCTATGTTGAGTAAGAAAGATACCCACAAAATCGTAACGAGTAAGAAAATTTTGTGGCGGCAAATGACGTTTAGTGGCATCGTCAAGAGGCATAATGACATGTTATGGTGCAAAAGGTACTACCGCGAAAGCACGAGCTATGATTGTTGCAGCACAACGACGACATGAGTTACCACTGTGCGTGGTAGCACGGTGATACCGATGGATCTAACGTCATATAGCGACATTGATAACAAGCATGACGACATACTATGGTGACAGAAGCTATAACTGAGGCAATACAATGACGACAAGACAGAAATATTTAAAACTTAGTTTACATACATGTACAATGCATCCTTGAGGAAAGACGGACGAGAGGGAGAGAAAAAAATTGAAGAAAGAAAGTTGTCACATAACATGGACAAATTGGAGAAGATTACCGACGACTAGCTAATATAACGTGACAAAAATGATGGAGAGAGATATCATGTTAGATAAAAAAAATGCGATAAAAACCTAATTAAATTGAATATTCTATTTACAAAAGTACAATAAAAATAATTACAATAAACCTAATGAAATTGCTTCTTCTAATTATGATAAATAGTAATAAAATAAAATAAACGTAGCGTAATTGACACTAAGAATTGAACAATTCAGAGAAATGACAAATTCTCATTATGATAGACAAATCGGATACTTTAAGAAACTATGTACTCACCTAGGAGTTTGCTAAATGAAACCCTCGGTGTCAATTTTATCAAGAAGCTCAAACATCTTACCAAATTCCTACAGCAACTTGTGATCCAACAAAAATGCCTATTCCATCATTTTGGCGGCTTTTGCGTATTTTGACCAATTTTCACTAAATTGATAATTCTTCTATTAATAAATATTCTAACATGAGTTCTTCGTTTAAATAACTTATTTTTGCCATACTTTGATTCGTTTGACCTGACTAACATCAAATACATAAGGCCATACTTCCGATGTGCGAAGTAGTCTGAGATAAGGTGGAGGTGAATATGTTGCGTAATAGGTGATGATCTGACACTTCAATCTGAAAAAATGGGTTGAAAATTGAGGATTATTTTCCAAATTGAGGGAGATGCAAGTAAAAAATTGAGGATTATTTACTGGAACCTAAAACATTCAGGTGATCTGACATTTCAATTTACTTTTTGAGGTGATTTCGAAATCCGATTTTTGGTACTGAATCTTAGCGGGTCATGCTTAACCGGTCCATATTAGGATCCATGATACCATTTTCACCCTATGAGGTAATAAACAACTGGGTAATTAATGATACAAGACCTGGTATAAGATTAGTGACGGACCCAAGAACTTTATTCTATATGATCACTTTTTCAGACTTAAGATCACTAACAATGCGATGTTATAATTTTTAGTTTGGGTCATGTCATTATGGCGATCCCTAAAACTATAATTTCAACATATTAATTGGAAAAATAAGTATACATTGGTCTTGCATTTTCTTCATATATAAAGAAATTAATAAAATAGGTAGATGAAAAAGAAGCCAATGAAATGGTGAAGATAATACGTGTTTGAGGTTTAGCGAATATCTATAAATTTAGGAATAAATTTAGTTTACGAAGTGTGAAAAAACTAAAATGTGTAAGCGGTGAGTTTTGAAATGTGGCCTTTGTATTTAAAAGGAGGAGTTGGTTCAGGAGATTACCACTACAGCAAGTTTACTGGAACTGAGACTATCATGCAAATTTTTTTTTTACAGTTTATGGGTTCATTGATCAAAACTTTATGGGGTCACTTGACTATAGAATATATGGACGCAATACAAAAATGAAAATTTTAAGAGGTCACTTGACCCCCTGTCTCATAACGTGCTTCGCCCCTGTATGAGACACTGCATAATACAATTTTACAATTACGTATTCGATTAATATTGCTAAAACCCGTTTAAACCCAACCAGTTGAGGGAGTTAAAGTGTGTGTTTGCATCGTTCTTGAGAGAGTATTTTGTTGTGTTAACTCATATAAGTTTAGCTATCCAAATTATATGTATAGAATTTATTATAAAAGATTAAAAAAAACCTTTCTTACACCTCAGCGGTTAGGTAACCAACTACCAACTACCAAGTTGCCCGATGCCATACATGAAAAGTTTGTAGAACTTTAGGTTTTTGAAAATACTTCGATGCCTATTTGAAAACTATCTTCTATTTTTCCAATATTTTGCCCATACAAAATTTATACAAAGAAAAATAATCAATATATATTTATTATTATTGATATCATATTTCCACAGGCCCTGAGAGAATAAGGTTATGGAAACCCTGTGAAAGTGTGAAGTTCTTATTATTTTATATTCTTTTAAAAACCATAAAAGAACTATATGTCACTAGAAGCATCAAACAAATAGAACTTTCATCTTACAACTTTCCAATACACGCTGACTTAATACCATTCAACAAAAGACCCACACAATGAAGTTCCATAGATTTTGGTCTGCTATCACGATATAAGTTTTGCACCACACTAGCAATCTATGTTTTAACATTATCTTTTTTTCATTATTTTGTTTTGATATTTCAAACAATCTCTTTACTTAGATGGCTATCAGAAAAAAATAAAGAGCTAAATGCTTTTTTGATATCTGATTTTATGTCGGTTTTGTCATTTTAGTACTTATGTTTTAATTTTTGCGGTTTCAGTATCCGTGTTTCAAAAAAATCACCGAAACAGTCATTCCGTCCAAATCCGTAGATAGCGTCAGTTACCATCAGGGGTAAAACCGTCATTTCCTTTTTTAAATTGTTATTTTTGTCCCTGGTTTTATATCATTTTTATCATTTCAGTATTCGCGATCAAATACACCTATAATATTACGATATGTTTTTGTTTTTGGAGATGTCAGTGTTTTAACTAGTTATTAAAGTTAATATTGTTGTAAATAAACTTTTTTTATTTTATAATATATTTCGGTGTAAAATAAAGTTTCTAATTTCTTAACATGCATTTTATTCACGGCATCATGCGGGTGTAGTTAATAACAAAAACGAACGTTATCATAGTACCCAACCGATCTTTTTTGTCATCTTCTCCTTCTAGACTACTTCAAATAACCTTAATAAACATACATAAGGAATCGCCTTAGTCTTTCGCCATTAGAAATTCCTGCCTTTGATAAATGTTTTGATGAATTATTAATGAAAATGAAAGGGGAAACGACAAAGGCACAAAGCGGAAAAAATAAGAAAATAAAAAGAAGCCACATACGTGGAAGTAGGGCAAAACCATGTAAGAACAAAAAAAAAAAACAGAACAGTGCAAAAGACGTATGAAACCAGTCTTAAAAACGAGTTAGGCAATAGAGAAATTGAAAACCTAACAAACAAATTATACAAACAACTTGCTATAAAGCCTAATTATAAATCTTACAACCATTAACAAAACCAACAGCGTGCCACTATTTTTTGAAAGTTTTAAAATCAAATAGAGATAATAATCAAACTTAAATTATCATTAATGGTGATGAACAAGAAGAGAGGATTATGCTGAAGAAAAAGAAAGGATGAACGTGAATGTAATTGATCGCGAGTACTGAAATAACAAAAATAATATAAAACCGGGGACGAAAATGGCAATTTAAGAAATGAAATGACGGTTTTACCCCTGGTGGTAACAGACGTTATCTAGGGATTTGGACGGAATGGTTTTTTCGGTGATTTTTTTTGTAACACGGGTACTAAAACCGCAAAAACTAAAACTTAAAATGACAAAAACGACATAAAACCAGAGACCAAAAAAGCATTTAACTCAAAAATAAAACATGAGAAATTAAAGAGAGTTTATTGAACCTCCAGTCATCGAAAATTGATATATAAATTTTTTTCAAGGATATATTAGTTGCACCTTTCGAAAGTAATTGAGAAATAAAACATAATTAAAAAAACGATTTTTAGTTTGAAATAATTTTGTTAGATGAAAACACAAAAGTTTACACCTATATGTAATAAAAAAAATTATTTTCAAAGCTTCATGAATTATATAAAAATAAATTATGAGTTGTGTGTATTGTTAATTTTATCCTAGATAATTTAAGTGTTACCATTGAAAAGAATAAAAAAAATCTACCCAAAACAAAAGATACCGGTTGACCACACATCACTTATTAAAGTAGATAATCTAGTGATGTTTATTGTCAAATGCTAGGGATATATCTGATATTAACCGATAGATGTAAGGACTGAGTTGTAATTGCGAAAAGTAGAGCGAGTCCACCTCATTCCATAGCTGGTCCAGCTAGGCATCCAGCCAAAGCTTTTAATTTAACATTAGAAGGGTGCCCGCGAAATACGACGGGGTGTCATTTTACATCCGTCACGTGCATTTAATATTTTGTTATTTTTGTAGTAGTTTTATAAAAGTCTATTATGTTTTTCTAAACTAAAATTTAGAACACCAAATTAATAGGTTCTGCATGACTAATTGTACATATATGTATTAACTTACTGTACCTCACAAAATACTGATATGTTGAGCAAAAAGTTTACACTAAAATGTTTAAAAAAACACAGGTTAAGTTGTAGTCTTAAAACGTTTTTAAACATGACAGATTAAAAGATATAGCTGAAATCTTAAAACATACTAAGTTTTTTTGGTTTATGGGTAGATAATATAAAACTTTATACAAATGTTAGTAAGTGTAAGGTTATTATGTAACTAATAGTAAAAGGTAATATGTAAATGACATTATAAATACTATTTTACCCTTAAAAGTGATTGTATTTTATGCATTGAATAAAATAATTGTTATTAATTTTATGATATCTTAAAATACACATCTCATATGGTTTTTATATAGTATAGATATAGATAATATTATGTTTTGCATTATATTTTTTTAATATTATCTTTATATCCTTTCTGCCCTCCAAAATTCATGAGATCCTTGAGTGACTAATAACATATACTATATTATCAAAAGGGTCAAACACCTTTTTAATAATATAAAAAATATAACCTATAAATAATAATTTAATACCGGAATATACAGTCTATAGGACCTTTTTTTAGAAAATATGATATAAAATAACAAAAGCAATACGTGAATGGAGAGTTTAGTCATCCATTAACATGCAAGTGCTTTATTTTTTAATAGGATTACTTCATATTTCAATGATCCACTTAACCTTTATTTAATTATTTCGCTTCATATTTATGGGCATTTGAGAAAGTAATATGATGTCGGCCATCTCACTCCAAAATAATTATATTGTACGGTTCTTAACCTTGATTGTTTTTTTTAAGATATTTGAAAATGATAATGTACTAAAATGTCGATTTAACTTTTAATGTAATTTTGGTAACTATAAGATATATTTTAAGTTCTTAATTCAGAATTTTTGAATTATTTAACTAATTATGCTCAAAACTTAATTAGAGAAAAGTGTGGACTTTTTGAAGTTGCGAGTTCAAGATGTTTTCTTGAATGCATGAGAATTACTATTTACACCTTATTGCTTCATAAACTACACAATGAGTCCCCACACTTCAAGATCATACCATATTCTATTGCATCAATTAAACCAATAGTTTCCACCTTAAGTTTAGGCAAATCCCATTATATGTTATGTATATGTTTATATAAATAAAATTATAGTTTAATAATTTCTATTTATCAAACTTTTCTTATAAGTGCAAAGTTGTGCAATTGGTTTAATCATCTGGTTTAATGTAATAGAAGAATAAATATATACAACACTATATATAAAGCGAAATTCGAAGGAGTTATTTGTTACTACGTAAAAGAACAAAATATATTATCCAAAATTCATGAAAGTGTTATAATATCACAATAATTAACACAAGATTAGTGTTATAACCTTAAGAACTTTAAAGAGAATTGTAAGAGCAAGAAGAAAAGAAATGTATAACTTATGAAAGTGTATACAAGAGGTGCATCTTCTCCTCTACATTGAGGTGGTATTTATACTACAAAGATCAATCATTTTGGTAGACAAGTAAAACTATTTAGCATAGTAAACTTATCTACAAGTTTGACAAAGATTTCATCCACTTGCTATGGTAATAATTCATAATACTCCCCCTTGGATGACACTTTTCAAACTTCAAGAGTTTAAGTGCTGTCTCATTAAAAACCTTGCTAAAGAAAAACCCAGTGGGAAAAAACCTTAGCAAAGAAAAAAAGAGTGCAGCTTATAACTCCCCCTCAAATTGTCTTCTGTAGATCATCACATTGTATGTACGTGCCGCATGCCAATATCATAAACATGTTTTCTGAAAGTTGTTTTTGGAAGTGCATTTGTGAAAAGATCAGCTGAATTATTGCTAGATTGAACGTATCTCATTTCAACTTGTTTATCTTTAATAAGGTCTTGAGTGTATGAAAAGAATCTTGATGGTATATGTTTTGTTCTGTCACTTTTGATATACCCTTCTTTCATTTGTGAGACACAAGCTGCATTATCTTCATAGATTGGTGTTGCATTTCTATCTTTCTCCAATCCACAAGAAGTTAATATAAGTTGTGTCATAGATCTTAACCATACATATTCTCTTGAAGCTTCATGTAGTGCAATGACTTCAGCATAATTTTAGGATGTCGCAACGAGTGTTTGTTTCTGAGAGCGCCATGAAATCGCAGTTCCTCCATTCTTAAATATGTATCTCGTTTGAGATTTTGCTTTATGAGGATCAGATAAATAACCTGCATCTACATAACCAACCAACCCTTCTTTTGAATTATTAGGATAAAACAAGCCTAAATCAATAGTACCTCGAAGATATCGAAAAATATGTTTAATCCCATTCCAGTGTCTTTTAGTAGGGGCTGAACTAAATCTTGCTAACAAATTAACTGCAAAAGAAATGTCAGGTCTCGTACAGTTAGTAAGATACATAAGAGCTCCAATTGCACTGAGATATGGTATCTCTGGACCAAGGACCTCTTCATTATCTTCGCAAGGACGAAATGGATCATTATCAACATTGAGTGATCTAACAACCATCGGTGTGCTTAAAGGATTTGCTTTGTCCATATTGAAACGCTTTAAGAGTTTCTCAGTATAAGTCGACTGATGTACAAGTATTCCATTATGCATATGTTCAATCTGCAAACCAAGACAATATTTGGTTTTTCCAAGGTCTTTCATTTCAAATTCTTTCTTTAAAAGAGCAATTGCTTCATTAATTTCCTTTTGCGTCCCAATTATATTTAGATCATCAACATACACAGCTATGATCACATATCCTGATGTTGTCTTCTTAATGAAGATGCATGGACAAATAAGGTTACTTGTGTATCCTTTACTTGTCAAATAATCACTCAAACGATTATACCACATCCGTCCAGATTGTTTGAGTCCATACAAGGATCTTTGTAATTTGATGGAATACATTTCCTTAGGCTTTGAGTTTAATGATTCGGGGAATTTAAAACCTTCAGGAATTTTCATATAGATGTTACTATCTAGTGATCCATACAAGTAAGCTGTGACAACATCCATAAGACGCATCTCTAAATTTCTAGAGACTGCTAAGCTGATTAAGTATCTAAAGGTTATTGCATCCATAACAGGGGAGTATGTTTCCTCATAATCAATCCCTGGCCTTTGTGAAAAACCTTGAGCTACAAGTCTAGCTTTATACCTTGTAACTTCATTTTTCTCATTTCGTTTTCGTACAAAAACCCATTTGTACCCTACAGGCTTTACGGACATAGGAGTAATAACAATAGGTCCAAACACCTTTCGTTTGTTAAGTGAATCTAATTCAGCTTGCATAGCTCCTTTCCATTTATCCCAATCATGTCTATTTTGACAGTCACTAACTGATTTTGGTTCAGGATCATCATCTCCACTCATGATGTCACTTGCTACGGAATAAAAAATATTTCATCAATACCTTCCATTTCATCTTGATTCCATAAGATATGTGTGTGACCATAGTTAATTGATATTTCTTTTTAGTTTCATCCAAATCCTCCTCATGAGAGGTTTTGGTATTAAGCGTTTCATCAAGATCATTCACTTTATTGTCAACTTTCTTTTCATGAGTTTTTCTTTTTCGAGGATTTTTATCCTTGGAACCGATTGGTCTTCCTCGTTTCAAACGTCTCTGAGATTCATGAGCCATTGTGTTATCTATTTGCTTATTTGGAATCTCAACTCGAGCTGGAGCATTAGCAGCTGGTATATGAGACTTAGTAACTCTGCTTGTATCAGTAAATGCATCAGGTAATTGATTTGCAATTTCTTGCAAGTGTATTATCTTTTGAACCTCTGTCTCACATTGTTTAGTTACTGGATCAAGATACAATAATAAAGAAACATACCATGATACAACATTTTCTTGTTTTTTCTTTTCTCCCCCTAATGCCGGGAAAACTGACTCGTTAAAGTGACAATCAGCAAAACGTGCTGTAAATACATCACCCGTTAAAGGTTCAAGATATCTTATGATGGAAGCTGATTCATATCCAACATATATTCCCAACCTTCTTTGAGGACCCATTTTTATACGTTGTGGTGGTGCAATAGGGACGTATACAGCACATCAAAAATTCTAAGGTGGGAAATGTTTGGCTCATTGCCAGAAACAAGTTGTAAGGGAGAGTATTTAAGATTTGCCCTTGGTCTCACATGAATTAGTGATCCAGCATGAAGAATTGCATGACCCCAAATAGACACAGGGAGTTTTGTCCTCATTATTAATGGTCTAGCTATTAGTTGTAGACGTTTGATTAACGACTCAGCTAAGCCATTTTGTGTGTGTACATGAGCAACAGGGTGTTCAACAATAATTCCTACAGACATGTAATAATCATTAAAAGCATGTGATGTGAATTCACCAGCATTATCAAGTCTCACCCTTTTAATAGTATAATCAGGAAAATGTGCTCGTATTTTGATAATTTGTGCAAGAAATTTTGCAAATGCTACATTACGAGTTGATAACAAACAGACATGAGACCATCTACTTGACGCGTCTATCAAAACCATAAAGTATCTGAATGATCCACATGGTGGATGAATTGGCCCACATATGTCTCCTTGAATTCTTTTAAGAAACAGAGGTGATTTCTTTTCAATTTTTACAGGCGAAGGCCTTGTAATTAATTTCCCAAGAGAACAAGATGTACACAAAGGAATTTTATTCGATTGTGGGATCTTTTGATATTTCAATGGATGCCCATGAGTGTTTTCAATTATTCTTCTCATCATTGTAGATCCTAGATGGCCTAATCTGTCATGCCATAAGTTAAGTGTTTCAGAATCACAAAATTTTTCTTTAACTGCCATATATGCCTGAGGCACATTAATGTGTGTATAATGTAAACCAGACTGAAGCATTGGCAGTTTTTCTAATATCTGATCTTTGCTTATGATATGCAAATATTTTTCACTATCAACAGTCTTTGACTGAGTATCATATCCGTTATGATATATGTTTTTAAAACTCAACAGATTTCTTGTTGATTTTAGAGAAAATAAAGCATTTTCTATTATAAGCTTTGTACCATTTGGTAATGCTAAATTAGCTTTTCCCACTCCTTCTATCAGGTCTGTAGGTCCTGATATTGTATTAATGATTCTTTTTGTTGGTTTAAGCTTAAAAAAATATTTCTTAGACCTAGTATAGTATGTGTGGCTCCACTATCCGCTATACATATATCTGCTTCATTTGTTTGATCTTGCGCTCCAATGATGTTCATTTTAATCTTGAAAGTATAAAAGAAAATTAATAAGTGAATAACGATGATATTGTTATATTTTAACGAGAACTTTATTTAATTGAAAGAAAACATTACATGAAGAAAAATACATAATTAAAGATATGAAAACACTTAATTGTTGCATATAACTATTATGGTCAAGCAACATGTGTTTCAGAGTTCCATTTCAAAGTCTGCAGTGTTCAACTCAACGTTGAGATTATCAAAATTATCAACATGGTTCACTTCCTTCTCTTTCCTTTTAAGAGAGGCTTGGTATAGCTCACATAAATGTGGAGCTGTGCGACAAGCCTTTGACCAGTGGTTTGTGCTATCACATCTAAAACAGGAAGTGCCATTGTTTTCGGACCTACCAGCTTCATTCCCTTTGTGTTGGTTAAAATTGTTATTTTGTGGAGCATGGTAATTGATTGTTCTTTGATTCTACCACGGCCATATCCACGGCCACGACCATGTCCACGACTATAAAAGTTACCTCGGTAATTATAATTACCCTTGAAAGAATGGTTACGACCATTAGGGTAACTTTTATCAACAGAACCACGACCACGACCTCTTCCCCACTTTCTTCCAGAGTTTTTAGTAGCAACATTAACTTCTGGAATTGCTAATGATCCCGTGGGACGAGCTTGATGATTTTTCATTAAAAGCTCATTATTTTTTTCTGCTACAAGGAGGAATGAATTTAAATCAGAATATCTTTTAAACTTTTGCAACCTATATTGTTGTTACAAGTTTATATTTGATGCATGAAATGTGAAGAAAGTTTAAACATATCTTCCTCAGTAACATTTTGTCCACAGAATCTGAGGGTCGAGCATATCCTGAACAAAGCAGAGGTGTACTCGTTTACCTTTTTGAAATCCTAAAACCTGAGATTGTTCCATTCATCTCTAGCAGTGGGAAGCAGAACTTCCCTTTGGTGATCAAATCTGCTTTTTAAATCTTTCCATAAAATATATGGATCTTCACAATTTGAATATTCAAATTATAACATTTCATTAATATGCTTATGTAAAAAGACATCAGCTTTCGCTTTGTCTTGTTTCGAGCAAGCATTTCCCTCTTGTATAGTTTCAAAGACACCCATGGATTTAAGATGTCTTTTTACGTGGGCCGTCCACGGCATATAGTTTTCTCCATTGATATTAAGAGCCGGGAATTCAATTTTTGCAATGTTTGACATTTTTGTTTGCTAAACAAGAATTAAGCAAATAGTAAGATAATTATTAGAATCCATATATATCAATAAGCATTGCGATACAATAAAGCGGTAGAGCTATAAACAAATATAGAAATAAGAAAAGTTTAAATTCTTCAGGTGGTAGTTCAGCAATGGGGATAAGAATTAAAATGAGCATTATGGTTGCCAGTACTAAAACCGGATGTATCATCTTTGAAAAGTTGCCTCGGATAAACTTGAGAAAAGATATAATCTGTTTATTGAAAATAGGTTGATAGTGGTCAATTTATAGTTTAAAATTATAACCGTTTTGTAACGGCTATATAACCGTTTATAACGGCTAATAACCGTCGTGTGTGTATATATCGACAACAATTTTAAATAAAATAGATAAGTATAATATTATGTTATAAAAACATGTATGTAGTTTATAAAAACAATAGAGAATAAGAACGACATGTTAGAATAAGACGTTAGTACGAATAAACATAATCAAAATGTTAGTTGTATAAAGTTAGTTGACATATAAAGAAATGTTAGTTGCATAACTAAAGAAAAAGTTAGATGCATAAGTAAAAGTTAGATGCATAAATAATATGTTAGATGAATAAGTAAAAGTTAGTTGACATAAAATAAAATGTTAGTTGCATAATCAAAAGTTAGATGTATAAATAAAAGTTAGCTTGTTAGTAGTCCCATGGTTATCAAGATGTCCATATATGATCTCCTTTATGCTTATTTTATTTATCTTAGTTATCTTCTCAATATGAGATATTATATATTATTACTTAATGAAGTCCTTACCTTAATTAATGGATGACTTTATGCTTTATTGATCTTCTTGATTAGAGTTTAAGAGCTCTCGTTCTGATAGCGTGTTATAATATCACAATAACTAACACAAGATTAATGTTATAACCTTAAGAACTTTAAAGAGAATTGCAAGAGCAAGAAGAAGAGAAATGTATAACTTATGAAAGTGTATACAAGAGGTGCATCTTCTCCTCTACATTGAGGTGGTATTTATACTACAAAGATCAATCATTTTGGTAGACAAGTAAAACTATTTAGCATAGTAAACTTATCTACAAGTTTGACAAAGAGTTCATGCACTTGCTATGGTAATAATTCATAATAGAAAGACATTATTTCAAAATAAAAATTGACAGGATGCACGTGTGTGTCTTTAAAGTTATTTGTGGACTGAAATATCCAGTTCGGTCTTTGCAAGTAAAGTTTCCTCGCGTAAAGTAAATGAATATTTTTTTGCTTAAAATTTAAAATAGGAGATAGAATTATAAAACTTAAGTGGAAGAATTATTAAAATTGCATATTATTTATTGAACTTTTTCCTTCAAAATTACTTTTTTTCTTCGGGTTAAATTAAATAAAAGTCTACTAAATAGTAACGAAGTTTCTTTGTATTTCATTTAGTTAACTTAATTTTATGATATTGTAACCTTTAGTAAAAACTTTTATTATAATAGGGCATTATAAGATGTTGAGTGGTTTTTTGAGAATAAAAAGTGAGTGACATTAGTAACAAACTAAAAAGACAAGGTCTTATTGGGTGTAATATTTTTTAGAATTATAATAATTATACTAAAGTGTTATTGATAATTATATTTACTGATTCTGATCATTTTCTGAATCAAGGAGTTAATGTGTCACTATTGTTTACTCCATACCGCTAACGAATATTAAAATAATATATTTATAGTTATCATTTATTTTCCCAATTTAAAATCAAGTTACATACGATTTTACTTCATTAGCTTTTACAAAAATAACTATTTTTTTTCTAAAAGGATTAAAAAACATCAATTTATCTTTAAAAATTTTATTAGTTATTTTAATTACTTCAAAAGTTTCATTGATTGTTTTTATTTGAGCCCAATTTATCTTCATAATAATAAAGCTGTTGAAATAAAACTGAAATAAATAATGAAACTATTGGATTGAAATTAGTTTTTTTAAACTTTTGAAGTAAAATAGTTATTTTGTAAAATCTTAAGTAGTAAAATCAAACTTAACTTTTTAAAATATATTCAAACCTCCTCCATTCTTCCCACAAATCAAGAAATATGTCTCTTCCCGGTCACAACACCTACAATCGAAGATTAGGAGTGCTCAAGAATGTTTACATCTCTCCTTCACTTTATACTTCTGGAAAAATCTCATGAAGCTTCGCTTTCCTCCTCTCACATTCTATTCCTTCTATTCCTTGGCGTCCATCCCTACAAGCTAGTTCCTTTGTCCCGTATGGCCGTATCTCCTTCATATCGACGTCATCTCAGCCTATCTATGCAACTTTGATTCCAAGTTTTCTCACCCCTCTCGCACCCTTTGCAAAGTTGCCAAGCAAGGCACACCATTACAAAGTTGAGGAGGAAGAACAATTTTTCTCCTAACCCACGTAATAACGTGCAATTATAAGGATTTAAACACACACCAATGGAGCAATCACCATGGTTACTAAGCTACAAGACCTGAGCGGGATCCAACACGTGAAAAGTGATGATGTTGCAAATTGAAGGAGAGATTTTTTAACTTTATAATACAAAGCTAAACTTATTATTTTATATAATTTATCAGATTTCTTAACATTTGTTCTAACAATTACTAGACGTGTTATATTTTAGTATACACCGGATAACAAATCCTTCAAATTTGCAAGAGGATAATCAAACTCGTAAAAAAATTAGTCACGCATAGCATCCATGTAACAAGTTCTAAGGAATATAAAATATTACTTTTCCAGTCTTCGAGATGCTTCTTGCCAAGGTATATACTTTAAAGAAATTGATATAAATAAAAGGTCAAGACAAAATATTATTATAAAATTTAGACGACTTTTGTTAATCATTCCCATAAATAATGACTTAAATTATACTCGATCTAATCTAAGGAAAGCCAATATGTATGTATGGACGTATGGTTGGTGATAATATTCAAATGAGCTGTATTATACACTTATTCCTAAGTTTAAATGTGATATTGGTCACATTACTTGAATAATACAAATTTAATGAGATTTGTAAAATAAAGATAATCTGCTCCAATAAAGCAAAAATAAATATCAGTCATATGTCTATATTTTAGCATGTTTATGTCATCCCCATCTACGCTCCATCTAGAATTGTTCATATGTCACCGTTACAACAAGTTTATAATTTTGTTAAAAATCTTGACTTCAAAAAAGTTTTTTTAATAACTCTTATTTAATACTATAATAATTAAGATAATTTCTTTCTAGAAATAAATAATATTTTATTAAAAATACTCTAACAAGACTTAATTTTGGTAAAATATAGTTTAATTTGTAGCTAATCATTGTTAAACCTTAATATTTTAAAAAGATATATAAAAAGGTTTATGTATATTTATGAATAATAAAATGTTTTTTGTTTTATATTAATGTTTATACATTAAATATGTTTGTTATATATTATATTTTTGTTGATATGTTATCTATATCATATATTAGATTATACATATATATAATTTATTATATAAATTTTTATTTTCGACACGCGTAAAACACGAGTATCTAACCTAGTATAATATAAGTCCCACATACCTTCAATCACAACACTTACAAATTCAACCGTAGTTGCTAAAACTGAATATTAAACAACACTTACAAATTCAACCGTAGTTGCTAAAACTGAATATTAAACAAATATGCTACTAAGTGAATTACATCATATTGCTTAAATACCACGATAAATTCTAGATTTAAGAACTCCATTTATGTAAAGAAAAAAGTTAATTTTTGAGAAGTTTTATATAAATAAACACATAACTAAAATGTTTAAAAATACGCTTCAAGAATTAAGATAAAGGAGTACTAGCAACCTAATAACTTTAGATGTGGCCAACCGCGACCCTTTTTCTCCCAGTTCTTGAATACCTTTCGATTGTTCCTGCTACAGTTTCCATTTTTCTGTGTTTGCTTCCCTTCCTGTTCATGTACAAATGTTTCAGGTTTGTTCTATTTATGAAACTTAGGTTGATATAGATATCAATTTTTTTTTGAACGGCATGTTAGTGGTTAGTTGTTAGTATCACCAACTTAGTAATATTCGACAATGCTAATATTTGAACCTTGCACCTCCAAGAGAGGCAAAGCCTCCCACCTCCCCCTTAACCACTAGGTCAAGAGATCTTTGGTATATAGATATCAAATATGAATATGTAGCAAGTTTCACATGTAATTTTATGTTGATATAGATATCAAGTATGTTGTTTTAACTTTTATGAATCATGTGATACAACATAATATTACATACTATATGACACATTGCAACATAATATCGTATGAGACAAAAATAAAAAAAAAAGTAGGATGAGTGAGATGACGGATCATATTATTTACACCTCAAGGTTTTACTCTTTGCAACATATATATGTGACTAATCAGGTTCTAATTTTTTTTCTATTCATTTAAAATATAATTTTGATGCTATAAGTGGCTTTTACTAGGTATATTGGTTGCTGGTTTTGTTTTATAATTAATACATAATGTTATATATAAATCTGAATATCATTATCATATACTTATTTTTACTTACATTTCAATATAAATTTACCTTTAATTTAGGCTTGGGATTGTTGAAAACCGGATATGAAGAAATAGGTAACTCTCGTGCCTCTGAAAGTGCTGAGGTTGTGTTAGAGCCACGTGATGCTCTTCGGGATTCAATCTCTAACGAAAGCTGAAAATTGGAACAAAAGTTTCATGAAACATGCAATTAAAATTAGCAATAAACATATATAGATCACAACGAGTATTATCATCATCCTCATTTTTTTCATAAATTTAAGAAAAGATACTTGAATAAGACGATCTTCAAGCGACTTAATCTTATCTAACAAGCGACTTCTTTTTTTGGCCTCCGCGATGGCTGTCTTCAACGGTACACGCTCATTGTTCTTTCGTCCAAATGAAAAAATACCGCGCCATCTCAACATATTTGGGTTCCTTGTGATTTGCTTCATCTGCATATATGTAACAAGAATGATTCTTTAACACTCAAGAATGATAAGCCATAAATGCAATCTGATCTTTGTGAATTAAGCTTACAACAGATTGCACGCGATCTGGTTTTGAAAGAAGAGGCAGTGAGGACTGAGATTGTAGTTTATCATCCATTCTAACCATTGTTTACAATCAAATATGATTGTTCTACACACGCGTGTGTGTACATATATACACACAGGTGTGTACACGCGTATGTGTACCTTCACAGGTTTCTTTGGAACTGTTAGAAGTGTCCTCTTTTTTCTCTGTTGACTGAAGCAAACGTATAGAGTTTTTTACTCGGTCAAAAGAATGACTCAAAGATATAAATGATATATCAATATGTTATGCCTTGTTTAGGGGTGTAAAGATAACAAAAAAGAGGAAATAATAGGTAAACTCATATCTTCTTTATAAAGTAATAAATAATACTGTACAATGAATGTTAAGACACTACTAGAAAACTGACTATCACCAACAAACTGATGAATGATCAATCAGTCGATGAAAGCTGTGTTTTGTAATGAAAGTCATGAAACGCTACATTTAGCCCAAGCTAGACCTAGTGATTTCATATGCTAGAAAGCACGCAGCGTTAGCTGGGACACTTCGAGCCATTGCAGGCCCAAAACCTTTATACAAACCGCCAACTCCTTCGGTTCTAAGAATCTTTTTGAAAGCATCAATCGACCCTGAGTACTTCGGGTTCTTATAATCATCAATCTGGATAACACTCTTGACTACATCAGCTGGGTAAACCACAATCCAATAGACACCCCCGGCTAAACCACCTGCCAACATCAGTGAACCACGGCCCAACCCAGAAGTGTCGGTCCCACCAGCCATATACTGCTTCAGGGCCTCGTAAGCACCAAATATTGTGGCATCACCCGGGACTTCACGAGCCAATGTGGGAAATAATCCTTTATATAGACCTCTAATACCTCCTTCAGACCTGAAGACCTTTTTTGCCACGTCCATCGGAACGCCATACTTCACTGCTGATGTGGCGGCTGCACCAGCTTCTGCCACTGCAGCTGCACCGGCTTCTGCCACTGCAGCTGCACCTGAACCTTGGGCCTGTAATCTAGATTCAAAGAAATAAGTTGCACCATAAACTGACATCAAGTTTAAACTTTTGCTCATATCCTTTAATGTTTAAATTCAAGATTAAGTTATGTACCCAAAAAGTTAGATTAGCATAATATGTAGCAGTTAAAAGATGCACTGACCTGCATTTGATTAGCTCGGTTGGGGTGGCCAAGAAGGAGACAGCGAATCCGGCTCCAGCTCCAGCAATGAACTGCTGGCTCACGGTCAAGGGTGCACCAGGTGCAGACCTTAAAAGGGTCTCCATTTGACCCCTGACCGTGAACAAGAGTGCATTGAAGGCTGCTACAGTGGCAAATGGAGCCCCCATACCTTTGTATAGGCCCCTTGCACCTTCAGCGGCTAATGTCTGTTTAACAGCGTCTATCGCACCAGCGTACTTGGGGAGTTGACCCGGAAGCGGAGTAGGCTGACTTTGGAGTTTGACCTTGATGGTGTCAAAAGGGTGTCCAACTATCAATTGGGCTATCCCTCCTATAGTTCCAGAAGTTATGTCCTTTGCAACATCACCCATCTACAAATTCATATCACAAAGAATAGCTTATTCCTGGAGTCAAGCCCTCAATTTTTATGCTCAAAATGACAATAACTCTTTTTCAAGTTGTAATTTTTATGGTCAAAATCAACACCAACATTAAGTTCATCAAATTAAGAAATACCAAATTCAGGGTTGTTATTCAACCAAAAGTCGCATTCATCCTATATAGAAGAAGTGATTGAAATAGTTTTTGAAACAGAACAGAAATAAAAACATCATTTTAACAGTAAAAACCATACCTTTACAGATAATCAGATTAAGCCGCTACACCTAAATATATCTTGGTAGATAACTACAAGTATCCGACCTAAAATGGAAAAAAAATAAAATAAAAACAAAATTAATTTCCTGAAGACATACACAAAACAAACATCATACATACAGATGCAGCATATATATTATAATGTCAGTAAGTATTCCATCAAATTGTCCCTTTTCGATTCAATCATCTTTGCAGAGACTAAAAACATAAAAAGAAAGCTAAATACCTAATGGATACATGTTATACGTGAGTTCCCATTAGCATCCAATGTATGAATCTTTTAAAAGTCGAATCTTTTTTGACAATTATGCAGGGTTGATAGAGAAAGAAGGAGGGTTAAGTGTTTGGGTGAGGTGAAAATGAAATCTTGAAGATTTTAGAGCCACAATTAGAGATAGAGGTGGACATCTAATGAACACACATATATATGAAGGGAGATTAATGTGAACTTGTGAGAGGATACCCAGAATAACTGAGGACAAGATTCATCGATCAATCTCCAAAATACAATATTTTGGCCCAATTTTAGGTGATAATGAACGTCATTCTTTAATGGCGATTGATTGCCGTTATTTGTTTTCTTATTATAGAAACAATAAGTTAACAAAACCCTAAAACCCATGATACTAATTGGACCTAAATGTAATCAATTAGGCGTGTGAAGATGAATGGTGAATAATCTTGATCATTTGTCAAGATGAATTGAACTTTAAACTGTTTACCCGCCATTTTCTTATGTATAAAGTGGAATTCCATCTTCACATGTTTGGTAAACACATTAAAGATATATTTCTTTGTCATTTTATAATCTGGAAAATATGTTTCCGACGTAGAAATGGGTCAGTTTGGTTTGGGTTAATTAATTGGTTAAAACTTAAAAAAACCTGCAACAAAATTGGCGTCTGTGAGAAAGGATAAAAAACTAAGAAGAAACATGAAAAGGATGTAAATGAAGTAGAAATAGTTTGGGCTTGTGGGCCTTGTGGCTAATAACCTGAAACATGATACAAAATTGTGTACGGGCCGAAACAAAACAGAGATGAAATTTGTGCTTTTCTATTGGGCTGAGAGTGAAAAATCCAGCAGCCCTTAACCCATAACCACGGCCTGGTTGCAAAGGTTAAATGTGTTTTAGGAATGTTCAAGTTTTAGAAGCGGAGGTGCACAAGCCAGGTATTGGGTCGTACTCGAAACCAGGTACAAACCGGGTTGGGTCCAATCGAGGCTTTTTGTACCCGGATATTGGTGAAGTGGGTACGAACCCGAGTCGGGTTCACCATCGTCAAAACCCTACCCGGTATAAACGGGTAGGTCGGGTCGGGTCCGAAATCGGGTCCAATAAGATTTTTTTTCTATTTTTTTCTTTTTTTCTTTTCTTGTGTGTGTGTCGAACACAGGTTCCATACCGGGTTCAACCGGGTCGGGTCCAGTTTGGATCGGGTTCGTTAAAAAACTCAAAATCTAAAACCGATTCCAATTTAAGCCATAAAGCCAAGAAGGCGTGGGGCGTGTTGGGTCTGACCTTCACTGATCACATATTAGCATCCTGGACAATGGCTGTGTAAAATCACCAAAGTTCCAGAATTTCTCTTAATCTTTTGGCCTTGTTTAAATTTGATGGTTTTGTCCTCTTTTCCCATATAAGGTCCTGCCTTTTATGGTATCACTGATCACATATTAGCATCCTGGACAATGGCTGTGTAAAATCACCAAAGTTCTAGAATTTCTCTTAATCTTTTGGCCTTGTTTAAGTTTGATGGTTTTGTCTTCTTTTCCCATATAAGGTCCTCCCTTTTGTGGTATCAGAGCCATGGTAATTCTGTTGATGTATGCGTGTATGTTTCAACACTTAAATATGATATTCAAAGATGAATATTTTAAAATCAAAAGATACTGTTAAAAACAGTATGAAGGAAGAATATGATATTCCTCATAATTTAGATTTATTAAATAAATGGACTATTCCAAAAATTGATTATAAACTGATATATAAATTAGGAACTTTTGAAAAATTGGGATTAAAACAAGTTGTTAAAACAACCGAGGAAATATTTTCCTTAAACAAAGATGAAATGATAATAAAATTATTATCAAAAAGAGATTTACAAAAATATAAAAAAAAGTATAAATTTATTCATATAAGTCTTGTGCAAATTGCATTCAAGCCTTTAACTTTAGAAGGCTTACCAGAAAGTTTTGTAGCAGCTCTGAGAGATGCTAGAAACTTAAACTGAAAACAATCCCTTATGGGAATTGTTCAATCTAGTCTGGCTCATGGCCTAGTTTATTTTAATGTATATCCTAATTTGCAATTATCATTGTCTGATATTAATATTTTGGATGCTTTAACTTTAAATATGAAAACGCATGGCTACAATTATGTACCAGGATCAGAGGTAATATGTATCTGTTATAGGTTTTATTATAAGCCTTTGTTTACACTTAATCCTCACTGTAAGATGGTAGATAAACCTTTAAATGATACTATCCTAATAGAACCTAATTTTAATAAAGCTAATATTACTACTATAAGAAGAATTAAATGGGAAGAAATTAATTTTCCAGAAAATTGGGTATTAGATAAAGTTAATCCATCTCAACAATATGTGGATAATAATTCAATAAATATTTCCCAAACAAATGAAGGGTCAGTACAAATACAATTTGAAAATAATAAAATAAAATATGAACACTTTTTGTCAAAATCGGTATCATCACATTATTATATTTCTCCTGTAGATTATACCGTTAGAAGTCCTTCTAGGCATCAACATCTAGGATTAGGGAAGAATTTCCTGAAAGAAAAATAGATGAATTAAGAATAAACTCGGATAATATAGTTCGAGGAATTAGAATAGATCCGGAATTAACCGAATCAGAAATAAATTTTGTATAAATTATGAATCCAAAAGAAAAATTAGATTTTACTCCGGGATCACCGGCAATAGAAGAAATCTCTAATGAATTTCTTCAACTTAAATGAGAATTATTTAGAACATGGTTTTTCAAAAATTTTGAAAAAACAGACAAATAATTTTTTAGAGAAGAATATTATAAAGAACTAACTGAAAAACAAGAGATCATACATTTTGTTCTATGGTTCATTGAAAAATATACTAGTAGTATTATTTCGGTTATAGAAAGAAATTTTAATATTAATGGAAATATAGTTTCTAATATTTTCCCTCCTACTAATGGTTTTAAAATAGAAAAACAAGGAGAAGAAAGGTATTATCAAGCTTTTCAAAAATTATTGAAAGGTGAAACATTACAAATAACAATTTCTCATATAAATGAGTTAATAAAACAACAAAATTATTCAAATCTCTATTTAATAATAATTGGAGAACAACTTCAAGATATTTCAAAAAAGATGGATAAAATATTATGCCATTTTAAAGAAAAACAAAATGTCATAATAAATGACCAGTAAAAAAAAAAGAATATATTGCTACTCCGAGTATTCAATTACCTCCTAAGATAATAGATTTCAAAACTAAGTCTGAAGAAAATTTAATGCAAACATTAAATGATTCAATTAATATTCTAAAAAATCTAAAAATAAATACATTAACAGATTTTAAAGATAGTCTAAAAAAAGAAGATTATAAGCAAAAAATTAATGATGAGATTATGAAATTATCTAAGTTTGCTAATAAGCCAACTCAAAGGATGTATTATTATCCTAGGCCAACCCCACAGGATGTTCTAATAGAAGAACATAAATATATAGTAAATAATTCATATAGTGGAAAAATGATTTATGAATGGAATATAGACGGTCAAACAGAAGGGCAGATTTATAATACTGTCCATAGGATGCTTATGTATAGCACTATTTATCAAAATAATACAAATACAACTAAGACAATAGCTCATATGATTATATCAGGATTTACAAGCCAACTTAAAGGTTGGTGGGATAATAATTTGTCAGAATCAGATAAAGAAGAAGTCCTTAATAGTACGAAGGAGAATAATGGTGTTGTTGAAAACAACTCAGTTTATACTTTGATAGTTAATATTATAGAGCATTTTACAGGCAGATGGTCTGATAATTCGGAGAATATTAGGACTCTCCTGCAAAATCTCAAGTGTAGAACTCTAACATCTTTTAGGTGGTATAATGATACTTTTCTAAGCAGAGTAATGGAACTCCCTGAGTCTAATAGCTCACATTGGAAATTAAAATTCGTAGATGGCCTCCCACATCTATTTGCAGAGAGAGTTAGGAATAACCTCAGAAAAGGAGAAATAAGTATAAATTATGATGAGTATACCTATGGCAAGTTAATAGGAACTTGTATTCAAAAAGGTTTAAATTTATGTAATAAAATTAAATTAATCAACAAACTAAGAAACATTCTTTAAATGAGAAGAAACAATTAGGTGAATTCTATAGCCAATTTGGTATAGAAAAAGGCCCAAGTAATTCTAAAAAAATTAAAAAATCAAATCCCTACCAACATCAGAAAAGAAAAAGAAAAAGGGAAGATAGAAAAAATAAAAAAATTCAAAAATATGAAGAACATAAACCTTCGTATAAGACATATAGGTCAAAATTAATTTGTAAAAAATGTGGAAAAATAGGCCACAAGGCAAAAACTTGTTGGGTAAGGAAAAAACTTAATAATCTAGAAGATGAAGATTTAAGAAATCAAATATCAAAAATACTATTAGAATCAGATACTGAATCTGATCAATCTTCTAATGAAGATTTAAATATTTTAGAAAATGATAGTTTATACTCTTCTTTTGAAGAAGAAAGCTGTTGCAAAAACAATTGCTGTAATAATACTTCATATGAAGAAGAAGAGAATATTTATCAAATAATTTCATAATTTCAAAATATGAAAATAAATGTATTAACAAGTGAAATAATAGAATTATTAAAAGTGGTAGATGATCCACAGATTAAAAAGAAAATAATCTCTTCATATATGAAAAAACAAGAAGAAGGTCCTTCTTGTTCAAATTTTAAAGATCAAAAACCATTTTCTCTGGCTGAATTAACAATTCATTTAAATCAAAGAAATAAAGATAAAAAACCTGTTGATATACAACAATTAAAAAAAGAAATTGATAACCTAAATCAAAAATAAAGATTTTACAATAAAATAATAAAGAACTAGACCATAGAATAATATGTCTAGAAAAAGATAAGCTAAATATATAACAAATAAAAGAATCAGCATTATATCTAAAAAATATAAGAGAAACTATTACCCAAAAAATGGCATGGGAAAATCAAACTATTAATAGAAAATGATTTTTTGATAGAAGTAATTGCACTTTTTGATAGTGGTGCAGACTTAAATTGCATACAAGAAGGATTAATTCCTACAAAATATTAAAATAAAACTACTCATAGTCTCAGTCATGCTGAAAAAAGCAAATTAGAGGTAAATTATAAAATTCCTCAAGCTTTTATTTGTCAAAATAATACTTGTATTAGTACAAGCTTTGTACTAGTAAAAAATCTTGGAAACCAAGTTATACTTGGAAGCCCTTTCTTTGATAAAATCTTTCCTTTAAAAAACGTAGATCGTATTGGAATAACTGGTACGTATGAAGGAAAAGAAATTGTTTTTGAATTTATTTCTAATCCAATAACAAGAACATTAAATAATTTAAAAGATGATTTGCTGAAAGCAAAAATAAATCAAATTAAATTTTTAAAAGAAGAATATTTTCTTTAAATATTCAAAAAAATTAAATAATCCAAAGTTACAAGAAAAGATTAAACTAATAGAAATTTAGTTTACAAATATGTAATGATCATCCCAATGCTTTCTTGGATAGAAAAAAACATATTGTTTTACTTCCATACGAGGAAAATTTTAATGAAAGTCAGATTCCAACTAAGGCGTGACCTTGTCAAATGAATTCTGAATACATGAAATTATGTAAACAAGAGATAAAATCTCTTTTAGATAAAAATTTAATAAGAAATTCAAAATCTCAAAGGTCATGTACTGCTTTTTATGTTAATAAACATTCAGAACAAGAAAGAGGATCACCTAGATTGGTAATAAACTATAAACCTCTTAATAAAGTCTTAAAATGAATTAGATATCCTATACCTAATAAGAAAGATTTATTAGACAAATTGAATAAAGTAAATATTTTTTCAAAATTTGATTTAAAATCAGACTATTGGCAGATTCAAATTCATGAAAAGGATAGTTATAAAACTGCATTTGCGGTTCCTATTAGGCATTATGAATGGAATGTTATGTCATTTGGATTAAAAGATGCCCCATCAGAATTTCAAAATATTATGAATGATATTTTTATCCCTTATAGTGAATTTATCATAGTTTTTATTGATGATATACTTGTATTTTTAAAAGATATTAAAACACATTTTAAACATTTAGAAATATTCAAAAATATAATTTTAAAAAATAGTTTAGTAGTATCTAGACCAAAAATGATGCTTTTCCAAACTAAAATAAGATTTTTAGGTCATAATATAAATCAAGGAAGTATAATTCCAATTAACAGAAGTATTGAGTTTGTATCAAAATTTCCAGATGAAATAACTGATAAAACTCAATTACAAAGATTTCTTGGAAGCTTAAATTATATTCTTCCATATTATAAAAATTTAGCCGAAGACACTAACCTATTATATGATAGGTTAAAAAAGAATCCAAAGCCATAGTCAAATGACCATATAAAATCTGTTCAGAGGATCAAGCAAAAGGTTCAAAACCTTTCTTGCTTGATGATTGCCAATCCAGATTGAGAAAAAATTATTAAAACTGATGCATCTGAAATAGGTTATGGTGGAATCTTAAAACAAATTTCACCAAATAAACAAGAATATCTTGTTCGGTTTCATTCAGGGAAATGAAATAATAGTCAAAAGAAATATGCCACTGTTGCCAAAGAAATTTTAGCAATAGTTAAATGTGTTTTAAAATTTCAAAATGATTTGTATAATAAAAAATTCATTATTAAAACTGATTGCCAAGCGGCTAAATATATGTTTAATAATAATTTTAAACATGATGTTTCTAAACAAATGTTTGCTAGATGGCAAGCGAATTTAGCACCCTTTGATTTTGAAATAATTTATAAAAAGGGGACTGATAATAGTCTTCCTGATTTTCTTACCAAGGAATATTTAAATCAATGAGTCATTCAAGATGAATTTTGCGAATAGCAATGTCCATAATCATTGAGAAAAAGGATGATATCCAAACTGAATTAATAGGACTAAATAATAATATTAGAGAAATAAAAGAAGTTCCGTTTTTGTCTAATGAGACAAAAAATATGCTATTAAGCAAATTAAATATCGAATAAAATCATTGAAAAAACAACTAAAGGATCTAGAACACCAAGAAATAATACTTTCTTGTGGTTAAATGTTTTCAGCCATGATCCCTCGGTATAGAGGCAGAGGACGAGGAAGAGCTTCCTCTTATAGAGGAAGAGGAACAGAAAGAATTATCCATCAAATGGGTAATAAAAAGCTTATAGCTATGGATGTTTTATCATATGCATCATCCTCTTCAGATACTCAATTTGATGAAAAAACTCTTAAAGAGTTCTTAGCTTTTAAAGCGTCACAGGGACATATCCCTGGAGAAACAACATCATATGCACAAGTCACGATAAATGAAAGTGAAGATGAATGATGGATTAATAATCTAAAAATGGATGTTATACTCCTTTTAGATAAAAAAAGATAAAAAATGGAATGATCAACCTTGATTTATAATCAAGAGATATTTTGATTCTGGATTCTATCCTTCTGAGACATATAAGTCCAGAACATATTATGAGGAACTCCTCAAAGCAGAATCCTGTGAAATTACTCATTATATGGGTAGTAACAAAATTATAAGTTTTAGTAAAATAATAGTTAAACAGATTATATCTGTTGAAAACTGGGGAATATCTCCTCTAAACGACAGGAAAATTTTGCACCCTGAAACTAGAACTCCCATTAAATATAATTATTGGGATTATATAAATGCTTTTAATAAAGTATTTCTGATTGATAATCAGAGCCATAAACATTTGTGGTTTATAAAGATTTGTTCCAAAGCATATGAATCGGATATTCCGATTTGGTTTTATAAATGGTGGCAGTCATACGGTCCATCTATTGAAATTTTCATGGGAGATTCCCAGCCATTTAAAACCTTATATTATCAATGGGTGGAATGATCACATGTCTTGATAGAAGCACAACATGGTAATTATTTTATTGAGGGAATGGTCTTATTACATTATTTTATTCAATTCAGTATTCCATGGATATGGAAATGGACTCCAGAAACTGATCATACCAGTGAAAATATTTTCTGTATCAAAAGAACTTATAAAACAAAATTCTGGAAACAAATAATGAAGAGAGAAGATGGCAAGTTCAAATGTTAAGATACATTGGATCAAACAGCAAACAATTGAGCTTTATAAAAAGCAACAATAGATGAAACAACAAAGGGAAGCTCCTAGCCCTTTTCAACATATTATCAGGAGACTCAAAATGACAAAAGGCACCGATAATATCACTGAAGAAGAAATAATGCAACA
Source organism: Flaveria sonorensis (assembly GCA_025506505.1). Lineage (NCBI taxonomy): Eukaryota > Viridiplantae > Streptophyta > Magnoliopsida > Asterales > Asteraceae > Flaveria > Flaveria sonorensis. The sequence continues at coordinate 3,184,422 of CM046428.1, read as the reverse complement.
ATACATTGCAGAAAATTAAAAAGGACATAGCCAGAAACTTCAGAAAAGAGGAAACTTCTTCTAGCTCAAGAATATCCGAATCAGACTCTTCCCAAATTGGGGAAGATACTCAACCCTTTCAAGATGACCAAGAAGATGAACCCTTGGATGATGAAGCTAATGAGCAAATGATGGCGGAATTGGATAAAGAATTCACACCAGTGAAATCGGCTGGAAAGTCAAAAATGCAATCAATACAATAGGCCCTACGAAAAGACAAAAGCAAAATAATTAATAAAGCTGGCCCGACAACATTTGTCTTCAAGCAACATTATTGATGCTTTATAATTATAACTTTTTATCTTTTACTTTAATAAAGTAGATGCGCGTAAAACACAATAGAAAAGCGAATATTCGCTAGAAAATTCGGATCCAAAGCCCCTATATAAAGAGGGAAATATAAGTAGAAGAGGCATCCGAAAAAAACTCTCTCTCTCTCTCTCTTGTAATATATCTGCTCTTGTAATCTTTGAAGTTTGAAGATATCTTTTCATATTCACATATGATTGCCTTAATAAAAGGCTAAACCTCTAAGTGTTGGAACATCACTATGCTCAACTAATTATCATAATAAAAAGAGATCTAAAACTTTAACAAGGGTAAACTCTAAGAGAGTTCGTGGGATAGGGTTACAGCCCATCTAAGATGTTAATGTGGTGGTCGAACTCTGGGGACCCGTTTAAGCCATAAAGCCAAGAAGGTGTGGGGCGTGTTGGGTCTGACCTTCACTGATCACATATTAGCATCCTGGACAATGGGTGTGTAAAATCACCAAAGTTCCAGAACTTCTCTTAATCTTTTGGCCTTGTTTAAGTTTGATGGTTTTGTCATCTTTTCCCATATAAGGTCTTGCCTTTTATGGTATCATTATTATTATTATTATTATTATTATTATTATTATTATTATTATTATTATTATTATTATTATTATTATTATTATTATCATTATTATTATCATTATTATTATTATCATTATTATTATTATTATTATTATTATTATTATTATCATTATTATTATGATTAATATTATTATTATGATTAATATTATTATTATGATTAATAATACCATAGAAGGCAGGACCTTGTATGGGAAAAGAGGAGAAAACCATAAATCTCAGATAAGAGCAGAAGATGAAGAGAAACGATGGAATGTTGGTGATTTTACACAGTCTTTATCCAGGATGCTAACATGTGATCAGTACGGGTCTCACCCTAAACGCCCCACGCCTTCTTGGCTTTTTGGCTTAACGGGTTCCCCGGCGGTCGACCGCCCACATTAGCACCTTAGATGGGCTGTAACCGTATCCCACAATTACTCTTAATTTTTTACTTTCATCTGAGGTTTAAAGTCTCTTTTTTATTATTATGATAATCTGTTGAGCATGGTGATGTTTCAACACTTATGTGTTTAGCCTCTTATTGAGGCGACCATACACAAATATAAAAATATATAAAATAAGAAAAGAAAATTACCAGAATAGAAGGCTTGAAACTTGAAAGCTTAAAACTTCAAATATTATTATTGAGAAATGTTTACAAGAGAGAGTGAGAGAGAGAGGTGGTTCTAAAAACCGGTGTCCTCTACTTACTACTAAGCCTTCTTTATATAGAGGCTCTAGCACCGCATATTACAGCGAATATTCGCTTATAATTGCGTATGACGCGTTCTGTATTACAAAGTCAAAAAGTAAATAGTAAAAGTTACAATAATGTAACAAACAAACAAAATTGTTTGTCGGCCAGTTATAAAGATGAATTATTGGTTCTTCTTTTCTTCCTTGTGGGGCCTATTGTTTTGATTGAGCTTTTGACTTCCCAGCCGATTTTGCTGGTGTGAACTCTCTATCCAGTTCTGCCATCATTTGCTCATAGGCTTCTTCGTCCAAGGGTTCATCTTCTTGGCTATCTTGTAAAATCTGAGTATCTTCTCCTATTTGTGAAGAGTCTGATTCAGACATTCTTGAGCTTGAAGAAGCTTCTTCTCTTCTAAAATTCTTGGCTATATCCTTCTTTATTTCTGCAATGTATTGTTGCATTATTTCTTCCTCACTGATATTGTCAGTGCCTGTCGTCATTTTTAGTTTCCTAACAATATGTTGAAAAGGGCTAGGAGCTTCTCTTTGTTGATTAATTTGTTGTTGTTTGCTATAAAGCTCTATGGTCTGCTGGATTTGATCCACTGTCTCTTGGCATTTAATTTTGCCATCCTCCTTCTTCATCATTTGTTTCCAGAATTTTGTCTTATAAGTTCTTCTGATGCAAAAGATGTTTTCGCTGGTATAACCAGTTTCTGGAGTCCATTTCCATATCCATGGGATACTAAACTGGACAAAATAGTGTAATGAGGCCATTCCCTCAATAATATTATTTTCATGTTGAGCTTCTATTAAAGCGGGTGATAAATCTACCCATTGAGAATATAAAGTTTTAAATAATTGGGATTCTCCCATGAAAATTTCAATAGATGGACCGTATGACTGCCACCATTTATGAAACCAAACCGGAATGTCCGATTCATATACTTTAGAACAAATTTTTATAAACCACGAATGTTTGTGATTCTGATTATCAATCAGAAATACTTTATTAAAAGCATTAATATAATCCCAATAGTTATATCTAATGGGAGTTCTAGTTTCAGGGTGTAAAATTTCCCTGTCTTTTAAAGGAGATATTCCCCAATTTTCAACAGATATTATCTGTTTAACCACAATTTTGCTGAAACTTATAATTTTATTACTACCCATATAATGAGTAATTTCGCAGAATTCTGCTTTGAGGAGTTCCTCATAATATATTCTGGACTTATATGTCTCAGAGGGATAGAATCCCGTGTCAAAATACCTCTTGATTATAAACCAAGGCTGATCATTCCATTTTTTATCTTTTTGATCTAAAAGGAGTATAACATCCTTTTTTGGATTATTAATCCATCCTTCATCTTCACTTTCATTTATAGTGATCTGTGCATATGATGCTGTTTCTTCAGGGATATGTCCCTGTGATGCCTTATAGGCTAAAAACTCTTTATAAGTTTTTTCATCAAATTGAGGTTTTGAGGAGGATGATGCATATGATGCATTATCCATAGCTATGAGCTTCTTATTACCCATTTGATGGATAATTCTTTCTGTTCCTCTCCCTCTATAAGAGGAAGTTCTTCCACGGCCTCTGCCTCTGTCCCAAGGGATCATGGCTGAAACAGTTAACCACAAGAAATTATTATTTCCCGATGTTTTAGATCCTTTAGCTGATTTTCCAAGGATTTTATTCCGTATTTAATTTGCTCAATAGCATGGTTCTTTGCCTTATTTGACAAAAACGGAATTTCTTTTATTTCTTGAATATTATTATGCAATCCTATTATTTGGATCTGAATATTAATTGTTTTTTCTATAATTTCAAACATTGCTATGCGCATAATTCCTCTTGAATGACTCATTGATTTAAATATTCCCTGGTAAGAAAATCAGGTAAACTGTTATCAGTTCCCTTTTTATAAATGATTTCAAAATCAAATGGTGCAAGATGTGATTGCCATCTGGCAAACATCTGTTTTGAGACATCATGTTTAAGATCTTTATTAAACATATATTTGGCTGCATTGCAGTCAGTTTTAATTATAAATTTTTTATTAAATAAATCGTCTTGAAATTTTAAAACACATTTAACTATTGCAAGGATTTCTTTTGCAACAGTTGCATAATTTTTCTGACTTTCATTCCATTTTCCAGAATGAAATCTAACAAGATATTCTTGTTTGTTAATCGGAGATATTTGTTTTAAGATACCCCCGTAGCCTATATCTGAGGCATCAGTTTCAACAATTTTTTCCCATTCTGGGTTTGTTATTGTTAAGCAGGGAAGGTTTTTAACCTTTTGCTTAATTTTTTGTACCGCTTTAGTATGATCGATAGACCATGGCTTAGGATTCTTCCTTAGCCTATCGTATAATAAAGCCGTATCTTGTGCTAAATTTTTATAATAAGGAAGAATATAGTTTAAACTTCCAAGAAATCTCTGTAATTGTGTTTTGTCTAAAATCTCATCTGGGAATTTAGACGCAAATTCAATACTTCTATTGATCGGAATTATATTTCCTTGATCAATATTATGACCTAAAAATCTGATTTTGGTTTGGAAAAGAGACATTTTTGGTCTAGATATGACTAAACCATTCTTTAAAATTATATTTTTGAATATCTCTAAGTGTTTAAAATGAGTTTCAATATCCTTTGAAAATACAAGGATATCATCAATATAAACAATGATAAATTCACTATAAGGAATAAAAATGTCATTCATGATATTTTGAAATTCTGAAGGGGCATTTTTTAATCCTTCTTGAATATTCAAAGAAAATATCTCTTTTTGTAAAAAATCTATTTGATTTATTTTTGCTCTTAGCAATTCTTCTTTTAAATTATTCAATGTTCTTGATATTGGATTAGAAATAAATTTAAAAATAATTTCTTTTCCTTCATACGTACCAGTTATTCCAGTACGGTCAACATTTTTTAAAGGAAATATTTTATCAAAGAAAGGGCTTCCAAGTATAACTTGGTTACCTAAATTTTTTACCAATACAAAACTTGTACTAATACAAGTATTATTTTGACAAATAAAAGCTTGAGGGATTTTATAATTTACCTCTAATTTTCCTTTCCCAGCATGGCTGAGAGTATGTGTAGTTTTATGATAATATTTTGTAGGAATTAATCCTTCCTGTATACAATTTAAATCTGCACCACTATCAAAGAGTGCAATTACTTCTATTAAGAAGTCATTTCCTATTAGTAATTTAATTTTTCCATGCCATTTTTGAGAAGTAATAATTTCTCTTATATTTTTCAGATATAATTCTGATTCTTCTATTGGTTGTATATTTAATTTATCCTTTTCTAGACATATTATTCTATTATCTAATTCTTTATTATTTTGTTGTAAAATTTTTACTTCCGATTTTAAATTATCAATTTCTCTTTTTAATTGTTGTATATCAACAGGTTTTTTATCTTTATTTCTCTGATTTAATTGAATTTTAATTCAGCCAGAGAAAACGGTTTTGACTCTTTAGAATTTGAACAAGAAGTACCTTCTTCTTGTTTTCCCATAAATGAAGAGATTATTTTCTCTTTAATTTGTGGATCATCTACCACTTTTAATAATTCAAGTATTTCACTTGTTAATACATTTATTTCCATATTTTGGAATTGTGAAATTATTTTGTAAATATTTTCTTCTTCTTCTTCTTCTGAAGTATTATTACAACAGTTGTTTTTACAACAGTTTTCTTCTTCAGAGGAAGAATATAAACTTTCATTTTCTAAAATATTTAAATCTTCATTTGAAAATTGATCAGATTCAGTATCTGATTCTAAAAGTATTTTTGAGATTTGATTTTTTAAATCTTCATCTTCTAGCTTATTAAGCTTTTTCCTAACCCAGCAAGTTTTTGCTGTGTGACCTATTTTTCCACATTTCTTACAGATTAATTTTGACCTATAAGTCTTATACGAAGGCTTATTTTCCTCATATTTTTGAATTCTTTTATTTTTCCTATCTTCCCTTTTTCTTTTTCTTTTATAATGCTGGTAGGGATTAGATTTCTTAATTTTTCTAGTATTATTCGAGGTTCCTTCTATACCAAATTGACTACAGAATTCACCTAATTGTTTCTTTTCATTTAAAGAATGTTTTTTAATTTGTTGGTTTAATTTAATTTCATTACATAAATTTAAACCTTCTTGTATACAAGTTCCTATTAACTTGCCGTAAGTATAATCATCATAATTTATACTTATTCCTCCTTTTCTTAGGTTATTCCTAACTCTTTCTGCAAATAAATACGGAAGACCATCTACGAATTTTGACTTCCAATGTGAGCTATTAGACTCAGGGAGTTCCATAACTCTACTTAAGAAAGTGTCTTTATACCACCTAAAAGATGTTAGGGTTCTACACTTAAGATTTTGTAGAAGAGTCCTAATATTTTCTGAATTATCAGACCATCTGCCTGTAAAGTGTTCTATGATATTAACTATCAAAGTATACACTGAGTTGTTATCTACAACCCCATTATCCTCTTTTGTACTATTGAGGATTTCTTGTCTATCAGTATCTGATAGATAATTATCCCACCAACCTTTAAGTTGGCCTGTAAATCCTGATATAATCATCTGAGATATTGTCTTAACTGTATTCTTATTGTTTTGACAAATAGTGCTATACATAAGCATCCTATGGACAGTATTATAAATCTGTCCTTCTGTTTGACCATCTATGTTCCATTCATAGATCATTTTCCCACTATACGAATTACTAATTACGTATTCTTGTTCTTCTATTAGAACATCCTGTGGTGTAGGCCTAGGATAATAATACATCCTCTGAGTTGGCTTATCAGCAAACTTAGATAACTTCATGATCTCATCATTGATCTTCTGCTTATAATCTTCTTCTTTTAAACTATCTTCAAAATCCGATAATGTATTTATTTTTAAATTTTTTAAAATATTAATTGTATCATTTAGCGTTTGCATTGAAATTTCATCAGACTTTATTTTGAAGTCTGTTACCTTAGGAGGTAATTGAATGCTAGGAGTCGCAATAGACTCTTTATTTTTTATCTGATCATTTATTATGATACTTTGTTTTTCTTTTAAATGGCATAGTATTTTATCCATTTTTTTAGAAATATCCTGGAGTTGTTCTCCAATTATTATTAAATAAAGATTTGAATAATTTTGTTGTTTTATTAAACCATTTATATGAGAAATAGTTGTCTGCAAGGTTTCACCTTCCAGAAGTTTTTGAAAAGCTTGATAGTATCTTTCCTCTCCTTGTTTTTCAATTTTAAAACCATTTGTAGGAGGGAAAACATTTGATACTATGTTTCCATTAATATTAAAATTTCTTTCTATAACAGAAATAATACCATTGGTATATTTTTCAATAAACCATGGAACAAAAGGTATAATCTCTTGTTTCTCATTCAATTCATTATAAAATTCTTCTCTGAAAAATTCTTTGTCTGTTTTTTCAAAATTTTTGAAAAACCATGTTCTAAATAATTCCCATTTGGGTTGAAGAAATTCTTTAGAAATTTCTTCTCTTACCGGTGATCCCGGAGTAAAATCTAATTTTTCTTTTTGATTCATATTTAAACAAAATTTATTTCTGATTCGGTTAGTTCCGGATCTATTCTAATTCCTCGAACTATATTATCCGAATTTATTCTTAATTCATCTATTTTTCTTTCAGTTAATTCTTCCTTAATCCTGGATGTTGATGCCCTAGAAGGACTTCTAACTGTATAATCTACAGGAGAAATATAATAGTGTGATGACACTGATTTGGACAAAGAGGGTTCATATTTTATTTTATTATTTTCAAATTGTATTTGAACCATTATTATTATTATTATTATTATTATTATTATTATTATTATTATCATCATTATTATTATCATTATTATTATTATCATTATTATTATTATTATTATTATTATTATTATTATTATCATTATTATTATGATTAATATTATTATTATGATTAATATTATTATTATGATTAATATTATTATTATAATTAATATTATTATTATAATTATAATAATAATTATTATTATTATAAATATAATAATTATTATTATTATAATTATAATTATTATTATAATAATAATAATATAATAATAATAATAATAATAATAATAATAATTATTATTATTATTATTATTATTATTATTATTATTATTATTATTATTGTTCTTGTTATTGTTGTTCTTGTTATTGTTGTTCTTGTTGTTCTTATTGTTCCTGTTGTTCTTATTATTCGTGTTATTATTATTCTTGTTTTTATTATTGTTGTTCTTATTATTGTTGTTGTTATTCTTATTGTTGTTATTCTTGTTGTTATTATTGTTGTTATTATTGTTGTTATTATTGTTATTATTATTGTTATTATTATTATTGTTATTATTATTATTATTGTTATTATTATTATCATTATTATTATTATCATTATTATTATTATCATTACTATTATCATTACTATTGTGATTTCTATTATTATTACTATTATTATTACTATTATTGTTACTATTACTATTATTATTATTATTATTATTATTATTATTATTATTATTATTACTAGTTTCATGGTTTATTAAAAATATACTAATAGTATTATCTCAGTTATAGAAAGAAATTTTAATATTAATAGAAATATAGTTTCTAATATCTTCCCTCCTACGCATGGTTTAAAATAGAAAAACAAAGGGAAGAGAGATATTATCAAGCTTTTCAAAAATTATAAGAATATTTATATTATGACTACTCATAGATTCATATTTTGAAACTATGATTTCATCCATTCTTCTCTGGATTATTCTAATTTCAAACATAGTTTATGCCTTCTCTTCGGCTATGGTTAATAAATGCTATTTTTATTGGACCTTTAGAATGTGCCATATTAATTTAAATATTCTCGGGTAAGGAAATCAGACAAACTGTTATCAGTTCCATTTTTGTAAATTATTTCAAAATCAAATGATGCAAGATGAGATTGCCATCTAGCAAACATCTGTTTAGAAATATTATGTTTAAAATCTTTTGTAAACATATATTTGGCTGCATTACAGTCAGTTTTAATTATAAGTTTTTTATTGAATAAATCTTCCTGAAATTTTAAAACACATTTAACTATTGCAAGAATTTCTTTTACAATGGTTGCATAATTCGTTTGACTTTCATTCCATTTTCCAGAATGAAATCTAACAAGATATTCTTGTTTATTAATTGGAGATATTTTTTTAATATGCCTCCATAACCTATATCTGAGGTATCAGTTTCTACAATTTTTCCCATTCTGGGTTTGCAATCATTAAGCAGGGAATGTTTTGAATCTTTTGCTTAATTTTTTGAACTGCTTTAGTATGATCGATAGATCATGGCTTAGAATTTTTCTTTAGTCTATCATATAACAAAGCAGTATCTTCTGCTAAATTTTTATAATAAGAAAGAATGTAATTTAAACTTCCAAAAAATCTTTGTAATTGGGTTTTATCCAGAATATCATCTGGAAATTTTGATGCAAATTTAATACTTCTATTAATTGGAATTATATTTCTTTGGTTAATATTATGACCTAAAAATCAAACTTTAGTTTAGAAAAGTAACATATTTGGTCTAGATATAACTAAACCGTTTTTTAAAATTATGTTTTTGAATATTTTTAAATGTTTAAAATGAGTTTCAATATCATTTGAAAATACGAGGATATCATCAATATAAACAATAATAAATTCACTATAGGGAATGAAAATGTCATTCATAATATTTGAAATTCTGATGGGGCATTTTTTAAACCAAATAGCATAACATTCCATTCGTAATGCCCAATAGGTACTGTAAAGGCAGTTTTATACCTGTCTTTTTCTTCAATTTGGATTTGCCAATATCCTGATTTTAAATCAAATTTAGAAAATATATTTGGCTCGTATAACTTATCTAATAAATCTTTCTTATTAGGTATAGGATACCTAATCCATTTTAGAACTTTATTTAGCGGTTTATAATTAATAACTAACCTTGGAACACCTCTTTCCTGTTTGGAATGTTTATTAACATAAAAGGCTGTACATGACCATGGAGATTTTGAATTTCTTATTAAAGTCTTGTTTAAAAAAGATTTTATCTCTTGCCTACACAATTCCATGTATTCAGAATTCATTTGGCAAGGTCGCGCCTTGGTCGAAATCTGACTTTCATTAAAGCTTTCTTCGTATGGAAGTGAAACAATATGTTTCTTTCTATCCCAGAAAGCATTGGGATGATCACTACATATTTGTAAACTAAATTGATGCTCTATTAATTTAATCTTTTGAAATTTTGGATTATTTAATTTCTCTTGAATATTTAAAGAAAACATTTCTTTTTGTAAAAATTTAATTTGATTTATTTTTGCTTTTAGCAATCCATCTTTTAAATTATTTAATGTTCTTGTTATTGGATTGGAGATAAATTTAAAAACAATTTCTTTTTCTTCATACGTACCAGTTATTTATTATTATTATTATTATTATTATTATTATTATTATTATTATTATTATTATTATTATTATTATTATTCTTATTGTTATTATTATTGTTATAATTATTGTTATTATTATTATTATTATTATTGTTATAATTATTGTTATTATTATTGTTATTATTATTGTTCTTATTATTGTTATAATTATTGTCATAATTATTGTTATTATCATTGTTATTATCATTGTTATTATCATTATTGTTATTATCATTATTGTTATTATTATTATTGTTATTATTATTATCATTATTATTATTATCATTATTATTTTTATCATTATTATTATGATCATTACTATTATCATTACCATTATGATTTCTATTATTATTCCTATTATTATTACTATTATTATTACTATTATTATTATTATTATTATTATTATTATTATTATTATTATTATTACAAGTTTTTTTATCACCCATGCTACGCGGCGGAGTATGTAACTTTCTTTATAATTAGAATCGCAATTCGCGTAGCTGTTAGTCTTTGCAAACAAATTATGTATTGCTTTTGCATATTTGGATCCCAAAAAATATATTAAGACTTCAAAGAACTATATTATGTTAAAAAAATAAACTTTAGTGGCGAAAATAGAAGTTCTTAAAGTTTCTTGTAGCTGACATTGTTCTTTTATATAGATATATAATTATTATTATTATTATTATTTTTTTCAAGTTTTTGAAATGTGAGAAACTGAGAATTCATTCTTGAACTTTTGTAACTGATTGTTTATGATGAGATGAATTATTATAAATTGTTGAATTGATTGAAATGTTTATGACGGAGTAAATTTGTGTTTTCGTTTTTGGCATTTGTACTCTTTGGTTTTGATTTTCTGTTTAAAATACTAGGTTTCACGATCCGGTTCAAGGTTTAAAACTTGGAACGGATCATTTACTTTAATCGTTTTAGAATTTTCATAAATATGGTTATGTCCATCATTTAAACAATCTAATACAAACGAAAGATTTTTAATATTTATAAAATTCTAGCGCCAAAAGAATCGTATTGCCCGGTCAGGTCAACCCAGTTAACCCAGCTAGTTTTGATGTCTTTTTATAAACCTTAGTGAGCGGCTCGACTTAGTTGAACCAGAGCATAAAAAAGTGAACCGTTGATTTAGGAAGAAAATGCTTAAAGTATAGATTGGAATTTTATAATAGTATGTGTTTATAGTGTATATATATAAGTGTAGAGAAAGAGATTAAAGATTAGAGAGGGTGAAGTTGTAAAACCTGCCTCTTGGAGATCTAAGATGGAGTGTCTCATGTGTAACCTTGATGGGCCACTCAAAATATCAACTATGTCCATGTCATCATTATTAGCGTTCTCTACTTGTCCGCTACTTATAATGTGGGATACCTTTTTATGTAGTTTGATTAATTAAAGAAGAAAACAATACTAGAAAAATTCCCACAAAAAAATCAATGTTATTTTATGTGTTTGATATTGATCCAAACCAAGAGATATAACCATATCATATTTACATCCTGGCCGAGTTTCGGTATCTTGGGTATTATAAAACACTATATATTCAGGAACATATCAATTCTGACAAATAATCATATCCACTAGATAATCAAAATATATTTTGTTACACAATTGAGTACAAGAATGCGCAAATCAACAACTACAAGAAATGAAGAAGACGAACTTCAAGAATGCAAGAAAGAACTTTATTTACAAAAGATTACAAGTGATTGTGAACTGTTGTTGATCCTCCTTCAAGATTACACAGGATCCCTATTTATATCACTAATCAACCAACTAATTATAACGGTTAAATTACACACTCAACATATAATTAAGAATTTATACTTAGGACCCTATACAAATACTTTCGAAGCAGGAAGTACCCTTCGGAAGATTTCCAAAGTAAACCATTTAATCTTCAGAAGACTTCCGAAGCAAACATAACCTTCAAAAGGCTTCAGCCAAGCTTCGGAAGAAATATGACAAACTTTGGAAGATAATTAACTTCGGAAGATATCACTTGTTTTGACTTTTATATTTCACAATCTCCACCTTAAAATCAAAACAAGATTTTAACCAACTCCCAATGCATCCAAGCAAAATTTAAACTTGACACCAGGTAGAGATTTAGTAAACACATCCGCTGGATTCTCCAAAGTAGACACCCTCTCTACTTTCAGCTTCCCAGCATTCACCACATCCCTTATGAAATGCAACTTCATATTGATGTGCTTTGTTCTCTTATGAAACATGCTATTCTTTGACAACTGGACTGCACTCTAATTATCATAATACACCACTAAGTCTGCAACATTAATTCCCAACTCAGAAACAAAACCATGCAGCCACATAGCTTCCTTAACTCCCTCAGTCAAAGCTATATACTCAGCCTCTGTGGTAGATAATGCCACTACATGCTGTAACTAGGCTTTCCAACTAACCAAGTTACCCAACACTTGAAATACATACCCTGTAATAGATCTACCTCTATCAAGGTCCTTGGCAAAATTTGAATCAATATAACCAACAATCAGTTTACTCTTCCTATGTTCATGACACCCAAACACTAAGCCATAGTGTTTATTACCTCTGAGATATCTCAAGATCCATTTCATAGCATCCCAATGAGCTTTACCCGGATTAGACAAGTAACTGCCGACTAAACTCATAGCATAGCCAATATCCGGTCTTTTACATACCATCAAGTACATCAAGCTCCCAACCACATTGGCATAAGGCACCTTCTTCATATAATCAACCTCAGTATCTGACTTAGGACAATCAGAGCTTGACAGTTTAAAATGAGCATCAATAGGAACAGTTACTCCCTCATCCATTCTATAGTTAATCATTACCTTTTCCAACTAAGAGCTTGGAGACAGTTTCAACACCTTGTGTTCTCTATCTCTCTTGATTTCCATGCCCAATATCTTCTTTGCTTTAACTAGATCTTTCATCTCAAACTCAGACACTAACATCTTCTTAGTAGCTTCAACTTCTTCCAAGTCAGGACAAGCCACCAACATGGCATCAACATACAACAACAAATACACAAACTTGTTCAAGCTGTACTCCTTGAAATAGACATAACTGTTATAGCTGCTCCTATTAAACCCATTAGTCATCATATGTTCATCAAACCTCTTGTACCACTGTCTAGGAAATTGCTTCAGTCCATACAAGGACTTCTTAAGGAGACACATCTTATGTTTCTGCCCTTTAACCTCAAACCCTTTTGGCTGCTTCATATAGATTGTTTCATCTAACTTTCCATGTAAAAATGCAGTTTTCACATCCAACTGATGTAACTCCATATCCATAAAAGCAGTCAATGACAGCATAACCCTTATAGATGAATGTTTCACCACAAGTGAGAATATTTCATTATAATTCACCCCTGGCTTCTGTGTAAACCCCTTAGCTACTAATCTAGCCTTATACCTAGGAGGTTCACCCTCATAAATCCTATCTTTCAGTTTGAACGGCCACTTACATGACACAGGCTTGTGACCCCAGGTTTATCAACCAGCTCCTATGTGCCATTCTTATAAAGAGATTCCATCTCTTCCTCCATGGCCTTACACCATTTTGAGCTTTCTTTCATAGAAATTGCCTCAAAGTATGACAACGGTTTATAGATACTTTCTTCTTCAGCAGCAACAAAGGCTAACGCTGACAAATCAATCCCCTCTTTATACCTGAGTGGAGGTACCATTTGTCTCCTCTATCTATCCCTAGCCAATTGATAATCATCTAAACCATCCCCTTGGCTATCAGAAGTGCCATGATCAATACCTTTATCACTCACACCCTGCTGCTCCACCTCAATCTGAACCCCACTCTGCTCTCCAACTTTTGAACCCTTTTTTCCTTCAATGTCTTTATACAAAACATCTTCTTGGAAAACCACATCTCTACTTGCTATCACCCTGGGTCTGCCACCGTCTAGCCTCTACAACATATACCCTTTCACTCCATCAAGGTATCCTAGAAATACACATTTGCAGGCCCTAGGTTCTAGTTTTCCCTGGCTAACATGAGCATAAGCCAATGACCCAAATACTCTAAGATCATCATAGTCATGTTTCACCTGACCATGCCTCCATAGGAGTCTTCATGTCTAATGCAGCTGATGGAGACCTGTTGACTAGATAAGCTGCAGTGGTCAAGCTTCAGCCTAGAACATCTTGGGTAAACCAGAACTAGCCAACATACACCTTACCTTTTCAAGTAAGGTCCTGTTCATCCTTTCAGCTAAACCATTCTGCTGTGGATGACCAGACACAGTTCTGTGTCTTGTAACACCTTGAGCTTTACAATACTGATTAAACTTATGGTTGCAGAACTCCAATCCATTATCAGTTCTTAGCTTCTTGACTTTTCTTTCAGTTTGGGTTTCCACAAGGACTTTGCATTCCTTGAACTTACTGAAGGCATCACTCTTATTCTTTAAGATGATTACCCAGACCCTTCTTGAAAAATTATCTATCAAAGTCATAAAATATCTAGCACCATCAAAAGAATCAACCTTAGCAGCACCCCATAAATCAGAGTGAATATAGTCTAATACCCCACTTCTGATATGCTTAGCCCTTATGAATTTAGACCTCTTGTGTTTCCCAAGAATACAAGTTTCATAAAAACCAAAATCATAATCCTTCAACTCAGTCACAACCTGTTGCTTTTGCAACTCTACCAGTCCTTGCTGACTGATATGACCTAGCCTCTGGTGCCATAACATGGCCTTAGAACTACTATCACTTGAGGCATTTGCCATATGGGACTCTACTACACTAGTACTATCTAGTACATAGATATTATTATCCCTTCAATTACCAGACAGTACCATCATTGATTCTTTAATCACCTTAGCCTTACCATCCATAAGACTAACATGGTAACCAGATCTTTAAAAGAACCCTAATGACAACAAACTTCTTGTAAGATTAGGGATATACCTTACATCATGAAGATCTACTTCCATTCCATTCTTCATCTTTAAAGTCACTGTACCATGACCTATAATCTTGCAAGGTCTATCATCCCCTAACCTTACAGAACCGAGATCTTCAAACTTCAAATATTTAAAGAACTCATTCACAGGTGTCATATGATATGAACAACCTGAATCCATCACCCACTCATTCTTATTACCGCTGCTTGTGACAACCAACACATCTGCACTCTCATATCCATCAGATACATCATCTTGTGCATTGTGACTAGAATGAGACTTTGATCCACTTGATTCACCCTTTTTTCCTTTCCAGTCAGGACAATCTTTCTTGAAGTGATTTTCTAACCCACACACATAACACCTCCTCTTAGACTTGGATCTTGACTTTGAGACACTTCTCGGCTTGAAGTTTCTTTATTCAGATCTTCCCCTGACCACCAAGCCCTCTCCACCATCTTCTTTATAATAAGTTCTCTTCTTCAATTTCATTGAATTAAGAGCTGCCAGCACTTCCTCCATGGTAAGAGTATCCCTACCATACATCAAAGTATCCACAAGTGTTCATAAGATGATGGGAGAGATGTCAAGAATATGATCGCTTGGTCTTCATCATCCAATTCAACTTCAATGTTTTCAAGATCTAATACCAACTTGTTGAATTCTTATTGAATTCGTCAGTATGATCTTCAATTGACTTCCCAGGCGCCATTTGGAAAGTGTACAAATGCTTCTTGAGATATAACCTGTTCACAAGAGACTTTGTCATGTACAGGCTTTCCAATTTTGACCAGACCCCTGCCGCCGTCGTCTCCTTCGATACTTCTCTTAGTACTCGATCATCCAAGCTCAAGATGATTGAACTGTGTGCTTGTTCAAGCATCTCCTTCTTCTCCTTGTCTGACATTGTGTTCGGCAACTTAGATTCTCCAGCCAAGGCATCCACCACTCGTTGATGAACGAGCAATGCCTTCATCTTCAGTCGCCATAACCCAAAGTTGTTTTTCCCATCGAATTTCTCAATCTCAAACTTTGTTGACACCATCGTTACCGTCGAACGATCTTTGATTGAATCTTGTTCCTCAATTGAGCCTCTAACCAGGCTCTGATACCAATTGTTACACAATTAAGTACAAGAATGCGCAATTCAACAACTACAAGAAACGAAGAAGACGAACTTCAAGAATGCAAGAAAGAACTTTATTCACAAAAGATTAAAAGTGATTGTGAACTGATGTTGATCCTCCTTCAAGATTACACAGGATCCCTATTTATATCACAAATCGACCAACTAATTATAACGGTCAAATTACACACTCAAAATATAATTGAGAATTTACACTTAGGACCCTATACAAATACTTTCGAAGCAGGAAGTACCCTTCAAAAGATTTTCAAAGTAAACCATTTAATCTTCTAACAACACTTCCGAAGCAAACATAACCTTCGGAAGAAATATGTCAAGCTTCGAAAGATAATAACTTCGAAAGATATCACTTGTTTTGACTTTTATATCTCACACATTTTGTACACAAAAGTGTGATTAATATATAAAAATAACAAAAATAAGATACCACTTGAGCTATCATTTTCATATACTTGCATGTATGAATGATATTGTGTATCCATCAATTCACAAGCAACTGGTAGGAGCTGGAATAATAATCTTGCCAAGAAAGTTTCTTTGAACTTTGCGTATGACAAACGTAGTTTCACAATCAGATGTCGACTGTCATCAACCACTAAAACAACTCTCATAAAGTGGTGTTATTAATTTCCAAAAATAGATAAACACTTAATTTTTTAAAGTTTTTCTTTTTCAATATACATTCTTAAACTAAGATGAGAGGAAATCCATAGTTGAATTTTTTTGAAACAAGTGATACTTTGTCATTTACAGATTTGAGAGACAAACATGTGAGAGACTTTGTCGGGTTTTTTTTTCATATTCAAAATTTGTTTCAAATTAATAATTCAAAAATTTTAAAATGAAAACAGAAAAGTTTGACTTGACTGAATTATTAATATTTAAAGAAAACATGCATTTGGAACTTGTTTTATAAAATTTAGAAGTTTTACATGTTTTAATTTATACTAGAAAGATGTCCGCGCAATGCGGCGGGGTGGCATTTTACATTCGACACGTGTTCCTGGCATTTTGTTATTCTCGTAATATTTTTATAAAAGTCTATTATGTTTTTTCTAAATTGAAATTTAACACACCAAATAAATGGGTTTTGCATGATTATTTGTGCATTTACTCATTAACTTATTATAGCTCATAACATACAGATCGGTTCAACAAAAAGTTTACACCAAAAAGTTAAAAAAAACACAGGTTACAATTTTAGTCTCAAAAAAGTTTTTAAATGTGATTGATTAAATGATATAACTGAAGTCTTAAAACAAATTTAGTATTTTGGTTTATGGGTATATAATATAAAATTTTATGTAAGTGTTAGTAAGCGTAGGATAATTATGTAACTAATTATAAGGGGTAATCTGGAAATAATGTTATAAATACTATTTACCATCAAAAGTGGTTGTACCTTATGCATTGAATAAAATCAATGTTCATAATTTTATGGTATTTTAAAATACTCATCTCATATACTTTATATATAATATAAATATTACTAATTACCAAATCCTCTATGCATAATGGTGTTGTACCTTATGCATAGGGAGTTTTTCAAAAAATTTTGATTTTTTCACTTTTAACACAGTTTTTCATTTTTTACAATTAAACTTCTTAAATTTTAATTTCTTTACTTTTAACCCAAAACTCTTCATCTATTGCAATTTAATCTCACAACATTTATATTTTCAACTTTGTTCCACTATACTTTTTATGTTTCGTAAATCATCGTTTTACGTTTCGTTCTAAGTTTTGCAAGTTAGCAAGCCACAACATGCATGTATGATTCAACATTTTTACGTTTCGTTCTAAATTTGGTAAGTTAACACGACACAATGTGTGTATGGTTCAATATTTTTACGTCTATTTTTCCATTTTGAAGGGTTCATCACAACGTGCGGATCTTAGATCGAGTTAGTTATATTTTTCTACGTTTAATGTTTTGGTTAAGTTCTTCGTATTAACACACCGCAACTTCAGGTGGTTGTTAGCGATGATGTGACATTGATGTTATTTGGCATGGTTTTACATCTCCGTCGCAACGCGAGGAGCTTAATTCTAGTTATAACTAAAATGAAAAATATATTTTAATGAATCCGTATTGAATACTTTGTAAATAATCATTATCTTAAGGCCTAAAAATTTTATTTTAAAAAAAAATCATTATCAAAATTTCAGTTTAGAAAATCATTATCATATCAAATCATATGATATGTAAACTTTACAAATTGAGTTGTGATTATTAATAAATCAATATTTATACCATTAGAACATTATTAAAAGTTATTAATTTGTAAAGTTTGACATAATTAATTTTTTATTTATATTCTTAAAAATGAAATTTAAAATTAAGTTTAGAAAATTTGACATGATTGATATTTTTTTTAAAAATAATAGTTTTATTGTTGTGATAAATGATGTGTGTAAACGTATGTAGATATTAATAAATTTTTTTTACACAATTGAGTTTTAATTAAATAGAACGATTATAACTTTTAGATTAGTTACACAACAACAGACAATACGCATATCACATAATAATATAGCTTTAGATAAGAGTCGGATGTTGATCCGTGGACACAATTGACTCTTAATATAAAATCATTATCACTGTCTAACCAATCAATTAAGCTTAGATTTGTGAATATTAAAACTAATTAAAATAATCAACGTGTTAAAATAACAAAGTAAATAAAACAAAGATGAAGATACATAAATAATAAATGTTACTTGGGCTTTGACTCCACTTAGCATGATACTAACAATTAATACAAACTCAATATAAGATCATTTTTTACATATGATGCATAAAAGTAGCGTAAACCTCCTGTTAAAAATATGTAAACATATAACTTTTTGGAATGCTAGAATGTTAAACATACAATAGTCACCTAAAGTTAAGTTATAAGAGATAATGATACGATTATATCAATGTGAAAAATGAACTAAACTCCATTATGTTTATCTAATTCCATAATATTTGAAAAGCTAACACGATAAACATAACAACTACCCAAACTTACATAGAATAGACAAAACTCTAACTACCCTTCAATTCATGAACATCAAACTATAATTACAAAACCACTTCGTAACCAATAACAAGAGAAATTCTAGAATACACCTTGGTTTTCTCAAATATAAACATCAAGATGCATATTAATCTAATTTTACTAAACATTCAACCTTAATATTCCATATAATAAAAACCACGTTGCCCTCCACCTATAGTTTCCATATGTACCATGCCCAAATAACAATCTTTCATACTTTAAAATACATAGACTTTGTCATTTAATGATTTGAGAGACAAACAGGCTTAACACAAAATTAACATTTATAGACAGTTAAAAATGTTTGTGCTTAATTGCTACTTTCAAGAAAAAAAACAAGATCAGTATAGTAACATGACCGAATGAACAATGATATATACCCGATGACATGCCATCAGAATTTTTTATCCAGACAAATTAGGAATCTTGGAAAGTTTGTTTGTAAGAAACTGGATTTTCGGAAAGTTTACTGTTTCCAAAAGATTAAGACTCAAAAACTACTAACGTACGTAAAAATCACCGGCAATTTTCGTTCTTGGAACATCATCACTGAGAAATTAGGCTGTCGCTAATTTGTGACGTATTACTGATGAGCCTAAAACTTTTTATTTTTAAACAATTATTAAAATGTATTTTAACAAATTAAATGATCACTACGTAACACAGAAATGATATATGAACTGAAACACACATATGTATTATTATTTTTTAATTTTACATCACGAAATAATTCAGTCAAAGTTATAAAATTTATATATAATATATTAAAACCTAAATTGTTCATTAAAATAAATAATTTAATTCAAATGCTGTTAAGAAAAGAAGGTAAAACTCTCAAAATGTCTCATTTTCCCCTTATTTCTCTTAAAATGTCTCCTCAAAAATTTCTTTTAAAATATCCAATCCAGACAGGGCGTTGCGGCCTCCTTAGACAGGGGTGGATGCCTGTATAGCGAACACTCAAAATCATACAAGTGTCCCTTTATGGTGTCGGGCACCTCCTTAGCGCGGGCGGACCCCTCCTTAGTGTTGAGAAGAGATCAGACCAAATAGAGATAAATTAATTATTATTAATTATTACCAAGTTATTGGCCAAATCAGTTTGATCCTTCGTGACCGAAACTGATTATAAGAAAGGTAGAAGGAGAGTGTCCCGTTATCGGACGAATTAAATTCAGACAATAATATAAAACCAACCTGTTATACGATGTTCTTCGGATGATGAACTGCACGGAATTTATTCCTGTCCTTAAAGGATTTTACGCGCCCGATTTGCTATAAGCTACAGCGTAAATTCCCAGGATTTAATGCAGAATGAATCTGGTGTTCCAACAGCAATGGAACCAGACTAACGTGAAGCTCGTGAGGAAACGGATGCAGAGAAACGTGTAGCAGAGAAAAGCTGTAGCTTTTTAGATGCATAAACTCGAGCCAGGAGCTCCATATTTATAGACTCAAACCGTAACCAACACTGAGAAAAACAGGAGATGAGGTTGACCCCCACCAATTCGCGAATTCGGTTACGCAGATAACCCGAATTGCTTATTGATCGACTCTATCCACCGTATTTATCTCGTAGTTTGTTTTTCCGATTCTATCCGCAAGCTTCTGAACCGGGCCTTAGCTAAAAATAAAAGCTCCTTAGCTCCTCAAACACGCCCATTCGCGAGCTCGCGTCTCCGTCTCGGCACGCGTGTGGGCTTAGTCCTTCTCTTGGCCCAACTACCACTTTGGTGAACCATAAGGGAAAACCCCTTATAAGTCACTCAAAGTTGTTTCCCCCACCAATGTGCGACAAGAAGTAAACATGCCAACTTGCACATTTAATTCTTGTAAATTTCCAACACTTAGCGTGGGCGGGTTCCTCTATAGCATTGGTAGGCGCCTCCACAGAATATGTGTATGATTTTAAGACGTCCCGCGACCTGTCTAAGGAGGCGCAAACACCTTGTCAGCGGGGGAAATTTTGAGAAGTTTGAAAAGTAGGCGACGCCTTGTCAACAGGGGACATTTTAGGGGGAAACTAAGAAAAAGGGACATTTACCAATATTGATCCTTAGCTCAATTGGTTAAGATGAGATACCCATTACATTTAATATTGGGAGGTCATAGGTTCAAGTTTCACTCTGAGCAAAATGCTTAGAGTTGAGCCAATGGATTTTCTCAGCAATGGGTTTTCTTCTAAGGAGGTTGAGGGTGCGGTCCCGACTGGGAAACGAATAAGTGGACCCGATTAAGATATCACATATTCTATGAAGCAGGGTCGTATATTTGTCGTAAAAAAAAAAAAAAAAGGGACATTTTGAGAATTTTCCAAAAAAAAAATCTAGCAAATCCAAGCATATATAGAAAACGAATTTATGAGACTGGAAAGACCTCAGGATTGCAGGTAGTGATTATAAATATACCAAAAATAGTCACTCTTTTGCACTGACCAAATACTTCTCGAGGTCCAATTCACCACAGCCATAGTGTCATAAATGCACACAAATATATATGCATATGCAGTTCTTCTTTTGGCCGTATTGTGTCCCTAATTAAGGGTCGTTTTACTTGCTGCAAAATCGAGATAGGGGTAATCATCAATAGATCTGCATGGCTTTAAAAGGCCCATGCAATGAATATGACTTGTGCTTCTCTCATGACCCTACAATTATAATCTCTCTGGCCTCTGCAAAACATCCTTAATGCATATCTTGGTCGATTTGTGTTACTGCCTTAAGAAAGTGATACAGATTCAAGATATGTTCTTTGTTTTTTCTTCTATAAGAAACAGTTATGATGGATGTTTTTTTATGTTAGTTTTATCTTTTTTTGAGAAATTATGATGCATTAAATGAGATCTCTGAACATATGATCTAGTGTGTATGACTTGTTTTAATAGCAAAAGGAAAAATAAATGTTTGGTGGAGACTGATCGATGGATGTCATAATGGTTTGAACAATACTCTCACCTATACATATATCCATCTTCTCCAAATATGTTTATCCTAATCTGCTAACAGTTGAAGATGTAGAAGGCATGAAGATAAAGATTCAATACTCTGCCATTAAGTTTTTTTACTCTTTAGTTCTCAATGTGTCTTGATAGATTTCTAAACTGATGACATTCAAGAGTAAATTAAGTTTAATTAAATTTTACAGTTTTATTATTGATTAGTCTATCTAATCTGTTAACCTGGGTTTTGATTTCTAATAAATATTGATGTTATAATTAATCTCTTGTTTTATTGATTTACACAACTACACAAATAAGTATATGTTATGTGACATTTTTAGAGATAATAAGTTACATTGTCATTTTTGCTACGGATATGGCTACATTATTTTGTTATGGGTTTGAAATTTTGGATGGAATTTTGCTACAATTGGCTAAGGAATTCTACAATAAGCTTTGATAAGAAATTTAACTTAACAGATTTTTGTGGTAGGTTTGTAGAGTTTTAGTGGCTAACTTACAAATCCACTAAACTTACTTTCAAAATCAATATCATTTTTATAATGTGGGCTTGAAATCTCAATCAATTAAAAGAAACAGTTTAACATTTTAATATCATTAGGTTACATGTCCTCTTGATGGAAAAATTTATAAGGCCTAGTTAATACAAGTTCATGAACACATTTCTATGACTTCCATATCAATTTTATAATTGAACTTGCAATGACGTATGTTTGTGATATATTAAAAAAAAGAATCTATGTATTTCTTGGTATGATCCATATTGGAAGTTTAAACTAAACTTGTTTATTTGTTAAGTAAAAGGGTCTTAGTGAATGTTGTAAACTATGTTTAGGGGTCAAAGTGTCATTGTAATTATGTAAGGGGTTTAAATGTATTTATTGGTCACTTAGGATAGAATGGTTTCTTCTAATCGACATGTTGATTGGAAGCATCGGTTCATAATAAGAGTAAAAACCCTAGAAGTCGATGTGTGTAACCCTTGTAAAAAAAACTTTGTGATTTCAATAATCAAGAGTGTGTATTTTAATATTTGTTCTTACATCTTCATTGTTCAAACTCTGATTCAGAGCGGGTTTGATTAATTATTCATCAAGGGAGAAAAAAGGAACTATCATTTCTTGCAATCATCATACATTAATCGAATAGCCTATATATTTATCCTTGTCTCTCACAAAATCCAGCCTTCGATCAAAAAGGTATCAATGGTATGTAAAAGGAGTGAGATTGCTTTTGGTTGTTTTGGATTCTAAGAGACCATGGAAGAATAATGAAAAGTGTAGTAGTAAAGGAATGAACACGTCGATGGCTTTCCGATGCCTGATTCTCAAATCTATAAACTATACTATTTAGTGTGTTAAGATCAAAGCACTCCTTGATGTTTATGAGAGCTAGGAAGCGCTCGAACCAACATGAGAAGTTGATGCAAAGAAAAATACAATGGCCATCGCTTATCTGTTTCAAGTCATGCCCGAAGAACTTGTACCCCTTAATTAGATTGCTCATCATAAGAACGCGAAAGATATTTAGGAAGACTTAAATTAATGCTAGTTTTTTGGAGGTTGACAAGGTCAAAGAGGCTAGACTACAAACACTAGAATAGCAACTTAAATCTTTGAAAATGAACGACTTTAACAAGTACCCTAGCTTATGAGTTGACGGGAAAAAAAATACTCAACTTGTGTCACAAGCCAACATTCTTGGATCCACAATTGAGCACAAGAGATTTGCTTCTAGAATCTAAACTAGCAAGGTTAATACAAATTGTTGTTTCAATTGAACAATTTATGGATCTTAATATCATGCAATTTCAAGAAGCTATAAGAAGGTTAAAAGCCTATAAGAACGCATAAGGAGGAAAACGTGCATGACAGGCTTTTATTCACCTAAAAAGGGATGGAAAGGAATATGTCAAAGAACATAGATGTGAACGTGATGGTCATGAAAATTCAAAATTAAGAGAAAATAGGAAGTGACCGAGGTAGAAATTGAAGTCATGGAGAAATAAAGATGGGAATCAATTCCAACAAAGTAAGGATCATGTAAGATGTTACAAGTATAATAAACTCGAAAACTTCAAACATGAATTTCCATTGTGGTAGAAAGGGAGGGTAATCTAACCGGATACGAGGATTATCAGCCAACATTATTGTAAAAGGAATTGAAAACAAGTCTTGAAGCTTAAAACTAATTAAGCGATCTAAATAGAAAAAAATAAAACTTGGTTAATATTTAGTAATTACTAAAGCTTAACTGAAAATAGAAGGTAACTGTGTAGGAAAAAGAATTATTATATTATAATCAAGTCTTATAATGGTTTCATTTAAGAGAACTTACAAAAATTAACCACGAGATGATCCATCCCCAATCGTCTAGCCACCGAAGGTAGTAAGGCACACATTGACATATGCAAGACAAATCATATTCAAGGTATTACTCTAGCCATATGGGTTACAACTATAACTCTACCCATTTTTGGAATAAAAATTGTTTAGAATATAGTAAACATCATTTCCTGGAGGGCTTGGCTACTGGCCGGATCGATCCAATAAATCGATAAATATGAAGGATAAAGGAGCAATAGGATTCAAGTTCATGATCCATATGCAGTCAGGATCTTGAAACTGCAAACATACTACCTTCTGATTAAATGTGCCTATCTTTATGTGTTCTTTATCTCTGAACCTAGGTCGTTGGTGGTCAGTCGATCAAAGAAGCGTATATTTCAGCCATCTTAGACGTCAAGGATCAATCTATCATATACTAACTTGATACAAAAACAATAATGGCTATAAGAAGTGGTATATGGTGTCAATGGAACAGGAAAATTGTGAGCATATTCAGGAACATTTGCATCCTAGCTAATAACCTACTTTCATGTGGCTCAAAATCAATATTCTTAAGATTTCTAACCATATTAAAAGTGTTTATGGTATGAATTCTGAATGAATGTTATTGACAAACAAATTACCTTATATATATATATATATATATATATATATATATATATATATATATATATATATATATAGGGGATGATAATATTATTTACTCTAAATATATGGGCGTTAGAGATAATCATACCAAAATACAAAATATCTACGAAATATGCTATGGAAAGATATGTACGTTGACTAATAGTTACAAGCGAAATATTGATTATAATTAGGGAAAATTGCCAAATTCTGTCACAGATAAAATGTGATAGATATTATGTCGCCATGAAATGATTCTGCACTAGATTATGACACTGCATTTCTGTAAGTTCTTTTATGATCATTTCATTTAACTCAAAACTTATTCGACTAAAATCAATCTCTCTATCTCTTTTAATATACAAGATCCTACAATAATCACAAGCAACAATAAGTAAAGGTAACCTTTTTCAAAACAAAATTGAAAAAGATTAAAGCTTGTAATCAAACACATGAGAAAAATGACACATTCAAGCACAATAAAACACACCCAGTATATATGTGATTCAAGAACCTGATGAACTGCATCCAAGACGAAGCTCTAGATCGATACCCTCAACTGCCAAATCGGTCTTCTTCTTCTCGTTATCGTGACTAATTCGTTTATTGTGTTTACGATCTACAGATGCTGATGCTTCAATATTCAAGCTTTGAGGAAAATTCATCAAGTTATTGGCACTGGGACGAGGCGTAACGGAGAGAATACGCGATGAATTACCATTAAAATGGTTTAAAGATGTAGGTTTGAAGATAGCCTTAGGGTTGGGAATAGAAAACAGAAGACATACACCACTATCTCCAACAAGTTCTTCAGTTAAATTAGGGTTTTTCAAGCTAACTTGTGCTTGATGGAGCCGGGCCCTATCGCGACGATGCACGTTCATGTGACCACCGAGAGCCTGAGCCGATCGGAACTCTCGTCGGCAAAATGTGCAGGTGTATGAGCGCGGTGGCCACGTGGCTCCCAGGGCGTTTCCGGCGTCTTCTGCGAAGGCTTTGACCTCCCACGAGTCATCGTCTTCGGGCGAGTCGACCGACATCGAATTAGGGTTCCACATCCACAAGAATGTGGTGGTGATTGTGGTGGATCTGGCTAGGGTGATCAATTGGTGGTTGTTGACAAAAACTCAAGATCAACAACCACCTTGTAGTGAACGAAGCAACATTAATGGTGGAGAATGTTTGGATATGAAAATATGAGAAAAGGTTGAATAAGGATTTTTATATATATATTTATTTATTTGAAAACTAACAAAACCAAATTTTAGCCAGTATATAGACAGCGCACATAAATAACATGCTGTTTTGTAAATTGTTTTTTAGTAGAACGTTATTTGAACAAGCATTCAGATTTCAGAGACACTGCTACCAAAGAATTAACTTAGTATCGTATAATAGTTAATCCGTCGGAAAACGTGATGCTTCGTTCGAAATATAACCATTGATAATCTGCGCCACTACAAAAGTGGGTTTTAGAAGCAATGAAAAATGTTTATTGGAGCGGTTTTTCAACCGCTTCTAAACATAGCGGATTTCCGACGTATTAGAGCATTCACAGTGGGTTTCATATTTTTATATGAGTATATATTTTATATTATAAAGGATGCTTCTTAGTTTTGTGAAGGAGAGAAAAAATTCTATCTTTTATTTTTATATTTGGGGAAACATTATTCGACTCATATAAATTTTAATATTTTTTAAAGTGATTGTAAATAGAGAAAAAATAAATTATAATGATAAAAATATAAAAAATATTATTTAATTAAAAATAAAAGTGAAAAAAATAGTGTTTTTAATGTAATTATAAGGATGAGTATAGGAAAACTTACGTGAATACTCTTACCGACTTACACCTTATAACCAAAGAATTCCAGGATTTAAAATTGGAACTTATTTACCGATGAATTACCAACGGCCCCAATGGGTATTTTAAATCTTTTAAGTATATTAATAATAAAACTTAATAATGATTTATTTTAAATTTTTATTCATCTTCAATACGCCAACGGCCGGATTACCAACGTATGTCCATCGGAAAGTAGTGTATTATTAACTTTTTTCCGATGACAAGTTCGGACGAATTTTTCAGTATGTGAAAACCGATAAGTTAAAAAAAATCAATTATATACGTATACTATCAACTGTTTTCCTTCGTTTTCATCTATTACTTGTTTATAGATTTCTAGTTTAATCTTCTGTATTAATTTGGCTAATGATAGCTAGAAAATAATAATATTATTATTAAAAAAGGATCTAATGGGATAAAGCTGTTGGATGAGAGGTGTGAGAGAGATGAGATATAGTAGTGATGAAGAAGATGGCATGATGCATATCGGTATGATCACTAGCTACATAAAGAGAGAGAGAGAGAGGAGGGGACCAATATCATCTTACCATAATAATAACTTAAAAAACCTGCAGGTCCTATCTTCGTTTCTTAGCTGTATCTTTACCTGCAATGTTTTTTTTGGAATCCGTGATATGATGTTTCATTTTAGTCCCATTATATTTATAACCATTGAGAGCATGCATGTTTAGTTGCATAATTATTCTTATCATATTCACTTTTTCATAAAACATGTGTTTAATGTACAAGAAGTTATGAAAATTATGAGAGATATGACAGAAATTAAGAAAAGTGCAGCGGTGACGATGACGAACTATTTACCATTGTGAATCCGTAAGGTTTGAAAAGCTTCAAAATTACATAGACATAATTTAGACCAATTCCAACCGGACGAATGTCAGGCGCCTGTGTGATATTGTGAAAGAGAGAAGGGCTGACTAAAGACGTGACGCGAAGAGATGGCCACGATTATCCGTGTATGGGGAAGAGGTATAGAGGGAGGAAATAGAAGGAGAGGGCGCTCCTAGAGATCAGAAGAAGTGAGTAGACTAGTTTGTTGCCGATCAATACAGGTAATGCTAAGTGTGAAAAATATTTCCGTGCACTTACGTACCGTTAATATATATAGTCTTATAAAAGAAAATATATATGAAAATAATTTGTTTTTACTATTTATATTAAAGTTGAAAATTCTAGGGTTTTAATACATGTTGAAAGCCTAATTTTTTTTTATGGAAAAACTACTTAACCTTGTTTCCATCTTGCTAGGTTTGTAAACAAACCGAACAAGCATGAACAAAACCTTATTCGTGTTCATTAATTAAGAAAATAAAATTGTTTATAAACTGTTCACGAGCACTTCTCGAACGAGGTTTCTTGTTCGTGCTTGTTTATTAATGAAATGAACTGTTATAAACGGTTCACGAACACTTACGGAACATAAATGAACACAAATAAAAACAAATGAACACAAAAGAATATTTATGAACATAAATTAATACAAATGAAAGTTTGTCAAGCTTTAACACACAAATAACATAATTATCCGAACATACTTCACATAATTATCATAACTATAATTAACGTAAAAATTAAGAAGTTTGTCAAGTTTTATTATCAAGTGAAGTTGAAAATGGTCAAATGAGGATGTTGGCAAAGAGATAGTATAACTAGGGTTGCATATTTTTAAAAACTAAAAACCAGTAAAATTAAATTGTATATAATATAAAATCTTTAATTAATGAACAAACGCAAACGAATATAAACAAACACATTATCGACCATTCACGAACATAAATGAATGGACATGGCATCTCTTCATGTTCATTCGTTTAACTTAATGAACATAATTTTCTTGTTCGTGTTCGTTCATTTAACAAATAAATAATTTATGAACTGTTCGTTGAGCGTTCGTCTCGTTTACAGGGTTGCATATTTTTAAAAACTAAAAATCAGTAAAATTAAATTGTATATAATATAAAATCTTTAACTAATGAACAAACGCAAACGAACATAAACAAACACATTATCGACCATAACGAACATAAATGAATGGACATGGCATCTCTTCATGTTCATTCGTTTAACTTAATGAACATAATTTTCTTATTCGTGTTCGTTCATTTAACAAATAAACAATTTATGAACTGTTCGTTGAGCGTTCGTCTCGTTTACAGCCCTACATCCTACTATTTGAAAAACATTTATGAATATCTATAACTAAACACACCAGATCTAATCCATGTTTATTTTTCGAGCCCTCAATTGAAACCAGCAAATAAACTAATAGGTAACAAACAAATATTAGTTTGTATCACAAAAGATTAACTTTTTATTTTATTTTCTTAGCACCACAACTTACATATTTATCTAATATACTACTAATTTTACATCACAACTAATTTATATCAATCTGTCATAGACGATGCTTAAATCCTTAACTTTAAATAAGGTTTTATCACTTTGACTGCAAATAATTTTATCACTAAACCCAACTTTTAAAATTCATAAAAGATCAAGTCTAAGAAAAATGATTATATGATAATTTGAAAGCAAAATCAGTCACAATTAAACAATTAATGTCTTGCTTTCATCACCACCGTGGGGTTCAAGCAGTTACAAATGTTGATAGTTGTTCCACAAAATGCTACCTTTCTATCATTCAATCCAACCCTCTTGTACTAACATCATTAGAAACCATATCTTTGCAATTATCTTAGGGGCCGACCAATTGATACATTAAATACTTTCTGGGCCTGTTGCCGAATTAGAATATTAATAATTATAATGAATAAAATGAGCTTAAAAATCAAGCGATAAATTATTTATCGGCTTATCAAAGAGTTGAAATATGGCAATTGACTAACATATAACCATAACCACAAACCCTCGTTATCAAACAAATAGAAACTCACGATTAAAAGATAAAAAGTCCACTATCAATCTTCCTTTAAGGCTATCCGTTCTTGGATTGGGGGATGTGAATAGAGACCCTCAAACACACATGGATAGAGCCCTGATGAATACCTTCCACAACACTCAGTCTAACACAGTTTTTTCGTATGATATTCTACTTCAAGTAAAAAAATCAAGTTACATTCATATGCATTTCCAATCTAGAATTTAATATCTATCATAAGTGACAGGTGGTCCTATACAATTAATAATTCATACTTGAAAACATTGGACTACTGAAACCTACTGAACTATTTTTACTTGGTATTTTTTATTGTACATACTAATTTCACTGCTACAAAATCACAAATAATCCGGTTTTAGAAAGAAGAATATTTTAATATCTTCCTCGCCATTAGGAAAACAAATATAATTTGTTTATAGTAAATATCAGTGATAGAACTGAAAATAGAGTAACAAGATGACAATGATATAGGAATTACTCATCACGATCTCTTAGACTGTGCGTTATACTCACCACGGTCGATGATACGTGCCAGATTCCAACGACACCCAGGGGAAAACCACGTCATGTATGATGGTGCGGGGAGGTGTCCTTACTGTGATGAAAACCCCGCTAGTCCCATCTCCTTTTCTGTAAAATATTATTGTTGAACAGTAATCTATAAGTATATATAACTTTTATTCTTTTACTTTTAAACTTTCATTTTCAAACAATACTTTCTTCCGGTTAGGTAGAAAATATTTACACAACTCAACCATATAACGATGATGAAGACTACATGTTAAAAAGAGTAGTATTTTACCTTTATGAATTTTCAATTATAAGTCATGTACGTTTTCTTTTATTATTAATTTATTATGTAATGCTTTGAAAACTTTTATTTGTTATTAATTTTATCTTTATATATTATATTACTTTTATTTAAGAAGAGTTATTCTAAATCTAATAAATGTTAGTTGTATTAAAAAATTAAAAAGAGGTAAAAGAGACGAAGGATTGGTATAACATAACCTTAATTAAAAATTTAGTTAAAAAGCGAGGGTGATGATGTGTCAGAATAATGAAAGATGAAATATGAGTATAATAGATTGTCTTATACGTAGAAAGATGTAAATAAGATGTCCATAAACTAACAAATTAATGAGAAGGACTAGCTTAACCTTTTTAAAAGCTCCAGGAGAAATGAATTCGAGGGCCTTCATGAATTTCTTTGTTATAAACAGTTAATTAATTGAAATGTATATAACCTTAAATAATCAACTTATCAACAAGACTTCATTCAAGCAATTTGGTAACTCAAAAATTTCTAAGAAAAAAACACACTTAACACACACAACAAGAAAAACTTGTTAACAGAATGACCTGAACGAATGATTAAGCTGTGAAGATTGAAGAACAACCAACGGTTATACATAGTTATGCAGCTATCAAAGTTTAAAAACCCTATCTTGAAAAACTGTTGATTTATAATTAGAAGGCTAAACTTATTTCTTTTGGTAATGCACCCCTCTAATATTATGCTATTTTTAAATCCCCGAAAAGGTCGTAAAAGAAGCTTTCTTAAGGGTTTTATTTTTTTTTTGGTGGTTTTAGGAGTGGCTGTCTTTGGCCTCTTAATCTCGGGCTCCTATCAAAATGGGGTGGAGATTAATGACGGAAGAAAATTATATTTGGTCTTGTTGCATAAAAAGCTTTTCATAACTTCTCTTTTGTTGATGGGAAACCACAGCTAAAATAGGTTGTCAGGTGTTTAGCCTTATATTTATCAAAACTCACATGACTTCAAGGATTTAGGTTATTCCATTCATAGCTGGTTTGATAAGCATACATATACCGCTACAAAACTCAATTTTGGAAAGATAGATGGTGTGGGACCTTTCTCTTAAAGATAAATATCTAATTTTTTATGTTTTCGAATCTAATAAAATCTGAAAGATTTTAGAGAGACGATGTCAATGTCTACAACACTCAAGTCCTTCAGAGCTGGAA
Source organism: Flaveria sonorensis (assembly GCA_025506505.1). Taxonomy (NCBI): domain Eukaryota; kingdom Viridiplantae; phylum Streptophyta; class Magnoliopsida; order Asterales; family Asteraceae; genus Flaveria; species Flaveria sonorensis. The sequence continues at coordinate 3,152,481 of CM046428.1, read as the reverse complement.
AATAATGTTACGAATAGGTAGGGAAACTTTGGAACTCAAAACCATTCTCAAGGAGTTAAAATTTTAGTATAATTTTATTTTATAAAAATTTAGACTTGAAACGGAGATGCTTTAGACTCTTTTTCCATTCAATCTTTGAGGAGAATCGTGTGTGTGATCGATACTGGATTTCTAGTTAACAAACTTAAATAGGTCGAACAACTACTTCATGTGACACATGCTTAGAAGTGTAATATCGCGCTCCAAAAGTCTTCGTCATAGAGGTATCAATGTTTCTTGTATCACTTGGCAGTTTTGCGTATTGAGGACATTGATCATATCTTTTTTTGGGTATTAATTCTCGGTTGCAATTTGGTATAATTCCAATCATGAGGCGGCCTCCTTCCGTCAATTCCATTGAATCGAACAGATATTCGTACTGGTTGGATGTCTACTCAAAGTCTAGGAAACACATCAAACTTAAATATGCTTTAGTTTAGATTGCAACACTTGGAAATATAGTGATACAATGGTATGGTGCGATACATATATAATGGTATGAATTGTTGAGTGTTATGATGCAATCAATAAGTTTATATATTGGTTTGTGTCAGTTAAGTTTGATTAGAAATAAGTTTGGTCAGGTTATACACAACTTGTGTAATTTCAGGGACTGAAAGTGTCAAGTTTGAAAGAATGGTTGTTAGGAGTTTGTTAAGAGGGTTTCCGGGTGATCTTTAAAAGGGAGTTTTACCGATTGCTTTTTGTACTCTCAGAAACTAGAAGAAACCCGTTAATAACATAGATTGTATTTTCTTTGAATCTTCTTTGTTAATCTTCAATTCGTTGATTCTTGTTTGAATCATTGATTTGTTCTTCGGTATAGTTTGTTCATCCGCTATGGATATAGTTTGTTCATTCGCTGTAGATATAGTTTGTTCATCTGCTATGAATTTAACATATCCGCTGTCGATTTCAACAATTGGTATCAGAGCTACGGCTCGAATTACTTGAAGAATTAGGAAGAAATCCAGAAGAATTGAAATCAGAGATGGTGTCGACTATGTTTGAGATCGAAAAATTCGATGGTAAAAACGACTTTAGTCTCTTGCGAGTGAAGATGAGGGCGCTTCTTGTTCATCAGGGTGTTAGTGATGCATTGCTAGGTGAAGCAAATCTGCCGGCTGGATTGGCTGGCAAAGAGAAGAAATAAACACTCGAGAAGGCTTATAGTGCAATCATATTGAGCCTAGGAGATCGTGTTCTTAGAGAAGTGTCTAAGGAAACGTCAGCAGTTGGAGTTTGGGCAAAACTCGAGAGTTTGTACATGACTAAGTCATTGGCAAACAGATTATACATGATAAAACGTTAGTACACGTTTCAGATGGTGCAAGGTAAGTCCCTAGAAGATCATACAAATGAATTTAACAAAATTATATTGGATCTTGAGAATATTAAGGTCGAAATTGATGATGAAGATCAGGCAATTATGTTTTTATCATCATTGCCATCATCATATGGACATTTTGTTAATACATTAATTTATGGAAGGGAAGTTTGTCAATAGAGGAAGTCTTGGCAGCAATGAGTTCCAAAGAACCGAAGAAAAAAACTAAAACAAGAGAAGATAGGGTTGCTGGTTTACTTGTGAGAGGAAGAACTGAAAAAAGATTCACAAAGAAGAAGGGTGAATTCAGATCAAAGTCCAAAACAAAGAGAAGATGCTTTGTTTGTAACTCTGACAAGCACCTTAAAAGGAAATGTCCAGAGTGAAAGAAGAAGACAGAGTTTAATGGTTCTAAGGGACAAGATAGTAAGTCCTCACATGAAGGATCATTAGATGGTTATGATAGTGTTGATGTCTTGGTGGTAACTAAGACAAGTGTAGCAAATGAGTGGATCATGGATTCTGGCTGTTCAAACCATATGTCTCTTGTGAAAGAGTACTTCAAAGAGTTGGAAATGGTGGATCAATGCACAGTGCAACTCGAGGATGACATACCCTACAAGATCAAAGGAATTGGTATGATTTCTTTTAAGTTGAAAAATGGTTCCACAATAGATCTTACAAATGTGAGATGTATTCCTGAGTTGAAAAGAAATCTTATATCAATGGGTACTTTTGAAAGTATGGGTTTTCATATTAGTTTAAAGGATGGCAAAGCAAAGGTTATAAGAGGGTCCATGGTAGTTATGTTTGGTTCAAGAAAGGGGAATAATATCTATTTTTTAGATGGTGAAGTATTGTCTGGTAGCAATGTATCTGTTGCAGATGCTCAAGTAGACTCTGTGGCCATGTTATGGCACAGGAGATTAGGCCACATTAGTACACAGGGAATTATTGAGTTAAACAAACAAAGGTGCTTGATGGTTGTGAGGTTGGCTTTTGTGAAAACTATGTGTTAGGGAAGGCTAAGAGAGTGAGTTTTAATAAAGGCAGGCATGTTACAAAGAATGTGTTGGACTATGTTCATGTTGATTTATGGGGGCCTGTTAAAACTCGGTCTCTAGGGGGAGCCAAATACTTCTTTTCTATAATTGATGATTATTCAAGAAAAGTTTGGGTGTTTGTATTAAAACACAAGGATGATACCTTTGAAAGGTTCAAAGAGTGAAAAACAATGGTAAAAACTCAGACTGAAAGGAAGGTAAAGAAACTTAGGACAGACAATGGGTTGGAATTCTGCAATAAGTTGTTCAATCAGTATTGTAAGGACCATGGTATTGTTAGACATCTTACAGTTGTTGGCACTCCTCAACAGAATGGCCTAGCAGAGAGAATGAATAGAACATTATTGAACAAAGTAAGGTGTATGTTAATAAGTTATAGTATGCCTAATAGTTTTTGGGCAGGGGCTTTAAAGACTGCTGCTTATCTTATAAATATGTCACCTACTTCAGCCAGAGAAATGAAGACTCCTGTGGAGTTATGGACTGGACATAAATCTGATTACAAGGGGCTAAAGGTATTTGGGTCTCTAGCATATGCTCATATTAGTCAGGGAAAGTTAGAACCTAGAGCACAAAGGTATGTGTTCTTGGGTTACCCTGAAGGTGTAAAAGGGTATAGGCTATGGAGACTTGAAGAGGGGAGCCCTAAGGTAATAGTCAGCAGAGATGTGGTGTTTAGGGAAGATGTGATGTACAAGGACCTGGTAGGTCATCAAGAGAGTGTTGGTTGTCACACCCCAACCTTAACGACGGCAACGTCGAGATGCGAGGGTTAAGATTGTTCACAGCCACATAACACTACCATAAATTGTAAATATAATTATTTATAAGTTGAAATAAATATTACAACCAAATGTCTCAACGAAATAAAGTAACCAAAGTTCAACTTTCAAGTTTCAAGATATTTTATTTATTTTTCCTAGGTCCAAATCCTAAGTGTAAGCATGCTTCAAAAGATAATCATCAACCTTGTGCATTTCCTGAAACATGTTAAAAATAAAGGTCAACTTTGAAAGTTGGTGAGTTTCCATGGGTTAAGCATACATATATATATAAAAGTTTACAAGTAGCAATTCATGTCAATGGTTACAAGTAAAGCAAGTTTATTGATAACTTATAGCTACAATCAAACCTTGACCAAGAATATCATTTACAAGTTATAACGATTAGCTAAGTGTACTTGGTTCCCATGATGAATAAGCATACGTCATCAGGAGCCGGCAATAACCTCGGCTTTAGCACCAAATAGGCTTGTCAGGCCCATAGATCTATGACGTCGCCAGGCTAGCAATAGTTAATGATTGTCAACATATAATGTCCATCATATAAGACTCACAATATTACAAATAACCATGACAAAAAGTAAAGATGAATTGAATGTGCATTTACAAGTACCAAGATGTTTACAAGTGCAAGTTTATAAAGTTAACATGTCTCATCCCAAAAGGTGTGAAATAAAGTAAAAGAGTGGCATGAAAACTCACATGATATATATATATAAGATGATAACAATAAATAAAAGGTGCTCCAACGATTCCTTTTACAAGTTACCTAACGTATATATTTCAAGGTTAAGTTTAGAGGTAATATTAACGATTAAACGTGAACTAGGGTTTCAATAGGAATTTAAGGTTTTTATAAATAATTAAGGTTAGCTAATTAAATTAAATATATTTTAATCCAATAAAAAGAAATATACCATTTAGGTAATTTAATATGGAGAAAAAAAATTAAATCCTTTATAATAATTTGTAAAGTTTAAATATATGATGTAATTAGATTTTTATAGTTATTTAAAATAACATGATTAAACAATAATTAACGTATTGGCTAATAATAATTTATTAATTTAAACTATTATTTAAAATCCTTTTTATAAGAAATAATCCAAAAAAACCTATGTTAAAATGTTTTATTAAAAGAATATTTAATTATTTAAATTTAAAAATTTACAGAAAATAATTTGGTGTCCTTAAAAATATTTAAAGTTTACAAAAATAATTTTTATAATTACTAAAAATTTTCCATAATTTATTTAAAGGCTGAAAAGCCTTAAAGAAAATGTTTGAGGTTGCCCGGGTTCGAACCCGGGACCTCAAGAATGACATGGGAGTGGTTTACCATTAGGCTAGGGCGCCTAAGCCTGACAAAAACCCATTCCCATATTTTATAAACACAAATCAGTTGAAAACCTTCAAATCACTATGAACCCTAATTCGAAATCAACAAATTGATCACCAACACGTTACTGTTAACGCTAGTGATCATGGGGCTTTTGTTCCCCATGTAAAATCGAGCAGGTAGGTGGTTTTAATTACCCGGATTGAAGTTTAAATCAACAAGAACAGATGATGAACAGGCCGCGACCAATGTTGTGTTTGATTGATGTGCAAATGCTGACGATAATCAAATTAACTTCGTGTGAAGCTTCGGAGGATGTTCACGACTCTAAGCCCTTTATCAATTTCAGTTTAGATTGCTCGGAAGGTGGATTTCAATTGGGTTGCAGGTTCGCGATGAAGAAAGAATCAAATGAGATGATTTCGTGTGTTTCAGATAGAATTATGTTTATTGAAAGTTTAGGAATAGTTTAACAATCATTTTTGGTGCAATTAATTAGATTATTATTAGGTTTCAATGATTGAACGGTTCTATGATTAAAGCTTCGGTTATTCAAACCGATTGTGTTTGTAACCGGCGTTTAAACGCAACTAAAGTGTGTGTTTAAGTTCGAACCATATTCACGAATCGATTTGGAACGGTTTGGGGTCAAGATTCGAAGGGTTTCGATGGTTTTGGGGACTCGCCGGAGTTGGCTGGAGCCCCTCGCCGGAATTACGGGGTTGGGGGAAATCTGGTTTGGGTTTTTTGAATTTTACACAATTGGTCCCTGTAGTTTCTTAACTTTATTATTTTATGTCATAAACTTCTATTTAAAGTTTCAAATTTGACACAAAGACCCCCCTCAACTTAATTAAACTTTAAGTTTTAATTATTTTTATAACTTATCAATTGTTTAACTTTTATAAATTATTAATTTTTATTATTATTAGTATTTTTATATTTTATTTTGACTATTATTATTATTTTTATTATCATAACTAAATGTTAGGTTTTAAACAAAAGTTGTAATTACTATTATTGTTATTATTATTTAATAAATTAATTTATTAACTTCTAAATTTACTAATAAACATGCATAAACAAGCCCTCAAAGTTTCATAAATGTCATAAATAGTCCTTACAAGATAATAACAGAGTTAACTATTAATTAACGAAAACACGAAAGGTTACATTGGTCAGGTGAAACCATAAGGAGATCAAATTGAGGTGGAGTTGTTCACTGATGATGAAGGCCAAAGTAGTACTTATGATGTCTCTACAAGTACTGGTTCAGTTAGTCCTGGGTATAGCATTGCTCAAGATAGAGTGAGAAGGCAGATTGTGCCTCCTTTTAGGTATAGAACAAATGAAGAATTGTCTGCCTTTGTATTTAGTGTTACAGAATTTGAAAGTATTCATGAGCCAGTGACTTATAGTGAAGCTATGCAGCCTGATCAAAAGGATTGCTTGGTTTAAGCTATGAATAAAAAGATGGATTCTTTGTATAAAAATAATACCTGGGTTTTGGTGGACAGGCTAAAAGGTCAGAGGTTAGTAAGTTGTAAGTGGATCTATAAGTTGAAGGAAGGAGTTCAAGGAGTAGAAAAACCTAGGTACAATGCTAGGTTGGTAGCCAAAGGGTTTACACAAAAGGCAGGTGTGGATTATAATGAGATTTTTTCACCAATGGTAAAGCACTCTTCAATAAGAATACTATTGTCATTATGTGCTGTATATGACCTCGTGCTTAAGCAGTTGGATGTCAAGACTGCTTTTTGATCGATGTCGAAGTATCAATCAAATAAGATGTTAAAATGTGTGTTCCTATTCACCTTAAACTAGTTAGGGTAAGTAGGGTTGTCGATCCTCGTGGAATTAGTGGTCGGTGTATTGTACTTTAATTTATGAAATACTAATTAATTAAATTAACAAATTACTTAACTATTGCCTCTTGGCTGTGAAAATTGGATTTTTGGAATAATTAATAAATAAACTAAGAAAACAACTTGGAAAGAATCAAACTTGATTAAGAAAACGATTATAAGAGAAAGTAATCCACTTCGGTTCTAGGTTTGGTTTTCAGCAATTGTTTAGTTTAACTTTAAGGAAAATCCTTAATAGGGATTCTGTACGTGCTATGAATAAGTGATATCGATAATCAGGACTTAATGGGTCTTGATACACAATACCAATTCAATTAGAAACCAAAACTTGCAATCATATAATTTCCGGAAGATTAAATGATATTCAACTAGAAGTTTACCAACATCGTTGTTTAAATAATCAAAACACAAGTTAAACTCATAAAAGAACTTAACGGGTTCTAAAGTTTAATCCCAACAAAGTTAAACAAAAACAAAAACCTAATCACACAAAACCTAATACCCGAAGTCGATCACGAGAGGATTAGCCGCTCATCGTTCTTGAATGATCTTCAAAACCGTTGTTGATTTGCATTCCGGATGATTGAATCTTGTTTTTGTGGGTTGGAATGGTGAAAAATCGATCCCAGAACTTCCAAAGTACGTCTTTTTTCGTCTTAGGTCGAATGGGAATCAAGTGGTGGCTAAAACCTAAATAAAACGCGTATTTAAGGGTTTTTGAAAAGGGTCCTGGCGTAGGCTACGCCAGCCAGCGTAGCCTACGGTGGGGTGTATTCTGCTGATTTTTTACTTGAGCTGGCGTAGCCTACGGTGGCTACAGTAGGCTACGGTGGAAGCCTTTCTGCTGCACTTTGAAACTTCGTTTCTTGACCCCTCCAATGACTTGTTTTATCATGTAAGCTTCCAAATTCCTTGTTTTTCCTACAAAATCACTTCCAACTCATAGTCAACCTATTCAACTCAATCACATGCATATAAACGAATAATCATACGTAATATTTAATGTTTAAACACTTAAAATCTCATTCGAACGCACACACATCACATCCCCACACTTAAGCTTTGCTTGCCCTCAAGCAAATCTAATTCAAAACATTTAACAACATTATAAACCAAAATCCCTTGCACGCCTTAGCGATAGTCCAAAGTCATGCTCATTCCAGAATTGCAATAATCACATTTGGCTAGCAAGTAAATCATGTTACATTTAATTCAAAATAGAATCCGACTAATTAAACCTAACAAGCTTCCGGCTTTTATTGTCATGCAACACACCCCTCACCATTTGTCACTCATCTCAGTTTATTTCTGGATCGGTGAAAATTGCACCAATATATCACTCAAAAGGTCCACATATGAAACTTTGTTATCATATGCTTGGGTGACAATCAAATTTTCAAGGTAATAATTGACAATGCACACATCAAAAGGACTTACGGGTTTTGGGCTTAGGTTAAGGTAGGAATGATTGGCTGTGAGTGTGGCTAAAATATAAATTAAGGCAATACCAACTGTTGACATCCTTATTGACATAACTATTATTCAAACAAAGCAAACACATGGGTGCATATTTAACCCATAACCAATAATTTGCAACTTTCTTTTCTTTCTCTCTTTTTTTTTTTTTTTTCTAGTTTTTATTATTATTATTATTATTTTTTTTTTTTTTTTTTTTTTTTTGCTTTTATCATAAATCAAATACTGAAGCTAGTCTGAATGTTATCAACAGTGGTAACTTGGTCACATTGGGTAAAATTTTATTTGGGTTTTATTGATATGGGTTTGTCAAAATAAACGGTTTAAGGCTCGAAAGTGGCTACTAGGGGGAATTTTAGGTAAACTGATGCAACACAAGAAATGGTGTTAAAAGAAAAAGGAATCCTAGATTGCCTTGATCATCTATGTGCACTAATCAAATTTACCGTCTCAATATGTATCAACTCACACAAGTTCTAACACAAAGAATCATATGGCCTGCACTCAACAATTGAAATAATTTATATGTGAACTAACAATCTAGTAAGCTTCAAAATCTCACCAAGTAGGAATTAGGGTTGCCGGCGTGTGCATGCTTTTATTACACCATTAGCCTGTTAACCTTAACTAGACAGTTCTAATTTTTTTTTTTTTGTAAAACCTTGCTAACATAATTATTTTTGCTACCGTAGAATTAGGCCATGACTAAGGACATTACATCAAACATGACAAGAATCAATTGGTATGCTTGTTGTTTTCATGTTTGATTGGATTGCTTAAAAACAATAAAATTTTTCCAAATTTTCCCTCATCCCCACACTTGAGATACGTTGTCCCCAATGTGTGGTATTTAAGTTAAGTGTGTGAGTTTTTTTTTCTTCTTTGAAAATCAATTTATTCAATTAATCAACACAAACGACTTTTTCTACCCGAACCGACCCAGACACAAACGTAACGATTATCAAAATAAACTACTTAAATAGACATATCAAACACAAAACATAAAAATTAAATTCGGGTTGCCTCCCGATTAGCGCTAAGTTTTAGGTCTTCAGCCAGACCGTACCTGCGACCACTCATGGTGGTCGAGTAGGATGCTTGACTCCAGTATTCTTCAAATGATCCGGCAGTTCTTCAACTAGATCGTATTGTGGCCCAAACATTAATGCCTCAACTCTGTCTTTTATAGGATCAAGTGGATCGCCAACTTTTTTCTTCATTTTAGGTTTCACATCTTTTGTTTCCAACTTCATAATTGGCTCTTTCTTTTCTTTTAAATCCACCAATTCCTTCAACTCCACATGCTTATCCCTATCATACTCAAAATCATTCTTAAAAGTGGTGTTCATGCTTACATGTGAAGTATAAGTAGGAACACACACGTTAGTCATATCTGCCACAAAAACTTTATGATTAACAAAATAATTAATCGACTTGGAAAATACATTAAAACGTAACTTACGAGTTTCGTAAGTCATGTCAATTGTTCCATCCCGACAATTGATTTGAGCATTCGCAGTTGCTAAAAATGGTCGACCCAATATGACATTCGGTTGCTCATTCGTTCTCACTGGTGCAAAATCGAGCACCATAAAGTCCACAGGGTAGTAAAATTCTCCCAACTTGATTATAACATTCTTTACCATCCCCCGAGGACATTTTTGAGTCAAGTCAGCTAACACCACAGTGGTGTCAACTTTCTCTAAAGGACCGAAGTCATACTGATCATATAACATACCTGGCAAGATACTGACAGCTGCTCCATAATCCAAAAGTGCTCTTTTTATCTTCAACTTTCCTACTTTGATTGGAATGATGGGTGCACCTGGGTCACTCTCTTCCATCGTATCGGCTTTCTCTTCCTTATCTGCAACTTGTTGTGAAAAAGAAGTAAAGTCATTATCAAAAATTTCAGAGTCAGGAAGGATACTAACCGAATTAATATGAACATTTCTCATATTTTGTGTGTTGGTTCCTTGATGTTGAGGATTGATCGTGGTATCACTCGGTAGCTTTCCATGGTTCCTTTTAATTTGAGCAACATCCTCTGCAAGTTGACCCACTTGTTTATTTAAGGCTTCATAAGCCTTGTCCCTAATTTCGTTTTCTCTCTTGTTCTCTTTCATATTCTCTTTCATCATGTTCATCAAAGCATCCAACTTTGCATTTGTAGACTCTTCACCACCAAGTTGTCCCGATTGAGAATTACTTTGATAGTTGCGTGATGAACTACCTTGTTGATCCCTATGATTGTAGTTTCCTTGATTGTTTCCTTGAGAATATGAAGTTCTTTGATAACCACCTTGATTATTACCTTGAAAATTAGGGTTCATCTGGTTTGAAGCATTTCCATACTGAAAGTGTGGATGATTCCTCAAACTAGGGTGATAAGTATTGGAGTTCATATCAAACTGTTTTCTCTCTCCATATACTTGATTCACCTCTTCATGTTGACCTAAAAGCAACGGACACCTTGCACTTGCATGCCCCAAGTCACCACATTCATTGCATACATTAAATCCAATTGAAGCTACATCTTTAGTCCCCGCATTTCCTAACTTGGCCAATTGTCTTTCCAAAGATGCAATTCTTTCTTTACTCTCATAATCAATGGTGGTTGACCTTGCCGGAGCGGGCTTTGATCGTCTACTAGCCGAAGCTTGAGCTTTGGAATTCTTGCACATTCGTTCTAGGAATTCCCAATCCATATCTTCATGATTAGATAAGAATGTTCCATTACTTGTAGAATACAAGTATTTCCTTTCTTCCGGTGTTAGTCCATCTGAAAATGCCTTAATCAATTCCCACCTTTCAATACCATGATGAGGACACATGCGGATCAATTCCTTGAATCTTGTAAATGCCTCATGAAATTGCTCACCCACTTGTTGTTGAAAAGATCGAATGGCCTCTCTTGCATCACTTGTCTTTCCCATAGAATAATATTCTTCAAGGAAAACCCTTTGCATCTCTTGCCAAGTATGAATACTGTTGTCAGGCAAAGTGAGGAACCATTGCTTAGCTCTATCTTTCAAAGTAAATTGAAACAATCTCAGTCTTACTTCATCTTGTGTGAAGTGGTTTCCACCGATAGTACTACATATGGCATCAAATTCAGCAAGATGTACATATGGTTCTTCCGTTGTAGTGCCTCTAAATGCAGGAAGAATGGTTAGGTAGTGAGGACGTACATCAAAAGATCTTCCCCTACGGTTTGGAGGTGCGATAGGATTCGGGTTTTCAGAAATAGCCGGTCTGAAATGGCTATCCACACCTTGTACTTGAGCTCTGTGAGGTCTTCTTGGTTGATTGAAATTATTATTGACTCCACCTCGTTGTTGATTGATACGTGGTGCATTCCATCCATATTGGTTGTTCCTCCAATTGTTATTTCCATTTTGTCCATTACCTCCACCGAAATTCCCATCCCAAGCATCATAATTTGCACCATTATAGGGTTCTTCATTGTTATTCCACTCATCTTCATAATCTTCATCACCCGTGTGAACACTATGCATGCTCACATGATCAAAGTCATCTCCTTGATTGAGGTTATTTTGATTCATATTATTGTTGGGTAGTGGTTGATTCAGGTTGTTACGGTTGTTATTTGGTGGTGGGAGTGGATTTGGGTTTTGATTTTGGTTATTGGGAAGAGGGTTTGGATTTTGAGGTGGTTGGTTGTTTGTATTATCCATGTTAGTTGAATCAGACAAACTATCAGCTGCTTGATCAATGGCTTGTGAAATTGATGTAGCTGGTAACCCTGATCGATGCAAGACACGATTATACCTTGCTGATTTCTCTATCTCTGGATCAAACACTAGCGGTGATTTCCTGCCCGAATATCGAGTATGCATACAATCTGTCACCTGCACACTTAAACTACCAAGCGTAACACGAAAATAAAAACAATTAAAATAAAACAAGTAACAAAAAAGATTTTTTTTTTTTCAAATAAAATAACAAAACACCAAGCGCACCGATTCCCCGGCAACGGCGCCAAAATTTGATCGATGTCGAAGTATCAATCAAATAAGATGTTAAAATGTGTGTTCCTATTCACCTTAAACTAGTTAGGGTAAGTAGGGTTGTCGATCCTCGTGGAATTAGTGGTCGGTGTATTGTACTTTAATTTATAAAATACTAATTAATTAAATTAACAAATTACTTAACTATTGCCTCTTGGCTGTGAAAATTGGATTTTTGGAATAATTAATAAATAAACTAAGAAAACAACTTGGAAAGAATCAAACTTGATTAAGAAAACGATTATAAGAGAAAGTAATCCACTTCGGTTCTAGGTTTGGTTTTCAGCAATTGTTTAGTTTAACTTTAAGGAAAATCCTTAATAGGGATTCTGTACGTGCTATGATAAGTGATATCGATAATCAGGACTTAATGGGTCTTGATACACAATACCAATTCAATTAGAAACCAAAACTTGCAATCATATAATTTCCGGAAGATTAAATGATATTCAACTAGAAGTTTACCAACATCGTTGTTTAAATAATCAAAACACAAGTTAAACTCATAAAAGAACTTAACGGGTTCTAAAGTTTAATCCCAACAAAGTTAAACAAAAACAAAAACCTAATCACACAAAACCTAATACCCGAAGTCGATCACGAGAGGATTAGCCGCTCATCGTTCTTGAATGATCTTCAAAACCGTTGTTGATTTGCATTCCGGATGATTGAATCTTGTTTTTGTGGGTTGGAATGGTGAAAAATCGATCCCAGAACTTCCAAAGTACGTCTTTTTTCGTCTTAGGTCGAATGGGAATCAAGTGGTGGCTAAAACCTAAATAAAACGCGTATTTAAGGGTTTTTGAAAAGGGTCCTGGCGTAGGCTACGCCAGCCAGCGTAGCCTACGGTGGGGTGTATTCTGCTGATTTTTTACTTGAGCTGGCGTAGCCTACGGTGGCTACAGTAGGCTACGGTGGAAGCCTTTCTGCTGCACTTTGAAACTTCGTTTCTTGACCCCTCCAATGACTTGTTTTATCATGTAAGCTTCCAAATTCCTTGTTTTTCCTACAAAATCACTTCCAACTCATAGTCAACCTATTCAACTCAATCACATGCATATAAACGAATAATCATACGTAATATTTAATGTTTAAACACTTAAAATCTCATTCGAACGCACACACATCACTTTTCTACATGGTAGTCTTGACAAGAAGATTTATATGGCTCAGCCTCTTGGATATGAATCAAAGGTTCATGAGAACAAAGTATGTTCAATGGTGACACATGGGTTTAACAGATGCAAGCATGACAATTGTGTTTATTATAGAAAGTATGAAGCTAGATGTTTTGTCTATCTCCTGCTATATGTTGATGATATGTTGGTTGCATGTAAGCATAAGTCAGAAATTGATGCTACTAAAAGGCTACTTATGAAGGAGTTTGAGATGAAAGAGTTAGGGGAAGCCAAGAAAATTCTTGTTATGTAAATTGTTAGAGACAGAGGGCTTGGTTTGATCAAGTTGTCTCAGTGTTCATATTTGTAGAAAGTCTTGGATAATTACTTCATGGGTCAAAGTAAGTATGTGACTACTCCTTTGGGTCAGCAGTTCAAGTTATCAAAGGCAGATTCTCCCAGTACTAATGTAGAAATGGTGAAGATGGCCAATTGTCCCTACTTAAGTGTTGTAGGTAGTCTAATGTATCTGATGGTGTGTACAAGACCTGACATAGGATATATTGTTAGTCTTGTTAGCAGGTTTCTTAGTAAACCAGGAAGTGTGCACTGGGAGGTTGTCAAATGGATCTTAAGGTACTTGAATGGTACTAGAGAGAAGGGGTTGGTATATGGTAGAGAGATTAACCCTGTGGCTATGATTCAAGGTTTTGTTGATGTTGATTTTGTTAAGGATCTAGACAAAGGAAGGTCCATTTCAGGTTATGCCTTTAAGGTTCATGGTGGTTTAATTAGTTGGAGATCAACTCTCCAGCATGTGGTTACCTTGTCAACCACAGAGTTAGAATACATTGCTCTTACTGATGCAGTGAAGGAGTGTTTATGGTTAAAGGGATATGTGCTGGAATTAGGAGTTGCAATTGATAAGGCTTTGATTTTCTGTGATAATCAAGGTGCTTTGCAACTATCTAAAAATCCTAGTTTTCATGAAAGGACTAAGCATATCAATATGAAAGTACATTTTATTAGAGATGTGATTAACTCAAAGGAAGTATCTGTTGAGTACATTGATACAGCTGAGAATGCAGCAGACATGCTTACTAAGGTGGTTCCTGGTCCAAAGTTTGATTTGTGTTTGGAGTTGCTTCATATTGATGATTAGTTAGCACTTATTGATTTTGATCATAAAGATGGAGATTGTTGAGTGTTATGATGCAATCAATAAGTTCATATATTGGTTTGTGTCAATTAAGTTGATTAGAAATAAGTTTGGTCAGATTATACACAACTTGTGTAATTTCAGGGATTGAAAGTGTCAAGTTTGAAAGAATGGTTGTTAGGAGTTTGTTAAGAGGGTTTCCGGGTGATCTTTAAAAGGGAGTTTTACCGATTTCTTTTTGTACTCTCTGAAACTAGAAGAAAACTATTAATAACATAGATTGTATTTTCTTTGAATCTTCTTTGTTAATCTTCATTTCGTTAATTCTTGTTTGAATCATTGATTTGTTATTCAGTATAGTTTGTTCATCCGTTGTGAATTTAACACATCCGTTGTCAATTTCAACAATATGATATGTTATGGTATGATATGGTATGATATGTTTAATAAGGTATGGTGTGGTACGGTTTGGTATAATGTTAACAGATCATAAACATGCTTGCATTTGATGATATCAAATGACATAAACTTCTCTCGCATAATTGGATTAAAAAAGGTAAGTTCAATAGTTTGTGTTGACTAAAATTTTGTATTTCTTCAACTTACAATTGTATTTTGTATTGACATGCTAGCATCTTTTATAGTTTTTCATTTTTAATGCTATTGTCATCGTCCTAAAAATGATTACCGATAAGGTTCATTTATATGCTACTACTATTGGTATTAAATAATAAGTAAATTATTTTGTATTATTGGTAATCTGCCATTTAATTCATGTTAATTTACGAGGATTTCTTTAACAACTTTTTTTACACCTTAACACCACTTAGCATACACCTTTAAGAATAAAAACTCACACCAGCAATCAGAATGTCACTAGGCCAAGAAGTCTTATTATTATGTTTAACACATATTCTTTGTTATCATTAAATTAATATAAAATAATCAAGTATTAAATTAATAGAAATAATCAAGTTTAAAGATAAAAAAAACGACTTTATTTTCCACGAAGGATTACCTTTGGGCCATATCTTTAATTTTGGGAATATATTCATATTTCACACAGAACAGCCCAATTTTTTCATGGGCCTAGTTATGTTATAGTGTACTTGTCAAGAATCGTATCACGCATGGGAGCCCATTGGACAACAACTTATCTGAACTCATATATCAAGCCTGTTTCCGATTTCATCATCTATATAAATGGGCCACACAAGTTTTTAAAAAGCTTGCTAGTTGTAACTAACCATTAACTAACTCTACTCTATTAGTCTATTACACCCCTCTCAAACATTTTTTTCCCTTTCTTGAGCAATAAGCCTGACACGAAAATGCCTCGGAATCTAACCTCAATTTCCCAAATAAGTGTAGATACAACGTCTGGTTGCATATCTATAAGAAGCAGTGTGCTAGAAAATGTTACTTTTTTTATTTATTTTAAGATAGCACAAGTTATGTGTTGGGGATAACATATGTGTTATCCCCATAGATGTGCATGTTAGTTCAAAAGAAAATAATCTAATGCATATGTCCATATGATAGTGACCGATGTATAAGTGATAATGAAAAGACCTCTCATACAGTAAAAAAAAAGATGGGTTAAAGGCTCTCTTTTTCAACATGGATTATAACTTCTTACGACTAAAAATTATCTAAGCTAAATCAAGAAGTGGTTAGAGATTGAATTTGCTCAAAGCTTCTCATACTTATTGTGAAAGATTGTGAGTGATAAAGTATGGAAAAATATATACGATCATATATTATGTTCTTAATGTTTCGCTGTATAGTATGATGAAAACTTAATGGTGATCAAACAGGTGTCTTTGAGAGAGAAAATTAAAATGTAGTTTATGGTACTTGAATTATGAATACGACAATATTAGTCAAAATCAAAGCACATGGGCCGCTCATTAGCATATTGTTAGATTAGCACCTTTAATATTCTTAACTTTTTCTTATTTTTTTCTTCAATTTAATATTCAAATCCTATCGATTTGATTGCTTTAGTTGTTTTATCTTCCATCGCTTTTCAAGTTTGATCAGATGTCGCGTCATCATCCATTACTTCAACTTAATTCATTTACTTTATTGTGTTAACAAGTTGGATGAAATGATTTTATTGGTTTGCTCATTTCAAGTGGCAATAATAATGTTGTTTGATTATATTGTAACTAATACCTTTAAATTTTCACAGGAAGCTTAACTAAACTATTAAATACTATATATATACCACTACCTTGCGACACTTTTGTTATTATCTACATAACATGCACGTACGTACGTTTGGTCTTTGGAGGAGAAAATACAAAATTATTACTAGCTTCTTCTATGTGTTTGCTGCTCTTGTTTTTGTCTGAAATTAATGGACTAATTCATATTATCTCTTGATAGATTCCATGTAATCACAAATGGTTTATATGAAAAACTGATTCATTTTAATTAATTGGACATATCACATCAATAATAGAAATAGAGAATAGCGATATGAATAACAATATATAGTTAACTTAATTTCTAGAACTTACAAGATTGAACTAGAGTTATAATCAAACATGCAAGCGTTATAATAGTTTGATTCGATCTATTAATCAATGGTGTGATATATTGACAATTAAATATGTTTGGTTGTTCTTTAAAATTAATATGGAAATTATAAATTTCAAGTATAAACAAATAAGATAAATCCGTTGCTTTCTAGGTGACGTATATATTTAAAATCATAGACTTTTCTACTATATTATTATATTTTAAAGATAAGGTTTTACACCCTCCATATAAATTGAATTAATTAATAACTACAGTACATGTTTAGTAATTTGTGGTTGGGGTAACCCGAAGTTTTGTTAAGTTTTATATAAATATATGTATGCACGTATGATTAAATGATTACCATCAAAAGTTTCATCCTAGGTTGTACCTTCCATAAGAAGAAAAATCTATGAACAAATTATAAATAACTATTTAATAATAAAATTAAGAACCACAATCATTTAAACTACAACGTCCAACATCACATCCAATTAGAAGTAATATTTTATACTTTCATTTCTTTTTAAATAAAATCCATGTGGAGTAGTTGAATAGACAAAGAACTTTACTGATGTTTCATGTTTTCCGCAAGTAAACTATAGATAGTTAGATCCTTGTATTCATTTTTTTATAAGCAAATAAAAATATCATGTTATCGTTCCACTTTAGAATTAATTGTTTAAGTTAAAAGCCAACTTTTTTATTAATTATATAAAATTCCACTTTCTAGGTTTTCATAACCAATATATATATATATATATATATATAGCAACGTATTTTAACTGTTGAATTCAAGATTAATATCAGTATAATACAAATTAGAATATTCATTTTTGACACACACACATTTACATGTAAATCAGTTTTATAAAAAATTTAATGTTTATTTATGTTAAATGAAATATATATTGTTTTGTATCAATTTTAATATTAGGCATGTTCAAAGAAAGAGAGAGATAATTGCATGTGTTCATCATGGTCCATTTTCTTATTATAATATACAAGTTTAAGTAGCATATAATTCCATAATTTATTGCATTTTTTTCGTGTCAAACCTTACAAAAATCTATCGATTGTATAAATTTCTTTGGGCACACTCTTACATATAAAAATACGCAGAATTATAAAGCAATATGTTTATAAATTTTTTACGTTTAAAAGTGTTCAGAATTTAGTATCATAAATTTAAGTTGGGAACATATCAAAGATAAAAATCGCATATGAGTGTAAGTTTTTGTTTTTTTACGTTAATATATGTTAAAACTATTTAATTAAATTGTTCTCTTTATTATAAGGGTGATACAATTAAGTATTTTTTAAGTTTACATGGAAAAGTGTTTCTCCGGTTAATAATTGCTTTCCGATAAGATGGATCAATCGACAGATTTGGAAAATTATATGATAGGGAGTCGACTATGATCTATGTGGCATAGTCAATATTAATCGAATTACCCATTTTTCGATTTTCAATTTTCGGATTTCAGTTTTTTAAACACTCCAACAATGATAAATACCGTATCAACCAAATTACTTGTTCATACTTCAAGTCAATATTAATCTTATAATTAAGATTAGTAATCTCTCACATCCGCCGGTATATAAACCCTTTGGCATCCATGAAAGGAAGAATAATTCCACAATTGAATAGTGTTTTGATGCAGTCGTATCATATATAGTCTCATGGTCTTGGATGACCAAACAATGACAACGACATTATATTTAACTTAATGGTCTCTTCTTAATGTTAAATGGATATTTTAATAATGAAAAGCGTGTGGGGTCACGGACTTATGCCTATATTAGCGATAATTAATAAGTTGTATAAGGTCCGAAGACAGTTAATTATATAGAAATGCATGATGTTGTCATTGATAATAATATATTCTTAATTATTTTAGTGGGAAGAAAATGACATCGAAACTAGCAACTATTATTTTAGTGGGTAATAGTGGAAGAGTTCACGGAGTGTATGCTATTATATAAAATGTTTCGGACCAATGATATTTAACACAAGTGATTCATGTGAGTCATTCAAAAATATAAATATGAGAAGATTTTGGGTTTAATTACCATTTTAAGCAAAAATATTCAGGGTTGATTCAAAGATTTTTTCCAGTTGTGAATTTTCTTTTGAAAGGTTGAGGGTGTGATCCAGGATGAGAAATGAATAAATAAGCTCGATTAAAATAACACACATTCTCCAAAACAAAGTCGTACATTTGCAGTTCAAAAATTTATAAAATGTTCTGGTAAAAATTACATATGATACAAAGTCATTTAAGTAAATAACTAGAAGAATTACGCTATAATTAAATTTAATGGTAAATGAATAGTACCATGAATATTTTAGGAATTTTAATATGTTGCTATCTTTTAGGTATTATCAAGAGGCATTGGTTTATAATTCATCTGATCGGACGCTAGAGCTAGGAAGAAGACATTAATGGATTGAGTTGGTTTACGTTTCAACCTAAATTTTGAACGAACAAGAGAAAAAGAAAAAACCGATTGAGTTGTTATACATTTCAACTTAAATTTTGACTGGAAACAAGTCAGATCAGATATAAAACGTTTTCATTCGACGATACTAATTCGAGTTACTCTATGTTTCTACGTAAATTTAGTTCGGAAACGAATCAAGTCAAATGTAGTTTACACCTTATCACGCTACATACGCTGCCGCGCGTAACGTGCGGCGAGCTAAATAACTAGTTATATTAATATTTATAAAACTTTTTTTAAATGTGATACATTAAAAAGTATTCATACGGTCTTTTTTTTATCTCTCTCCCCCTCCCCCATCTTTTATTATTATGCATACATGTTTATGCGATTTTTAATTAAGTACTAAAGTATAACTTCAACACTCAAGTCTATAAATAATTTAAAACAATGTTTTAAAGTTGCAAAATGATAATGATAGGAAATGACAACAAAACTTGCAACTAGTGGGGACATTCTATTACAGAAATCACGAGGTGAAGGAGCGTGTGTATAATACAAAGGTTCAATACAAAATATAAATAATTATGAAAAACAAAGGGGTATTCAATTTTGGATATCCGAAAATTTCGGATAGTGAATTTCACTATCCGAATCCGAATCCGAAATTTCGGATAATACCCGAATTTCGGATATCCGAATTTTCGGATTCGGATTCGGATATCCGTTCGGATATCCGAATTCAAAAAAAATTGTATTATTAATAATTTTATAAAATATAATAGTTTTTATTGAAATTTTTTTCGGATATTCAAAGTTTTTTTATTAAAATATCCTAAATATCTATAAACATCCGAAAATTTTAATTAATATTTAATATTTTTAAATTTTATAAAAATTTTTGGATATTTCGGATATTTCGGATATCCGAAATATCCAAAAATTCTCAAAATCACTATCCGAATCCAAAATTTCAGATATCCGAAATTCGGATATCCGAATTTCGGATTTTCGGATATTTCGGATACGGTTTCGGATTCGGATATTTTTGAACACCCCTAAAACATACATAATTTCTTGTACAACTGAGATTTGAATCACACTTGTAATGATTTAAAAGATTAATGTGACTTTTGAAATTAAAGTGCATGTGATTAGAATAGTATTTAGGGGGTGGGGTTTGATATTGTATCTTAACACTGAATTTCATAATCACTACTAGACTCGACCAGTTTGTTCATTAGATGTTTCGCAAGTTATAAACTCGTTGCAAGACAACAAAAAAGATAAAAAAAGTAAAATAAAACTCACCAGGAGAAAGATAATAATAAAAACAAACACAAGTCAGATTTCTTAATAAACAAGTGTATAGAGGATTATCGACTAGTGAATACTATAAATGTTCATCTTAAACTTAATATGTTTTATGGTAACTGTTTACTTTATATTATATAATTACCTCTAATATGATACAGTTTCAAGTGTTGGTTTGATATGTACGCTATGTTAAAATGCTAACTTTCGTACATCGTTTGACATTTATAAGTTTGAAGAAATTGAAGACTTAAAATTTATTTTAAAAAATTGGTGGAAATAATTTAAAATGTTTGAAAGGGTATTCGGATTCAACTTGCCACCTCAAAGCTAGCGTCCTATCAGCTAAAGCAAAAGTCAAATTTGTTTATAGACCCACCAATGTACATGTAGGAGTAATTTCAAAACGTCAAACCCAAGTTTGTCTGGTGATACAGCTTAAACAAAAACATATATGGGCTTAAAAGTCAAGAGACACAAAATTTCTATTCTTATAGTTAAATTAGAAGTGCCGGACTTAATGCGTATAATTATAGGGTTGTAAATAAACTGAATGTTTAACAAACAGTTTGTGAATCGTTAAGTGGAAAGTTAGTTTATGTTCGTTTGTCTAATAAATGAACGAACACAAACAAGAAATTTTGTTCATTTACTTAAACGAATGAACATGAACAGAGGGCGTATTCGTTCATTTATGTTCGTGAACGTTCGATAATGTGTTCGTCTAAATTCATTTGTGTTCGTTCACTTAAAGGTTTTGTTTGTGATGATTATGTTAGATATTTATTTATCTTTGTTTAATTCTACATTATGTTTGTGATTTTATTATAAAATGAATATATGATCGTTTCTATTTGTTTGTGTTTATAAAATTTTGTTTGAGTTCTTTTATGTATATGAACATTTGTTTGCGTTCGTCTGCCTTTGTTTATGTTAAGTTTGCGTTTATTTACGTTCGTGAACAATTTATGAACACGTTCATTTATTTAATAAACAAACACGAACAAAAAACTCGTTCAGTAAGTGTTCATGAACAAGTTATTTCCTTAATGAACGAATACGAACAATGTCTTGTTTGTCTTCGTTTGTTCGGTTCGTTTGCAGCCCTGCATATAAAATTTTCGGATAAAATACGCATTAATGTAAAATAGGTAAGAGTTCAAGCAAAAATAGTCCGGTGTTCGATCTTGAGTAATATCATCATCTAGTTTCAACGATACTTATCTTTTTTAGCATTAGAAATTGTGAAAGTTTAAGGTTCGTCTTATTTTAGGTTTTTTTTTTTGGGTTTTGATGTTTGAAATTCATTTAACTGTATATAAGTATATAAAATAAGTAAGAGTTTCAGTAGAAATAGTTTTAAATCTAAAACGTATAAAAAGCAATTTTAACTATTAATCTTCTTAATCAATTGTTGAAATTAAATTATAAGAAAATAATTTGTATTTTTTAACGCAAGGAAAAGTTTGTTAGAATAGGATTTTAATTATTACTACTTTTATTGATTTTTTACAAGTTCACCCATATTTTTTAAACGTTCATAACACTTATATATGATGTTATTTTTTATAATTATTACACCATAAAAACGAATGTATTTTATCTTTAAAACGAGTAGACTATCGCCATATAAAAAAATAAACAAAATTACATTTTCCAATTCATATGATTTTGCTCGTCATTGTATCTTTCCATTTATTAGTTTTCATGAGTACCTTTGTATTTTTAATAGTAATGTTGAATTTTGAAGAACATAATGGTGGAATGGCACTCTTGTGTACTATGATTATATAAAATACAATGATAAAATAACAAGTATTTTATCTAATATATTTAAAATAATGAAAATAACATAAAATGATACAAAACGTAAACACAATAATAAATGTCTGATTGTTTATTTCTGTTTGTTATTGTGTTTTTTCTAAAAACTATTTGTTTTTCTATAATGATAAGATTTGAAAACCATATTAATGAAATAAAATCAATGTATAATGAGTATACTTTTAATTATAAAACATAATGATAAAATAAAAATAACTTTATATAATATATAAAAAGAGTGACAAAAATAGCTTAAAATAATATCAAAAACGTAAACGCAATGATAAATACATATAACCAACGAAGAAATGTATTTTACGATGATCTAATGTATTTGACAGATAACCTAACATATTTAATACAATGACCTGATATATTAGACACAATAAATTAACGTATTTATTATGATAACTAAAATGTTCTTTTTAAAAAAAAACAATAAAAAAACACATGTGAAGTTCATAATTCTTTTTAACTTTTTTAAACTAAATATCATTTTTACTATATAAATGTATCCTACAATATAAACAATTTGAGTTCATGAAAAGTTACTTTTATAAAATATAAATATAGTTGAGCTAATTGGTGACTTGACAAGCTATTTCGATAAAGAATCCCATGCCCATGACCATTACCACGCCCACTCAATTATAATGCTTATGATAAGCCTATAATAATTAATTAAAAAGTAACAAATACACTATTGTAAGAGAATTGAACGACATTATCTATAATAAATATAATTAACTCTTTTTGGACGGCAACACAACAGATGTTACACCAAAAAAATAAAGCACCAACATAACATCAAGGGGTTACATTACATTGTCAAATTTAAAACTACACGTACCATTTATCCCATTCAAGATTACCTTAGCATGATTATTTACCCACAGGTAGCTCATGACTTAGATTTCCTTTATTATTTTGTCTATCAAAACACTTTTATTTGGGAATATGAGGTTATTCTAGTATTTCAATATCGCCCAATAGAGAATATGAGGTTATTTTTAGTTTTTCAAATCGTCCAACAATAGTTTTTTTTTCTTTATATGTATTTCACTTAATTCCTTTTTCATTCATCTTCTCTTTCCTACCATCATTTCCCGATTAATCCATCCACTGGTTTACTGACCACTGATCGCTATAGCGCTAAACTCTATCGCATGACCACCACTGTTGTTGGCAAACCTCCATCGGTCAAACACCACCACTGGTAGTTTTTTCCTCTTTCTTTTTTGTTTATATGTAATTGAACAAAATGTATGTAATTTGTATGTATGTGAGATAAGGTATGTATGACTTATGTTTTAAAAATTGTAGAATAGAGAAAGACGTATCGATTTTCCTAGAGTTGAGTTTATCGATGGCAACAGCTTTAGTGAAATTTGTCTATTCCAATGAAGGTATGTTGAAAGGAAAAGAAAACAAAGTAACAGTTATTAGTATTAGATGCCCTTGACTCAAATGCCGAAACTTAAAGACCGAGGAGAGCAAAGAAAGTAGCTTCAATTGTGTATATATATACACCTTCATGCCTAATTATTACATTTGATGAACCATGATGAACAAAGGAACTCTACGACTAATCATA
This sequence comes from Flaveria sonorensis, assembly GCA_025506505.1. Classification (NCBI taxonomy): domain Eukaryota; kingdom Viridiplantae; phylum Streptophyta; class Magnoliopsida; order Asterales; family Asteraceae; genus Flaveria; species Flaveria sonorensis. The sequence continues at coordinate 3,128,578 of CM046428.1, read as the reverse complement.
TGTTCAAGCTTGTAAAGGAACTCTAGGACAATATACTAATGAAGTCATTGCTAAAGATAATGTAGATGATAATTCTTTCAAATCAAAGAAACGGTAAAGTATTCGGCATCTATAGTAGTGAATGAGTATATCAAACTTGTTTGTCTTGTCACAAGCAATATGATGGTAAGGATGGTAGTGAAGAGAAAAAAGAACTTATATGTACATATAATTCAATGATCATTTGCTAGTTCATTTGTTGGCCTTTTTGAAGCAATGGTATTGCACTCGAACAAGCCCATTTTCATATCGGTAGTCTAGTTCATTCGCTTGACACTACAAGAAAATCACCCTGTCGCGACCAGATCTATGGCGACGACAAGTTGTTGTCGCTATAGGTCACCTATGGCGACGACATGTCGTCGCCAAAGAGGTAGTTTGACTTTTGACTATTCTTCCACTATGGCGACGACATGTCGTCGCCATGGGTCCTTTTTTTTCTTTTTGATTTATTTAAAATAATGCTAGACTGATTAAAATAATGTGTGACACCTATGGCGACGATATGTCGTCGCCATGGTCCTTTTTTTTTTTGATTTATTTAAAATAATGCTAGAATAATTAAAATAATGTGTGACCCCTATGGCGACGACATGTCGTCGCTATAGGTAAAACATATTGTTTTCTTTTTTTTTTCCCGAAATAAGTTGGAGGGAATAGTCCCGCCAATATGAAAACTCTATGGCGACGACATGTCGTCGCTATAGAGTTTTTATGATTTTCTTAAATATTATAATAATTAATAATTATAATAATTATTAATTATAAAATTATTATTATTATAATAATTATTAATTATAATTATTAATTTTAATTATTATTAATAATTATAATTAATATAATAATAATAATTAATAATTATAATTATAATTATAATTATATATATTGTTAATTAAAATTATTAATTATAATTATTATTAATATTATAATTTAATAATAATATAATATAACAATAATAATAATATAACAATACTATAATAACCATTCAACACCTGATCAATACTATAATCCTCTCTCGTAGGTCTTTTGAGTCTAGCTAGTAGATTAGCAGCTTTTCTGATATGTAGTCTAGCAATGCTAGACATGTGGCAGACACTCTATTGAAGGCAGTTTCAAGATCTAAAGACCATATTGCACATCACCTCTTAAGCTCACTTGCTGAGTTAGCATAATTCCATGGTAGCATGGTAATTTATGGGAAATGATGCTTACTAATTTACGGGAAATTATGCTTGTTAATAGTAGATTAAGTTCATTTATACTTAGTTATCATCAATGAGTGTCAAATAAGTTCGGTTATGATAATTAGGGTGGATTGCATACGAAATGCTAACTATGATCCAATTAAGATCATTGGTAATTTAAGTTTGTTTATAATAATTAAAACAACAACAATAATAATAATAATAGTAATAATAATAAAATATAACCATCATTATAATATTATAATAAAAGACTATAATAATAAATATAATATATATAATATCTTTAATAAAATAATAATAATAATAATAATAATATAATAATATAATAATAATATATAATAATAATAATAAAAATAATAACCATCATAATAATATTATAATAAAACACTAATAATAATAAAAATAATAATATAATAATATGTTTAATAATAAAAAACAATAATATAATAATAATAATAATAATTTTAATAAATAAATAAATAAATAAATAATAACCATCATAATAATAATTATAATAATAAAATTAATAATAAATAAGTAAACAATAATAACAATACACCCTATGGCGACGACACGACATGGGGTTTTAGATCGAAGTACGCCCCCGCCCAATTATTTGCCAAAAAAAAAAAACTAAAAGACCCTATGGCGACGACATGTCGTCGCCAAAGGGTTCAGACACATTCGAGCCTTACAAAACCCTGTAACCTTTCGTGTTTTCGTTAATTGATAGTTAACCTTGTTATGTTCTTGTAAGGACCATTTATGTCATTTAAGAAACTATATGGTTTGTTTATGAATGTTTCTTTTATGGTGCATTAATTCATTAATTTAAGAGTTAATAATTTGTTTTTAATATAATAAAACATAATAATAATAGTTAAAATAAGATAAAAATAATAATAATAATAGAAATAATAATTATAAGAGTTAAAATTAACAAGTTTAAAAATGTTAAAACTTAAAGTTTAGTTAAGTTAGGGGTCTTTAAGACAATTTACAAACTTAAAATAGAAGTTTTGTACCTAAAATAATAATATGTAAACTACAGGGACTAAAACTGTAATTTAGTTTAAACTAGAAATAAAACTTTGGATTAAAAGGTGTAATATTAAAACCTCAGGGACCAAGGTGTAAATTGTAAAACCAACCCCAAACACCCGATTTTCCGGTGGGAGCTCCGGCCGAGCTCCGGCCACCCCCAATCGGTCGATAAACCGAATTTAACTCAATTAAACCACACCATTACAGTCGCGGAACCGTTTCGAACTTGAACACGCACCTTAATTGCGTTTAGACGTCGGTTATGAACCCAATCGGTTTGAATAACCGAAGCTTTTAATCATAGAGCCGTTCGAACATTAAAACTCAATAATAATCAAATTAAATGTGTCATAATCGAACGTTTAACTAATCCTAAGCTGCCATCAATCTCAATTTCACCTGGAACTCACACGAACATCACATTCGATCATCCCCTTCATCGCGACCTGCAACATTAGTGTTCTTCAACCTACAGTCATTCTTATTAAAATTGATAAAGGGCTTTCAATCACCGAGACCAGTAGAAGCTATCTGTGCAACTAATTTGATTATTAACATCATTTGCAACCCGAACCAATCTCGACATAGCCGCGACTTGTTCTTCGTCTTGCTCACCATCGATTCGACTTTGATTCGGGTAATTAAACACAGTTATCTACTCGTTTTTACATGGGGAACAAAAGCCCCATGATTATCATCGTTATCAATATCGATTTATGCATCAATTTGGTCCTAAATCATTCTAGGGTTTATGCGATTTGGGTTTTTTTTCCAGAGATTGTATTTATAAAGTAGGGAAGCCGGCTTTTAGCAGGCATAGGCTACCCAGCCTAACGGTAAACATCACTTCCCACAATTGTGAGGTCCCGGGTTCGAACCCGGCACCCACATTATTTTTTTTAAAGCCTTTTCTTAACAAATTTAAATACAGAAATATTTTAATAATTATAAAAATCATTTTTGTAAACTTTAATTATTTTTAAAGTCGCATAATTAATTTCTGTAAATTTCTTCGTTTAAATATTTTAATATTTTATATAAAACGTTTTTTTACAAATGTCATACTTAGATTATTTTTATAAAATACTTTAAATAATAGTTTAAATTAATAAATTATTATTGGCCAATACGTTAATCATGTTTATTTCAAATAATTATAAAAATTTATTTGCATCTTATATTGAACTTTACAAGTTATTATAAAGAATTTAATTTCTTTTCTCCATATTCATTACCTAAATGGTATATTTCTTTCATTGGATTAAAATATATATATGATTTCAATAGATAACCTTACTTATTTATAAAACCCCAAATTCCTATTGAAACCCTAGTTCACGTTTAATCGTTAATATTACCTCTAATCTTAACCTTGAAATATATACGTTAGGTAACTTGAAAAAGAATCGTTGGAGCACCGTTTATTTCTTGTTATCATCCTATATATATATATCATGTGAGTTTTTCCATGCCCCTTTTACTTTATTCACACACTTTTTGGGGTGAAACATGTTACTTTATGAACTTGCACTTGTAAACATCTTGATACTTGTAAATGCACGAGCAATTCATTTATGAACTTTGTCATGGTTATTTGTAATATTGTGAGCTTTATATGATGAATATTATATGTTGACAATCATTAACTATTGCTAGCCTGGCGACGTCATAGATCTATGGGCCTGACAAGCCTATTTGGTGCTAAAGCCGAGGTTATTGCCGGCTCCTAGTGTCGTATTCTTGAGCACTATGGGAACCAAGTACACTTAGCTAATCGTTAAACTTGTAAATGATATTCTTGGTCAAGGTTTGATTGTAGCTATATGTTATCTATAAACTTGCTTTATTCGTAATCATTGACATGAATTGCTACTTGTACTATAGTATATACTATATATATATATATATATATATATATATATATATATATATATATATATATGTATATAGCTTAACCCATGGAAACTCACCAACTTTTAAAGTTGACTCCTTTATTTTTACATGTTTCAGGAAATACACAAGGTTGATGATTATATCCTTTGAAGCATGCTTACACCTAGGATTTGGACCTAGGAAAAAAAATAAATAAAATAACTTGAGACTTGGAAGTTGAACTTTGTTCATTTTTGTTTGTTGAGACATTTGGTTGTAATGTTTATTTCAACTTATGAATTTCTATATTTACAATTTATGGTAGTGTTATGTGGCTGTGAACAATCTTAACCCTCACATCTCGACGTTTCCGCCGTTAAGGTTGGGGTGTGACAGATTGGTATCAGAGCCCATAACTATAGGGATTTAGGTTATTAGAAATGGTGACCTAGACTATAGTTGATGCATGAACCTCATAAGAAAAATCTTTATGATCTTGTAATATATCTTGTTGCATGCTACATAATGCTACTTGTTAAGGAGGGGCTCTTGATGTGCAACTTGATGCCTTTAGTTAGGATTGCCTTATAATTGAGAAACTTGGTTGCCTTGTCCTCTCTAAAACTTATTCTTAATTTATTCTCTCGACGATGAAATATCTTAAACTTATTCTCGACGACACGGGGGAACGTAAGCTTTATATCAAAAGGTTCAAATCTTTAGACTTTATGACTAATCTATGAAAATCTCATCAAGGTTTTAATTCCATGAATCTAAAGAAATATTGTGTGACACATAGACACCTGTATTCTGGATTTCCTGGCAAAAAGCCTTCGGGCTAAGGTAAGCATTTCGCATAAATCCCGTGGGACTAGTTATGCTTACCTGGGGATTTCTGGGATGAGTGATAAACTATGGTCAATATACACAAGTTTCTAAGGCAATTGGAGTTAACTCACCTTGACGTGTCAACGTTTCCAAATGGTAATGCGTACCAAATGGAATCATTCCATATGTGTTTTACAAGTCTTGAAAAATCTTTGTTGATTTACTATCTTATACCTCCAAATTTCTATGACTAACTTATTTTGTATCCAGCATGTCTCGTCATCATGGAAAGCGTGGTAGCTCTGACCGCAAATTAGCCGCTATGATTGCCCGTCAAATGGCTGCAGTCATTCCGACCATGGTTGCCGAACTGAGTAGCACCTTGATGACCAACGCTAGTAACAACACTAATGGCAATGGGCAAGGAGAGAATAGTGCAAATCAAGGAAGAAACAACCAACCCTGCACGTTTAAGCACTTCAACTCATGCAAACCCACTAGCTTTAGTGGGAAGGAAGGAGCCACTGGACTTCTCGAGTGGTTTGAAAGCATGGAGAACACCTTCATCAACTGTGAGTGTCCCGAGGCACTCAAAGTCCGTTATGCCACAAGTGTTCTTCAACAAAGAGCACTTACGTGGTGGAATAGTGAGAAGAGGAATCGTGGTGCTGATGCTGTGTTGGCACTCACTTGGGAAGAATTCAAGAACATTGCCATCCAAAAGTTCTGCCCGAGAAGTGAGCTGCAAAAGCTGGAGGAGGAGTTTTGGAATCTCAAGCAAGATGGTGGAGATCATTTGGCCTATTCAACTAGGCATCACGAGTTGAGCATCCTGTTGCCTCACATGGTTGACACTGTTCCTAGGAACATTGAGAAGTTCATCAAGGGGTGCCACCTCAAATCCAAGATGCCGTGGTGGGAAGTAGACCCACAACTTTGGAAGATGCCATTACCATCACCGCACAACTTACTGAAAACCATATTCGAGCGGGCACCTTGTCTGTCAAAGGGGCTAAAAAGACTGAAAAGGCGGTCCCTGAAGCAGCTAAGGAGAATAAGAATGAACCGTCTTACAACAACAAGAAACGCAAGTTCACACCGGCGCGTAATTTCGCTGTGGCTACACCCAAAGTACCTCAAAGACAACCCGCTCCTGGTACACAAGCACCTGCTGCTAGAACCTATGCTGGTCCTCTACCATTGTGCAATGTCTGTAAGTATCATCATGCGGGTAATACCCCGTGCCGTATCTGTACACTGTGTGGTAAGTATGGACATTTGGTGGCTACTTGTCACCGTGCACCAAACAATGCCGCGTTAGTTGCTAATCGTGCTTGCTACAACTGTGGGGAACCTGGTCATTTTCGCCCACAATGCCCTCGTCTTGCGGGTAACGTACCACAAGCTCGAGGACGTGCCTTCAACATCAATGCAAACCAAGCACAAGCAAACAACGATGTGGTGAACGGTATGTCAAAACCAACCCCAACTTTATGATCCAAGTTCTTTTGTTGCTTTACCTGTATCGTAAACGTCTTTAAAACTGAACAGGTATGTTTCTTATTAATAATTCTTATGCCTACGTTCTATTTGACTCTGGAGCCGATAAGAGTTTTGTCTCAATAGAATTTGAGCCTATACTTGCTAAGCCAATACGAAACTAGAAAGACCTCTTACTGTCGAAGTCGCCGATGGAGAACCCATCACCGTTGATGTCGTTATTCGTGATTGCATTTTGAGCCTAAACGAGCATGATTTCTTTATCGACCTTATTCCTATGAAACTTGGAAGCTTTGACGTTATCATTGGCATGGATTGGTTAGCCAAACATCATGCGGAAATTATTTGTTTCGAGAAGTGCATTCGAATTCCTTTGCCTTCGGGGGATACATTGAAAGTATACGGCGAAAAATCATCCAAAGGACTCAAACTCATGTCGTGTACTCAAGCCCGAAAATGTCTAAGCAAGAATTACATGGCTTTCTTGGCTTACGTGGTCAACACGAAAGTCAAAGGGAATGATCTTAAGAAGGTCCCGATTGTACGAGACTTTCCTGAAGTGTTTCCCGATGACCTTAGCGGTTTACCTCCCGTGCGTGAAGTCGAGTTTAAGATCGATTTAATTCCGGGAGCGAACCCTGTGGCTAAATCACCATATCGACTTGCACCGTCAGAAATGCAAGAGCTGGCCAGTCAACTTCAAGAACTGTCCGACAAAGGCTTTATCCGACCTAGCTCATCGCCTTGGGTGCACCTATTTTGTTCGTGAAGAAGAAAGATGGATCATTTCGTATGTGCATCGATTATCGTGAGCTTAACAAACTTACCATCAAGAACCGCTACCCTCTTCCTCGCATCGATGATCTTTTTGACCAACTTCAAGGAGCTGCTATTTTCTCAAAGATTGACTTACGTTCTGGCTATCATCAATTACGAGTTCATGATGATGATATCCCAAAAACTGCGTTCCGTACCCGATATGGACACTATGAGTTCATGGTGATGCCCTTTGGTTTAACGAATGCTCCTGCTGTCTTTATGGATCTCATGAATCGAGTATGCAAGCCGTATCTAGACAAGTTCGTGATTGTCTTTATTGACGACATACTTATCTACTCCAAGTCCAAAACCGATCACGAACACCACCTGCGACAAGTTCTTGAGCTATTGAAGAAAGAACAACTATACGCAAAGTTCTCAAAGTGCGAATTTTGGCTTGAGGAGGTCCAATTTCTAGGACACGTGGTGAATAGTCAAGGAATTCACGTTGACCCTGCAAAGGTGGAAGCTGTGAAAAATTGGTGTGTTCCCACAACTCCAACCGAAGTTCGTTCTTTCCTTGGTCTTGCTGGGTATTATCGACGTTTCATTGCCAACTTCTCTCGAATCGCGAAACCGCTTACTTCCTTGACCCAAAAGAATAAACCATTCGAATGGGGGTCTGAACAAGAGGGAGCCTTTGAATCCTTAAAGCACAAGTTGTGTAATGCTCCTATATTGACCCTTCCCGATGGGAACGATGATTTCACCGTATATTGTGATGCATCTAAACTAGGCCTTGGTTGTGTTCTCATGCAACGAGGAAAGGTCATAGCATATGCATCGAGACAATTGAAGGTCCATGAGGTGAATTATACGACACATGATCTTGAACTTGGTGCTGTGGTTTTTGCCTTAAAGATTTGGAGGCATTACCTTTATGGGACGCAATGTATAGTCTACACCGATCACAAAAGCCTACAACACGTCTTCAATCAAAAGGATCTCAACATGAGACAACGACGTTGGTTGAGTTGATTAGTGATTATGATTGTGACATTCGTTACCATCCTGGAAAGGCAAATGTCGTAGCCGATGCACTAAGTCGTAAGATTCATAATAAGATGATCTCGTTTCAAGAAATTCGCGATCGACGACAATGGTTTGATATCTTGGGAGAATTTGATACTGAGATTCGTCTGGATGTTAATGAGACTACGGTGCTGCTACAAAACTTGAGGATTGAGAATGACATCGAGACTTGTATCATGGAGGCTCAACAAGCGGTTCAAGAAGGAGGAAAAATGGGAGAGGAATTGGAGTACAATCTTCGAGCTCAACTAGAAACGAAACCCAATGGGTTGATGTATTTCTTGAATCGAATTTGGGTTCCAAACCGTGATAATCTTCGTACCTTTATCATGAATGAAGCTCATCAAACTCGTTACTCAATTCATCCTGGTTCCGATAAGATGTATATGGATCTGCGCGGTCAATACTGGTGGCCTGGAATGAAGAAAGACATAGCAACTTACGTAGCTAAGTGTCTTACGTGTACAAAGGTTAAAGCTGAACATCAACGTCCTAGTGGATTGCTTGAACAACCCGAGATTCCCATGTGGAAATGGGAACACATATCCATGGACTTCATAACCAAACTACCTCGTACCTCTCGTGGTCATGATAGCATATGGGTGATTGTTGACCGATTGACCAAGTCGGCACATTTCATACCCATACGGGACACCTACAAAACGTCAAGGTTAGCTCGTATATACATTGATGAGATTGTGAGTCGTCATGGCGTACCTTTGCATATCATATCCGACCGCGACGCTCGTTTCACTTCGCACTTTTGGTCGTCTATGCAAGAACTTTTGGGTACACAACTGGATTTAAGCACGGCTTACCATCCTCAAACGGACGGTCAAACCGAGCGAACTATTCAAACCCTAGAGGATTTGCTACGTCTTTGTGTCCTTGACTTTGGTGGTGACTGGGATACGCATTTACCTCTCGCGGAATTTTCATATAATAATAGTTACCACTCGAGTATCAAAATGGCACCTTTTGAAGCACTCTATGGTCGTAAATGTCGTTCCCCGATCTGCTGGACTGACATTGGTGAAATTTCATCACTGGTCCTGAGCTCATACAAGAACAAACCGATAAAGTTTCCATGATTCGTAAGAACCTTGAAGTGGCTAGAAGTCGACAAAAAAGTTATGCTTGGGGACATGGTTCTTCTTAAAGTCTCACCATGGAAGGGAGTCGTTCGCTTTGGGAAAAGGGTAAATTAGCTCCACGATTTGTAGGACCTTTCAAGATCCTGAAAAGGATTGGGAAAGTGGCTTATAAACTGGAACTACCTTCCGATCTTAGCGGGGTACATCCTGTTTTTCATGTCTCAAATTTGAGAAAATGTTTGGCTGATGAAAGTCTGCATGTCCCATTAGATGACGTCCAGATCGACGAGTCATTACATTTTGTTGAGAAACCCGTTGAAGTCATGGACCGTATTATGAAGAAGACTAGGACCACTACTACCCCAATCGTCAAGGTTCGTTGGGAAAATAAGCGTGGACCTGAGTTTACTTGGGAGCGTGAGGAGCATATGAAGATGAAATACCCGTATTTGTTCGTCTAGTTCATTCTTAATTTCGGGACGAAATTCTTAAAAGTTGGGGAGACTGTAACCTTTCGTGTTTTCGTTAATTGATAGTTAACCTTGTTATGTTCTTGTAAGGACCATTTATGTCATTTAAGAAACTATATGGGTTTTTATGAATGTTTCTTTTATGGTGCATTAATTCATTAATTTAAGAGTTAATAATTTGTTTTAATATAATAAAATAATAATAATAGTTAAAATAAGATAAAAATAATAATAATAATAGAATAATAATTTTAAGAGTTAAATAATTAACAAGTTTAAAAATGTTTAAAACTTAAAGTTTAGTTAAGTTAGGGGGTCTTTAAGACAATTTACAAACTTAAAATAGAAGTTTTGTACCTAAAAATAATATGTAAACTACAGGGACTAAAACTGTAATTTAGTTTAAACTAGAAATAAAACTTTGGATTAAAAGGTGTAATATTAAAACCTCAGGGACCAAAGGTGTAAATTGTAAAACCCAACCCCAAACACCCGATTTTCCGGTGGGAGCTCCGGCCGAGCTCCGGCCACCCCCATCGGTCGATAAACCCGAATTTAACTCATTAAACCACACCATTACAGTCGCGGAACCGTTTCGAACTTGAACACGCACCTTAATTGCGTTTAGACGTCGGTTATGAACCCAATCGGTTTGAATAACCGAAGCTTTAAATCATAGAGCCGTTCGAACATTAAAACTCAATAATAATCAAATTAAATGTGTCATAATCGAACGTTTAACTAATCCTAAGCTGACATCAATCTCAATTTCACCTGGAACTCACAAACATCACATTCGATCATCCCCTTCATCGCGACCTGCAACATTAGTGTTCTTCAACCTACAGTCATTCTTAATTAAAATTGATAAAGGGCTTTCAATCACCGAGACCAGTAGAAGCTATCTGTGCAACTAATTGATTATTAACATCATTTGCAACCCGAACCAATCTCGACATAGCCGCGACTTGTTCTTCGTCTTGCTCACCATCGATTCGACTTTGATTCGGGTAATTAAACACAGTTATCTACTCGTTTTTACATGGGGAACAAAAGCCCCATGATTATCATCGTTATCAATATCGATTTATGCATCAATTTGGTCCTAAATCATTCTAGGGTTTATGCGATTTGGGTTTTTTTTCCAGAGATTGTATTTATAAAGTAGGAAGCCGGCTTTTAGCAGGCATAGGCTACCCAGCCTAACGGTAAACATCACTTCCCACAATTGTGAGGTCCCGGGTTCGAACCCGGGCACCCACATTATTTTTTTTTTAAAGCCTTTTCTTAACAAATTTAAATACAAAATATTTTAATAATTATAAAAATCATTTTTGTAAACTTTAATTATTTTTAAAGTCGCATAATTAATTTCTGTAAATTTCTTCGTTTAAATATTTTAATATTTTATATAAAACGTTTTTTTACAAATGTCATACTTAGATTATTTTTAAAAATAGACTTTAAATAATAGTTTAAATTAATAAATTATTATTGGCCAATACGTTAATCATGTTTATTTCAAATAATTATAAAATTTATTTGCATCTTATATTTGAACTTTACAAGTTATTATAAAGAATTTAATTTCTTTTCTCCATATTCCATTACCTAAATGGTATATTTCTTTCATGGATTAAAATATATATATGATTTCAATAGATAACCTTACTTATTTATAAAACCCCCAAATTCCTATTGAAACCCTAGTTCACGTTTAATCGTTAATATTACCTCTAATCTTAACCTTGAAATATATACGTTAGGTAACTTGAAAAAGAATCGTTGGAGCACCGTTTATTTCTTGTTATCATCCTATATATATTATATCATGTGAGTTTTTCCATGCCCCTTTTTACTTTATTTCACACTTTTTGGGTGTGAACATGTTAACTTTATGAACTTGCACTTGTAAACATCTTGATACTTGTAAATGCACGAGCAATTCATTTATGAACTTTGTCATGGTTATTTGTAATATTGTGAGCTTTATATGGAATATTATATGTTGACAATCATTAACTATTGCTAGCCTGGCGACGTCATAGATCTATGGGCCTGACAAGCCTATTTGGTGCTAAAGCCGAGGTTATTGCCGGCTCCTAGTGTCGTATTCTTGAGCACTATGGGAACCAAGTACACTTAGCTAATCGTTAAACTTGTAAATGATATTCTTGGTCAAGGTTTGATTGTAGCTATATGTTATCTATAAACTTGCTTTATTCGTAATCATTGACATGAATTGCTACTTGTAAACTTTTATATATATATATATAATATATATATATATATATATATAATGTATGCTTAACCCATGGAAACTCACCAACTTTTAAAGTTGACTCTTTATTTTTAACATGTTTCAGGAAATACACAAGGTTGATGATTATCCTTTGAAGCATGCTTACACCTAGGATTTGGACCTAGGAAAAAAAAATAAATAAAATAACTTGAGACTTGGAAGTTGAACTTTGTTCATTTTTTTTTGTTGAGACATTTGGTTGTAATGTTTATTTCAACTTATGAATTTCTATATTTACAATTTATGGTAGTGTTATGTGGCTGTGAACAATCTTAACCCTCACATCTCGAGATCGTACCCTATGGCGACGACATGTCGTCGCCAAAGGGTTCAGACGCATTCGAGCCTTACAAAACCTATCTGCTTCGTCTCTTTCACCCAAAACACCTTTTCTAAAACGTTCAGGCGACCCACAAGCTGCAATCCTTCAAGTTGAACCCGTCCACCACCATAATCGCACCTCCTTTTTGTCTCGTTACCCTCCTACCCTAAGATTGAAGCTAGCCACCACCATAATCGGTTCTTTTGCAGTCCACAGAGGCGACCACCGCCGCTCAATCAGCCACCAACACCAAGATTAGCAGTCCACACAACGTTTTTGGGTTCTAGCCACCATCATTGTTAAACTTTTAAGGTTTGATTATATTTTTAAGATTTGCTTTGAATTTTGTTGGTTGTTAGATGAATGTTTAATGTTTGGTTGTTTGGGTAGAATTAAGTTGTAGGTTGTTAGATTTGGTTGAATGATGTTGTTGGTTGTTAGATTTATAAGATAATGTTTGGTTGTTTTGGTAGAATATAGTTGTATGTTGTTAGATTTATATGAAAAAAGTGTAATTAGATTGTTTTGGTTGATATGTAATGTAATGATTGTTTTGGTTGAATGATTGTTGTTGAATGATTTTGTTAGAGATTTATAAGATAATGTTTGGTTGTTTGGGTAGAATGTAGTTGTAGGTTGTTAGATTTATATGTTAAAAACTATAATTGGATTGTTTTGGTTGAATGATAATGTATGGTTGAATGATGTTGTTGGTTATTAGATTTATAAGAATAATAATAATATGGTTGTTTGGGTAGAATGTAGTTGTAGGTTGTTAGATTTATATGTTAAAAACTATAATTGGATTGTTTTGGTTGAATGATAATGTTTGGTTGAATGATGTTGTTGGTTGTTAGATTTATAAGATAATGTTTGATTGTTTTGGTTGAATGATAATATGTTAATGTTTATGTATGTGTATGAAACAGTTATGACAATTGATAAAAGTTGGATTGAAATAAAAAATCGGACGTCTCCGGTTTTCTTAGAAGGTCTTAAGAACTTTATGGAGTATGTTAAGAAATTTGTCGACAGTGATGGCAAAACAAAATGCCCGTGTAGAGATTGTGTCAATGCTTTTCGACAGGATTTAAAAACTATTAATGCTCACATACATGATCGTGGCTTTGCTCAACATTATACGAAATGGGTTTATCACGGTGAGGTCTCTAGTTCTTCTGATGCTGCAAAACAATTTGCTACAATAACACGTGCTCATCCAGCAAGTAATACATCAAATAATGAGATGTTTGATGCAATGAAGATGTTATCGCAGAGAATGAAGAAAACATAGATGAGGATGGAAATAGTTTGGACTCGGAATTTGATGAACTCTATAATGAGATCAACACTGAGTTATACCCCGGTTGTAATTGGATGTCTTCTTTAAACTTTCTAGCCAAACTGATGCATATTAAAGTAATCAACAAGTGGACAAATAGTTTGTTTGATCAACTTTTAGAGTTTTTAAAGGTTGCATTCCCAAAAGAAAATCACATTCCATCCTCACACTATGAAGCGAAGAAGAAGTTGAAAAAGATTGGGTTAGGTTATGAATCCATCCATGCTTGTATAAATGATTGTGCTTTGTTTTGGAAAGAGAATGAAGAATTGCAAAATTTTCCGGTTTGTAAGGAGAGTAGATGTGATGATAAAAACACAAAAGGAAAAAAAAATACCACAAAAAGTATTGCGGTACTTTCCATTAACTCCTCGGCTTAAACGAAGGTATAGTTCCAGGTTCACAGCAAAAGATATGATTTGGCATCACACTGGACGCTCAACACATGGTATTATGCGTCATCTGGTAGATGGGAAGGCATGGAAAGAATTTGATAAAAGACATTTTGAATTTGCCAAAGAGCCTAGGAATGTCCGCTTGGGTTTGGCTGCAGATGGCTTTAATCCATTTGGTAACATGAGTCAAGCTTACAGTATGTGGCCAGTGGTGTTGACAACGTATAACACACCACCGTGGCTATGTATGAAAGAGTATTCTTTCATGTTAACTCTGCTAATTCCCGGTCCTAAATCACCTGGAAAAGACATAGATGTTTTTCTAAGGCCTCTGGTAGATGAGTTGAAGCAGTTGTGGAATGATGGAGTACAAATAAGAGATGCCTCGACAGAAACTATATTCACGATGCGTGCGGAATTATTATGGACCATTAATGATTATCCTGCTCGTAGCAGCTTGTCTGGATGGAGTGGCCAAGGTTATCTTGCATGTGCGACGTGTAACATGGACACACCTTCGTGCCGTGTAACTAGTAAGATATCATTTACCGGTTATAGAAGATTCTTACCTAGAAGTAATAAATGAAGAGAAAGTTTGTTGTTTAACGGTCAGATGGAGTTAAGAAAGCATCCAAAAGCATTAACTAATTCAAAAATATTAGAACAACTTAACCGCATTCCCGATCGTTTTCCGGGTAAACATCCCAACCACGGTGGCGTGAAAAGAAAACGTGATGAGTCAGAGTTGAATTGGACAAAAAAGAGTATATTCTTTGAGCTGGATTATTGGTCATCTCTTGATTTAAAACACAATCTTGATGTTATGCATTCGAGAAAAATATGTGTGAGAGCTTGTTAGGTACCCTATTGATGAATGAAAAATCAAATGACACACACAAAGCAAGAGAAGACTTAAAAAATTTGGGAATACGAACAGATTTATGGCTAAGTGTGAAAAACAACAAGGTCATACAGCCACAAGCTTCTTACTCTTTCAAACCTAGTGATCGATCTAAATTTTGCCAGTTCATTAAAAGAGTGAGACTACCTGATGGTTTTGGATCAAACTTTAAAAATAAGGTGATTATTAATAACTCAAATATCATCGGGTTAAAGTCTCATGATTGTCACATTCTTATGCAACGTTTACTACCAATTGGGGTTCGTGTAGGTTTACCTGATAATGTTTCAACAACAATTATTAACCTTTGCACATTATTTAAAAAGATTTGTGCACGATCGCTAGATGTTGATGACATGTATAAAACACAGAAAGAAGCTGTTAATATTTTATGCAATTTGGAACTAATATATCCTCCAGCATTTTTTGATATTGTGGTTTATCTAATTCTACACTTACCTGAAGAAGCTATTCTTGGAGGGCCTGTATATATGAGATGGATGTATCCTTTTGAAAGATACATGAAAAAGCTGAAAGCTTATGTTCGAAACAAAGCCAAGCCTGAAGGATCAATAGCAGAGGGTTATGTTGCAGATGAAGCATTAACATTTGCTCTATGTATCTGGAGGGTATTCAAACCAAATTTAACCGTCCTGATAGGAATGAAGATCCTGGCATTCCAAAGAGGAATTTCTCTTTCTTTTCATCACAGTGTCGACCAATGTCAAAGAAGAAAATCATTTCCCTCAGTGAAAACTCTAAAAAATCATTTCAACGGTTTGTGCTGAACAACTGTGAAGAACTTAAAGTCTACATATCGTAAGTTTTTAAGTTTAAATTATTCTTATTAGTTTCATTTTAGCTAAAATAATGATAAATTAATATAAATATTATATTTCACATACAGTGAATTTGAACTTGAATTCCCTGGAAGCGATATAAAAAATGAATTTTCTTCATGGCTTAATAATAAGTTCAATACGTCTCCTTACAAAGAACTCAAGGCATTGGCTCATGGCCCCGTGTGCACATATTCTTACACAGCTTGTATTGTCAATGGTGTTAGATTTGTGGTACACAGCCGTGATATCAGACGCACTACACAAAATAGCGGTGTTGTTACAGTAGGAGAAGATGGTACACGATTTTATGGTCAATTAGAAGACATCTACGAGTTGAAGTATATAAATGGCTACAGCGTTGTACTATTTCGTTGTAAATGGTTTGACACGTCACGGAAGGGGTCCGTAATTAAAAAGAATAACATTGTTGTTATCGATGTTAGTCGTGAATGGTTTGGTGACCAGCCTTGCATTTTAGCAACACAAGCTCAACAAGTGTTTTATCTTGAAGATCCTTCTAAATCCACTGGCAATTGGAGGGTTGTGGAAGATGTTCACCATCGAAAACTTTGGGATCTTCCAAGTATTAGTGTTGCTAATGAGATAGATGTATTGCACGATAGTCAATCATCTGATTATAACTTGGTTGTCGATAGCAATTTTGAAGTTGGTGAATCAAGTGCACGAGTTATAAATGATGAGAGAGATGCGCATGATAATTGTGAATTAGTCGTATTGCCTGTTGCTCCGCTTGTTCAAGATGAAGATTTTATTAATGATGATGAAGAAGATGAAGATGCATATCTCTCAGATGAGGAAGAATTTATTAATGATGATGAAGAAGATGAAGATCCATTAGATATTAATGATAGTAAGGACGAGAGCGATGATGATCTTGTAGATGAAGATGAATATCTTTCTAGTGATAATTCAGATTGATTGTATGTATTAAGAACACTTTATTCTTTTTCTTATTAAAATGTCACATGAATATATTTATAGTGATAACACAAATTGATCATTGCAGGTTATGTCTTCGTACGTAGCATGATCACACGGGGGTGAAGGTGGGGGTCGAGACCCCCACGGACATGGATATACTCTTCATTCTACTTGCCAATCATGTAAGTTAATGTTTTAAAAATATATCTTTTAATTGAATATATTTTAAATGTTGCTAACTTTTTAATTTTTTATATCAATATAGCATCAGCTAAAAAAAAGATCAAAAGAAAAAAATCTAAACTTATATGAGAAATGGGCTGCAAACAACATCTAACCACTTCCTGTGCAATTTGATCATACAGGAAAATAATATAAAGCTGTTGGAGAAAACAGTCAATTATTTGTCCGAGCTTTATCCAATCATGTTTCCACTGCTCCTTTTCATTATCCCACTTGGGATAAAGTTCCTGATACGTTCAAGATATCCTTGTTTAATTTTTAGAGGCAAGTATTTATGCAGTGTTTTATTTGTAATTTGATAATCATAACTTTTATATGTTTCTAATTATTTTATTTTGCAGGAATATTTTGATCTGGAAGCTCATCGTTGCTCAGACCACTGGCAAGGTATACAACTTGGAATACATATGGATTGCCAACGAGCTTTCAGAGACAGGAGATATGACATGAAACAACATTTTTTAAATCAAGGAGGCTATGATAACATTGAGCAGACTATCAATAATCCACCTGAAGGGCAAAGTCAAGAGTCTTGGGAGCAGGTGGTTGAGTTGTTCTCAAGTGAACAACATAAACATCTTTCTCAAAAAGGCGTAACGAATAGAGCTAAACAGCTCTATCCAAGTCTGCATGGTAGTCAATCATATGCTCAAAGATGATATATTCAGGTAAGAAAACATATATTATACATCCTATGTATTATTAATTCTTTACAAATATTATGAATATTGTTTTTAATATTTTTAGGAGAAACAAACTGGGACCTCAAGTCACATCGAAACGTGGAGGAGGGCGCATTACAGTGAAGGTTCAGGATGGGTGAACCAGAGGGCAGAAGAAGATTGGGTAAGTTTTATATGTTAAGTATGCTATTATCATGTGTTTATATATTTATAATATATCGTGTTTGGTGAATTTGACCCAATATGATCTATATGCTATCCATATTTGAGAATTGTTGGTTTTGATGAGTTGTTAGTTTATATATTGAAACTTAGGAATTTTATGTTAGTTGTGCTTATAAATTTAAACTTAGGAATTTTATGATAATTGAAAATTTTATGGTATTGTGCTTATGATTAAAGAACATGATTTGTATTCATTTTATAATAGTGATGCTGTCAAAATTTTATAAAAATCCTAATACTATTTCATTTTAATTCTTTATAATTGCAGGCAAGAATTGAAAATCAATACACCCAAATGCAAGTGGAGGCGGGTGAGTCGCCCGTTAATGAGATGCAATGTTTAGAATTGGTATTAGGACAAAGACGTGGTCATACGAGAGGTGTTGGACGAAAAGTAAAAAATCTCTCTCGTTATGAGCCATCAAGCGGGTCATCATCACATCGGGATGAAGAAATGGAAGAACTAAAGCGTCAAATGCAAGAAATGCAAGAAATGCAAGAAAGAATGAATCAATTTGAAAGACAAAAGCATCATCCCGATAACGATGGAGATGATGAAAACGACGACAATTAAATAGTTTGTTTGTTTGGTTTGTAAAACTTAAAATATATTAGTTTGGTATGTAATTAACTAAAATTAGTTGATTTTCATTTAGATATTTGATACGTTAGTTTGAATTTCTGTGAATTTGATTTGGGATTTTGTTTGGTTTTTATGTAAAAAAACGTGGAAAAAAAACAGAATTTTAAAAATTTAATTTTTAACCAGATACCATATGGCGACGACATGTCGTCGTCATAGGATAAATTAAATAATTAATTAATAATTTTGTATTAAACAATTATTAATTAATTAAATATTAAATAAAAATAATTGCTTACCTATGGCGACGACATGTCGTCGCCATAGGGTGCATTTTTTTTATTAATTTTGAATTAAAAATATTTATTGCGACGAGTTTGTCGCGACAACATGTCGTCGCGACAGGCTTTTATGGCGACTACGTCTATCGCGACGACCATTTTTGAGCTATTGCGACAAGGCTGTGACTACTCACCCTATGGCGACGACATGTCGTCGCCATAGGCTATAGCGACGACATGTCGTCGCCATAGGCTATAGCGACGACAAATATAACCTATGGCGACGACTTTTGTCGTCGCGATTGAGCTGTTTTCTTGTAGTGTGAGTTGAAAGCCGTAATATTACTAAAAGCTTTATTCCATTAAACATGCATCATATCCTTCTTTTCTTGACTTAGGACATTGTGGTTATTATGTTTCTCAAGAACTTAACTATAAGAAACGTGATCAGCAGTGGAATAGCAAGCTTAATTACCCGAGTAAATATTTTAGATGTCCATTGTCGTATAATAAAAGAAATAGCAAGATGGTTTTATAAGTTTCAGGAGCTCATAATTAAGTTAATAAGAAAGAATTAATGATCTTCATTTGCTATGTTTTGTTCATAAAAACCATTAGTACTAACAGTACACTATGTCGGAGACTTGCTTTAAATTAAACTATACACACACACTAGCTAACTTCTAGCAGAGCATCACCGAGCTGAGAGATCTCATCAGCAACATTTTCACCAACCAATTTCCAACGATGAAAATCATTCCTATTCTAGTATATATGATTGACCAAGCCACATTATTATTTTAAAAAACAAAAAATAATCAAGAAACACGAATAATCATTTCAAAATTAATAGTATTTTATAACATTTTAAAACAAATAAAAAGATTCCTTGTAAAAATTCGTTATTATTAAACATATACATGTTTACTTTGAGATGCATTATTTTATTTTATAGCAAAGTGTGGGGTTATTTTATGCATCTTTGAATATTAGGTTATGAAGTATGAGTGCCTCATGTCCCCTTTGTCATCCCTTCCACTTTCCCTGTACTCATATATCCTTTTGTTTAGGGTTCAACTTCCACACCTCAACTTGTTTTTCTATAATTTCAATCCCCAATAACATATAAAAAACCCCACTTTTATATATTTTCTTCAATCATTTTTTTATAATTGTTTGATGTTTCTATAATCATATCCATGGCTGGTTTGGATTTAGGCACAGCTTCACGTTACATTCATCATCAGCATCAGCACCAACACCAGCTTCATCTTTCAGACTTGCAACTCCACACCACTCAATCGGAAAACATCCACCAGTTGTTTTCCGATGGTGGCCAGACCCTCCACAACCACCAGCAGAATCAAGAACAGGATCATGACCACCAGAGTGGTGGTCATGACCTGGTGTCCCCCAACTCTGCTGGTACTGGCGGAGGGTCAGGTGACATGGTCGGCAGGCGGTCCAGAGGCCGCCCAGCCGGATCAAAAAACAAACCAAAACCGCCAGTTATCATCACCAGAGAAAGCGCTAATACCCTAAGAGCTCATATTTTGGAGATTGGTAACGGTTGTGATGTTTTTGACTGTATAGCTACTTATGCTAGACGACGGCAGCGAGGGATCTGCATACTCTCCGGCAGCGGCCTTGTCACCAACGTCAGCCTCCGCCAGCCGACAGTTGGTGGCTCTGTGGTGGCGCTACAGGGGCGGTTTGAGATCTTATCTCTCTCCGGCTCTTTTCTGCCACCACCAGCGCCACCAGGAGCCACCAGCTTGACTATATTTTTAGCTGGTGGACAAGGGCAGATCGTCGGTGGCAACGTCGTTGGAGAGTTGACCGCCTCCGGTCCTGTGATCATCATCGCTTCCTCCTTCACTAATGTTGCATACGAGAGACTACCACTAGAAGATGAACCAGAAGGTGGATCAGGGCTGCAGATGCAACAACCCGACGGTGGCGGTGGCGGTGGCGGTGGTGGCAACAACCCATTTCCGGACCCATCTGCCGGACTACCATTCTTTAACCTACCGTTGAATATGGGTCCAAATGTTCAGTTGCCGGTGGATTATCCACGGGCTAATAATGGCAATCGGTTTTGATAAGAATCGGGTTAGTTGGCTTCTTTCGGAACATGATAAACAATGTTCATTGAAATCATTGCATCAAACTGCTACTTTAGGTGTTATCTTGTTATCTTTGGGTTTAAAGTTTTTTTTTTAATCTTTTTCTTGACTTCTTGGGGCTTTTGTAACTTAATTGATATGTTCTATGGAAATAGCTTTTTTTTTTGTTTTTTTCTTTAAATTTGTGTTCCATCTTCAAGAATCTCTTTCTTCTAGGCATTAATTACATATACACATATATGTATATATGCTACAGAATTAGGATTTTCAGGAATGTGTCAATGGTGATTATAATGAGACTAAGAGTTGTTGTTTCCTGAGAATGAAGCATTAATGGTGGAAATCGAGGTTTTGGGGTAGTGGGATGTTTTGTTTCATTTCTGTTGCATTGTTTTCAGTAACAACAGTAAATATAGCAACAGAAAGGTAAAACAATTAATTTAAAAATAAAATTAATTAAGCAAGATATTGAGGTTTTGTGATAATTAGTTAGTGAACAATACGTTAATGCTTCATCCTCATCATAAATTTACAAGTTTTACCGGAGTTGTTGTAGCCTAATGGTATTTTGTCTTTGTGTTTTAAGAGTAGGATTAGATGTGTCTATTTGCGTTTAAAAAAACAAATGTTTCCAATCATATATCAATATCATTGCTTCTTAGCTTGTGTCATTGAGTTTTATGTAACTAATTAACTATATAACTAAAGCAACTAACTTATAACTATATATCTTGATTTTCAATGATCCTCAATTTACAGGCGATGATTAATTTGCTAATAATTAAGTTTGTTATATTTTTTAACCTATAATTCACAATTTTATGTCTTCTTCTATATATTCAAATGCACACCTCCCTCGTTTATATTTTTAAATTAAATGGTCTTTCTTTTGTCTGAAACCCATGCCAAATTGTCTAACAACTCTCTCTCTCTCTCTCTCTCTCTCTCTCACACACACACACACACACACAAACACAAACACACACCTGACACACACACACGAACACAAGGTAGCATTAGTTTTGAGATATGGAGTTTTGATGAAGGAACAGCTTCAAAGCCTAGTGTCAGCTAACTTTCAGTAGGTGTTGGTGTTCAAAATGCTGTTAATTCTCTATATAACTTTGTTTAGGTG
Organism: Flaveria sonorensis; assembly: GCA_025506505.1. Classification (NCBI taxonomy): domain Eukaryota; kingdom Viridiplantae; phylum Streptophyta; class Magnoliopsida; order Asterales; family Asteraceae; genus Flaveria; species Flaveria sonorensis. The sequence goes on along the minus strand of CM046428.1, from coordinate 3,106,353 downwards.
ACCTACTTTATGCAGTTTTTAGACTAAAGTAATCTTTCTCATGTGGGTAACATCAGCATGTGCAAATGTCATAATTAAAACCAATGCTGCACATGTGCATTTATGTATGGATTACTTAATGTTCAATGTTTAATTAACTTTTTTTACCATAGCAACTCAACGGTACTCATAAACTACATCAACATTTAGTCTATCTTATGGTAGAATTTTAATCATGGTCTTCTTCAAAGTGTCTAATTTCTCTCTTCTTCAAATAGTTCACCCAATTTTAATTATTGTATACGTCTTGCTTAGTTGCTAGGGTTTAGTTGGCTACGGTTCACAGTGAAAAACAGTCATTTTCTATCGGAAATTCATGTCTGTAAGTTAACATAAAATCACAAGGGAAGTTGGTTGATCACATGAAACGTTCTACATTAATCTATGAACTTGAAGTAAAATTTTAGACATATAATGTTGGTATCTGTGTATATTCTATGTGATTTATTATAAGATTTTGTTCATAGTTAGCTTTAAGAATAAATAAACATGTATACCGCTAATATGAAAATAAAAGAAGTAAATATTACAATTATATGTTAAATTAATGAATTACTATAATAAAAAAAGAAGCCTTCGGTAAACTTGATGAGTTCCTATCACTCTTTGCGAATTGCCTAAAACCAAATTAACTTCAAGATCCACCTGAAACCAAATCGGTTTTCCTAAACCACCGAGAAATTAAAAAAAGAAAAAAAAAGTTTCATTGCTTTAAATTCCTTAAACAACATAAACAAGCATCTACGTGGGTTATATATGTTCATCTTTAATTAGCATAAAGTTTGTTGTGTACCATGCACAAGACTCATGTTTTTATACAGAAATCTTAATGTGTTCATGATGATTATAACTTGCTTTTATGGTAACCAAGAATAAGTTTGGATGAAGTAATGTATGGCTTTGAGCCTCAAGAAAGAAGAAAAGCTTAACTCTTTGTATTATTTTATTTCTCTCTACATTTCTTTTGTATTTATCAAGTATGCCATTGATAGTATAAACTATTCAAAAGCCATATGGCAATGAAGTGGCATTTGCAAAAGAGGTTAGGAGAACATGATTCCTTGCATTAAAGAAGTCGTTGGTGCAAAAACACCAACTCATTTTGGGATAAGATGTATAACTAAACTTCTCTTACTTAATTAAAAGGCTTAACGTCAAGAGGGTCCATTGACTCTCCCAGGTTTTGAGAACTTATTAATCTTTTATATATAAAAGCTAAGTTTTTTTAATGAAACATGAGTTGGATCTCCTATTTGTAATCAATAGAGAAGTGAATTTTATGATAACCTTCTAACTACAAGGTTCTAGTTCTGTCACGGACTTTATAAGCAGCTCATGTGGTCCTTCTAGAAAAGCAAAGCTATATATATAACAGCTCACGCATCGAGATGGGAAATGATAAAATCAAGATTTCAAACCTTTGGTTGATGATCTTCAATGCAAAAAAAATTATTATAGTTCTAACTTGCTTTTACATGGTATGGAGCTTAGAGGTAAACTTTTTTGAATAGCAAGTTGTTATGAATGGCCAAATTCATTTTAAACAAAAATCCTATAACCTAGTCATTAAAATATCTCCGTCATTTAGAAAAAAAGACATACGTCTAGAGACAAGTGTTGCCATAAGCAGCATCGTGTTGTCGGCTTTTAGGAATATCATTGATCAAACTCTATATGTTTTTACTAATGCTACTTGCATTGTATGGATTTAATTCAAGCTTTGTGGAGAACACCAATGTTTAACATGTACAGGGTAAACAAATATGTACTTGAAATCCTATGAATCACACCGATCTCAAAACTAAATCAACTTCCAACACCTTGTAAGTTGGATTATCATCTATCGTTAATGGACAAACATAAATCTAAAACCTTAATTATCTCAAAGTTTAAAGATGGATGGAGAAAAGATCAATAGGCCCAACTGATCACCAACCCAACCCAACCCATTTAATACCCAATAGGCTACCAGATTATAGTGTTCAAAACTTGAGGACCAACTGGACCACCTGTCCTAAGGAGTTCAGACAGAATAGAACAAGAAGCAATTATGTTAAAACCATTAAACCACCTATTTGGTTCATCAATCCGACCTTTATCCGGTCAGTTCAAATGGTGATGGTTGGACCGGACCTGTTACTTAGCTAGTTCCGGTCCGACTGGCCACTCTCGTTCTTAAAAGAGTGACAAAAGTTCTCGGATTGATTGTAGTCAAACACTCATTATGATTCTTAAAGTTTTAGTTTCTCAGAAATACTCCGCTAATTATTATATCCATATCTTAAGCTAATTAACTAGCCATGTTAATCAGTTAAATCACGGATTTATGAAGATTAACCCATGGGAAAAGTAAATGGGGGACTTGTGAACTTTTCAAAAAGAGTTTTCAAGCATAATGCCGGTTGGCATATGTGAATATACTTGATGCTACAAGCACCATCATCACTGCTCCACCACCACCATCATCATTAGGATGTCAGATTCATTGTAGAGAAATTTAGCATTTGTGATCAATGGGGTAGCATATTCATGGTGGGGCTAGGCCATCCCATGTTTGAATACAATGGCAGATTTTGCACAGGCAGTTGATGCTGCTACTCGTGTTGGTGTTGTTGCTGAGTGACACTGATGTAGGAACCCAGGATCATATGATGAGGGCTGCTGCCACTTTCATCCCAGCAACACCACCCACACAGCCATCTGAACCATGTAGTGTTACACCACACATTGTATGTTTGTGTTCTTAATAACATACATTAGATGTTTTCATCATTTGTTGTCTAGCAGATGGTGATAGTAGTCTAGCAAACTGGTGTTGATAGTCTTGCAGACCGTTCAGGCACTTGAAGCAATCAACCATGTAGTGTTGCTCTCGCTACGAGGAATCTTAACCTATATCAACAGAGTATCACAACTAACAAGTCTATGAGCGTTAAATGATCGGCGTTCAAAATCACCATTTTAACCAGCTTGTTCCTACATATATGCATGGTTCATGTTGCCATTTTAGCCAGTTTCTTCCTACATATGTGTTCATGAGCACAAACACAAGTGTGTTTCTAAACTTCTGAATATCATCATGCTCATAAATATTAACATAGATAGTTCCCGAAAGACATTCATGTAAATACAATATTTCCTCAATCTGCAAGTACTGTCGTCGAATACAACTACTTCAAATTTTCCAGCACGATCATGAGTTCTAGTTAAAGAACATGACTTCATAACACAAAGAAAAAACAAATTGTTGATCATATTATTCATATAAATCTTGATATAAGCACACAACTTCAAGAAACCTCTCTACGATTTCTTCTGATTTAGCATCGGATCTCGTATGAACCTGCTTTGGTTATATACCTGACCCACTCAACTGTATTGTACCCGCTCTTCTCCCATACCTGCAAAAAGGACCAAAATTTAACCATCAGAGACTAAAACATGTGTTGTTTCAACACCATTTAGTGTGGGTAAATATACCTTGAGAAACCTGACTCTTAATCCAGATGCTGTAAACATTGGAACCTACAACAACACAAGAATGAGACCATTTCTTACTTCAGAAATTCGAAGTATCTATTAGTATGAAGGTCAAAAACTATTTTTTAATGGTAAATATAGCTAACGTTAAAAAGTTATCACCTGAAATTCCATCTGTATTGGTGGCCTAGTCCATGACTTCTTTTCTGCAATTGTTGAAATCAACTCCACTTCTGCACTCAAAGTTGATTCTGTTTGTCCTGGAAATTTTCGTATCCTGCAAATTTATTATAATAAGACCACATATTAAAAACCACTGCCGAATTGAAGGGTATGCAAAAACATAATGAACGCACACACACCCACACACACACACACACAAACACAAACACCCACACCCACACACACACACAATGGTTAGATACTCACTTCCACATCAAACAATCCATTGAAGCATTGTACTTTGCTCGCCCTGATGTCACTTGAACACTTGTTTTTGCTGTCTGCTTGGGTACTGGAACCTTGATCACGACTCCAAGTGCAAACATTTTTGCACCAAAAACACTCTTAACCTTAAAGCCAGTAATATTATTATATAAGCACAGTAAATCAGGTCATAACTTTGTTGATTACTACAGGTAGCATTGTGGAAATTTCAACTGATATACTTATAAATGGATTAGTTTGGTTTAATGGTTATGGTAATCTCTAACAATGTTCAAATGAATCCAAAGTCACCTAATTCATATATTCTGCATTAAGATTCTAGATCTTTTAATTCAACAAATTGGAATAGCATTAGAGATGATCTGATTAACATATTTGACACACTGATTATTTATAAAGTTTTCTTTATAATTTTGGACAAAAAGTTCTTTTGTCAACCCAATTTAGGTGTATCTAACCAGCTGGTTGTGTCACGTCTGTTGTTTTACAAACCTTAACATTAACTTCCATGCGTGTCCTGCCCAATTCTTTGATGGTGGGCAATACTCGGAAAGGAAGATTTACACCCTCAGTAATACGATATCTGTTGAATAGAATATCAACTTATTAACATAAATGTTAGAATATGTTGACATCAGCTTTAAATTTAAGACAATAGTTAATTTACTTCATTAGCTCGAATTCACCATCTGGTGGCACAAAGCTGACAGTTTTTTCTGAATTAAATCTGGTCAAGTTCACACACTGATGGAAGGTAACATCATCCAGCTCAATGGTTTTCCCACTGCATTAAATAGTAAACTTAAACTTAATTGAACTGGAATAAACATGAACTATTTACAATTAACATATATGGAACCAATTTACCTCTTAGTAGGCCGTGACTTGATTTCAGATTCTTTTTCCAGTCCAATTTTGTCATTTAATCCCAGCTTCAAATCAGGCATTCCAGAAAGAAAACACTTCATAAGAATCTTGCCCGTTACATCACAACGTAGTACACTACCTGTTTGCCTTAAGATTATTAATCATGCAAATAAATATTTAGCACATACCCATGTGAAAAACATTTAATTTGTACCTTTAGAAGACATAAGAAGATTAACACTTTCCACAATATCCAAAAACACTTCATTCTTTTTATAGACAAGACCTTCCCTGCGCCATCCAACTGCACCAGTTACTTGTAACGTAGCATTGGGAACAGGTCTGTCTGTAGGCTGTTTACATTCATTATAAAAAAAAAAACAAGATACAGTTTAGATTCTATCAAGATGAAAAATAATTATTACCCTAGAGATGATTGAAGAAAGATAATAGGTGGCATGTAACCTTGGATGAGAATGGTGAGCGAACACCTTCTTGAGTGATGTAAAGCTTCAATATTTCTGGTGAAAGATTTTGTGGATAACCGAAGTCCATAATTTCTGAAAATAGAACAAGATATACAGCAGAGTGAAACATGACTTGGTACAACAAAATATAAAGAAATATGATTTAAACAAAGCACCTCATACCATCTAATAACTCATATATCAAAACAAAGTTGTTACGGATGGCATCCTCATCAAAAGCACCACCAAAATACGATTTAAACAAATTAACCGCCTGCATGTGAAGAAAATTAGTTATCAGACATTAATCTTAGGAGTTTTATAAAGAAAATTCAAATTTTGGTATACTACCTTATTGTTGAATTAAGCGGTTAAAAGGTTCTAAATACCACATTCACAAGTCTTAATGTTTCTCCTAAGAGACAAATATCAATTCAATAGAACACTAGAAATTAAAAGAGAAAGGAATTACCTCAACAACAAATTTGAAGGCACATGCCACATTGGCATTACTGCTGACAACAATGACAATGTACACGTTGCTAATTCTCATATAGAAAAAAGAGCAACCACCAATCTGGCGAACAGGACACGTGCCTAGTTCTTTTGTTTGCATTATGTGTAGTCTGAAGGCATCAACCATATTTCCCCTATAATATAACAGTAAACAGCAAATAAAAATAGTAAGATAAATGAACACATTTATATGTCCGCATTTGCAACAATTGAAAAATATGACCTTGTAATACAATTACACAATCGAATCCACAAATAATATATTGCAAGAACAAATTTGATAAAATAATGTATGCAACATATATGAAAATAAGAACGAAACTAATTTTGAAGAAATCAAAGTATTTAATTAGCTTTCATACATAGCACATGGAATTATAGCATCAAAAGGGACCATTATGGATAACATTTCTTGATCTCTAAATCTTGTTGATTCTAGATTACAAGCAAGAGGCATCAAAACGTAGTGAAAACAAACAATGGAATGTATACTTTAGTGCTAATCATCTTGCTGCGAATGAGAGATCAGGTAGTAAGTGGCATCGTGCTAGAAAACATTCTAGAAGTTGCCTTCAAAAGCCAATCCCTTCTCTTATAGTCTTATATAGTTCCAACATCTAAGCACACATTCTTGATACACAAATTCTCCATGTATACATAGAAGAACAAACTTTACATAGACACTAGAGCGCTGCGAGAACCATAGAGAACTGCGAGAACCACACAAAACACATGTACCTATTGTTTTAATTCTGATAGTTAACGCAGTTATGTCTGATAGAGTAATCCACTCTCTTTATCTATCTCCCATTGTACATACAAGTGTCTAAGTCGTTTTCTAAATAAAACTGGTGTGTATGTGTACTTTAGCCTAACAAAAATCAGTGGTTTACCTTACTAATTCACAATAATATCTTGATTCTATACTTTCTCTATAAACCAACTTGTTAGTGAGCTCTAACAGGGGAAAACAAGATTTCAAATCAGAAAAACCTAAATGTGAACAAACCCACAGCACAAAGCACATAAAGCTACCCTCTTTATCTTAACTTCTGGTTACCATCATCAAAACCAAAGGCATCACAACTACCGTTCTTAAAGACATATGGAATAAAATGATGTTCTAGCACAAATAACACAAAATCATACAACTAAATAGGGCACAGAGATAAAGAGAGCTGACCCAACGTCATCGCGATAAAGGCGATTGATGAGAACATCGCCTCGAAGATTTAGGAAGTAGATGGCGGAAGCAGCCACCGGCATCTCTTAAGCAGCCGCCGGTGTGAACAGTTGAATTAGGAGATCGTCGACTTCACGGAGAAGACTTATGGGTGCAGATCGGATCTAGAGTGTTGTTTGGAAATTGGGATTTCAGATTTGTTGTGAGATCTTCTTCGATTGCAGCTGTCACGAGTAGTAAACAGATGATTTGGGGTAGTTTCCGTTTGAACACACAAACGGTGTTTCTTCTTTCGTTTCTTTATAAACTTAGGGGGCATTCTTGTATTTACCATAAAATATTTTTGGATCACACTTAACTTGCAAATAAAAGGAGAGGAGTTGTATTGTCACATCAGAATTTTACACTTTCTTTATTTATTTATTTTTTCGATTTGCACGGTGTTAATTTGTTTTTTACGCTAATGTGTTTGTATGGTACAACTATAAAACACACAAAATCAACCAATGAGCCTTATGAATATTCATCTGGTTAGAAAATAAAAATTGAAGCCGAGACTCGAGGGGTGGTGTTGAAGCCGAGACCCGAGGGGTGGTGTTCACATCTGGGCTGGGACTTCCTAACTTTCTTCCGGCCACGACACTATGTGGCTTAACAGAACTTACTTGGTTGCCTTAACTATCATACGAGTTGAATGGAAAAAATATTAAATGGTTATTAGTAAACATTTAGAAAAAATTATAAAATGATATCTTAAGATAAATATATGATTGAGATTATATATAAATAAATACTTCAAGTAATAAAATAATAGTATTTGTTAAACTTTCGTTTGTAAAAAAATATATTTAAATAAATGTCACTTATATAGAATAAACCCGTTTAAAACTGTGGTTTTTCTGCCACTGAATCCTAAATCAATTGGTTTGGAAGGAGTCACCCCATAGCTTTTCAACGTGAAGGTTATTGGTTCGATTCTCACTTTGTGCAATATGCTTTAAGTGGGTCAGGCCTTTTACCACAATCGAACTTTGAGTAAATCTTGATTTTCAATAAAACCATTTGCACTCATCTTTGTTTTTGTGTCTGCTATATAATTTATTATACGACTTTTAGAATCGATTAAAATAAACAAGGGCACTAAAAGTTAAAAGATGGTGTCTGAAACACAAATGATAAAAGTTGAGTGTTCAATTGACTTTATTGTATTATTGAAGGGTTATATTACTCCACCTCATACAGATATACTATATATTTTATCCAAAGGGAAACTTTGCTGTGCGCTTCATGTCATCTGTCGTGCTTCTAATTGTTCATAGAAAAACCGCCACTTACATCTTTTATCCCCAGAATTTTTCATGTCAGGCCCTGTATGTGCGCATTTTTTAATCAGCTTTCATATGATTGTTAGAATCCTGTAGGTACTGGATTGTGAGATTCTCAATTTTGAATTGCCTATTAGGTGTTCGATGAAATGCCTGATCCAAGTGAGGTTATTAAAAGTTGAACAAATCTATGTTTTTCGACTCCAAACTTTCCTTTTAATCATATGATATTTGGGTTATTGCTGATTGGGGCTCTTTGTTGGTCTTTTGGGTTAATGTGACTATAAACAGCATTACATTATTGTGTATCATAAGTCAATCACATAGGCATGGATGCTGCAGTGATCTCTAGTTGCTTTTGTAATATCTTTGAAACCCATGTATCTATTGGGTTTGCCAGATCATGGAAGGGTACAATTACAAGAAACTGTGGGGATGAAGTTAGGTTAAGCTTGATGGATCCATCAAGAACCAGGATTAACCTTAGAAAACCTGTCAAGAAACTTACATATCCTCAAGGGACCAATGATCCACCGGTTTTTAGAGTTAAAGAATCATTAAATAATGGGACAAGACCTTTTAATGATCCTGGTGATTCAGTCACTATGGAGTTTGACGATACAGTGGATGATCTTAATTGTGACTCGGCAACTGACAGCAATGAAGAGAAAGAACAGATGGAAGAAAATGATGCAGAAGAAAATCTTGAGTGGGATCCAGAGGAGATTGAAGCAATTACCTCTCTGTTTAGGGGTAGAATTCCTCAAAAACCTGGAAAATTAGCTAGAAAAAGGTCTCTTCCTCTTCCAGTTCCATACAAAAATCGACCACTCGGTCTCCCGTCTTCAAAAAAAGGGGCAAGAACTACAAATTCTTCAAGAAAATCTTTATCTAGTAGAGTGTACAAAGACCCAACCTTCTTGATTGATTTAGCCAAAGAAATCAGAAATCTTGATCCTGAAAAAGATGTTTCCATAGTTCTAGACAAATGCAGCCGATTTCTTAGAAAAGGTTCACTGTCATTAACAATAAGGGAGTTAGGACACATGGGTCAACCTGAACGAGCTTTACAGATATTCTGTTGGGTTCAAGAACAACCTCATTTGTCCCCAGATGATCTGCTTCTTGCTTCAACAGTTGAAGTCCTTGCGAGAAACCATGAACTGAAATTATCGTTCAAGCTAGAAAAATTCTTGAGTCTATCAAGCCAAAATGTATATGAGGCAGTTGTGAGGGGTTTCATAAGAAGTGGCAACTTAAAACTTGCATACAAGCTTATATCAGCTGCTAAAAATGGGAAAATAATACTGGATTCAGGGGTTTATGCTAAGCTCATTTTAGAACTCGGGAAAAACCCGGATAATCACATGCTTGCATTGAACTTACTAGAAGAGCTTGGGGAAAGAGATTATCTCAATCTAACGCAACAAGATTGCACTGCAATTATGAAAGTTTGCATTAAGCTTGGGAAATATGAGATTGTGGAGAATTTATTTAATTGGTTTAAAGATACGGGAATGAAACCAAGTGTGGTCATGTACACTACTCTTATTCACAGTCGATATTCTAATTATTGCTATAGAGAAGCACTGGCTTTGGTTTGGGAAATGGAAGGTTTAAATTGTTGTTTTGATCTTCCTGCATACCGTGTGGTAATTAAACTTTTTGTTGCTCTTAATGATCTACCGAGGGCTGTAAGATATTTTTCTAAACTTAAGGAGGCGGGATTCTCTCCAGCATTTGATATATATATGGATATTATTAAAATTTATGCGGTTCATGGGAGAATTGCCAAGTGTAAGGAGGTGTGCAAGGAGGCGGAGGTTGCTGGATTCAAGATGGAGGAACAAACAAGGTCCCTGTTGATGTAACTGAACGAATAAACGTGTATTAAGTTACTTTTATGAAACAGTTGGTATGATCATAATTAGCCTTTGTTTCTCTAAATGTGATCGAGTTATTTTATTACCTGGTGTTGTTTTTGTGCTGAAATTTGTCTCTTTTAATCGGGTCATGTATGTACTTTACCTATCATAATTAATTGAATGAAGTTCTTATATTTATCATAAGTTTCATCAAGAATTTATAGCAGTTTCCTGAAATTCATTACTGTCATGTTCAGAACTCCCTATACTCTTTTAAGTAAAAATTGCATCTTCTTTATGGTTTTCCCCTAGAAGTTCAATAGAAAGTAAGAATACTGTATATGGTTCTGCTCTTGTTCTTGCTAAATGTTCTCACCAAGACTCACCTTGTAGTTCCTGTTTTCAATTATCAATTAAAGATACTTCCAGATGCTTGGACACAAGATGTACTGTAATTTCTTGTGAATATTGTACTTATTTTGATATTTTGTGATTTAACTGTCAAAATAACATATGAATTTGTAACTCTTTGTAATATGATATATTTAGGTAGGATGGACTGGTAATGGAAAATCCGAGTAGTATGATAATGTGTCTTATTGTGTTCCATATTTACATCAAAGCACCTAAGTTTAGAATCAACACTCAATAGGCTATATGAAAAAGGAAAACGAGTATATGAATTAGTTTTTAACTAGAAGGTTATGTTAACAATAACTGAGGAATTATCCATGTTTTTTATATAATTCTGTCAGTATAGCCTTTAGGATCATTCAGAGGTTTGCTACGAAATAGTATTAAAAGTCAAGGAATAATTAGGAATAACAAAAATATTGGTCAACTTACAAAGAGAAGAAACATTCAATTTCAACAAGATTATTCATCTCCTGATAAATCATAATACTTATATACCATGATCACCATTTAGTGTGTATAAGAGAAGAAAATTCAAATTCTAGTGGTGGATATTCATTTACATGATGTTATCTGAATGAAAACAGCATCTCTATCAGTATGAAAACAGCATCTATCGATTCGTTTGCAGAAATAATTCCAACTTGTGGAACCTCACACGATGTGTAACATTGCCATCAAACATTTTGTATACAAGAATACACATATTGCATAATACTCTTATGTTTGCTCTTAATAAGTATGGCCCGCAATATGAATATACGGGATGCTTGTTAATCGTCAATGCACTTCTAGTAGCAGCCACTCAGGTGCTGCATGAAAAAATATGTTTTATAACATGTATATCAGGTATATGCTGTCACACAATCACTTTTTTTTCATATTGATTTAATTATTATTAATTTATTATGTTATATTATATTAATAATCTCACATGATTCTCTCCTCCATCTTTTTGTCTTCATACTTATCCATTGTGGTCTCAAAAGTCATTTTCTTCCCTGTAGGACTCTTCTATTGAATACCACAAATCTTCAAAGATGTGAATTTGGGAACTTTCGTATCATGCTTTGATGTCACACATAACTTGAAATATTACATAAATACCCTTTTGACTTTCCAATTGTATGTGATCATGGATTTAAGTCTCATTTTTTATGGAATAAAGTTAACTTAATATATATCAAAAGAAAAAAGATTAAACAAAACACACCTTAAATGAAACTAACTTTTAATTCTCACATGAATCTTCTTTCATCTTTTTTCCTTAATGTTTATCCTTTGCAGCCTTAAGTCGTTTTCTATTCAAGCTTCAACCATTTAAACCACAAACCAACTTCTTGACATGTTATCTGTAAAACTAAACATGAAGTATTCGAACAATTACAATGAAGGGGAACCCTCGTATACAAGAACAAACCGTAGAGATATGGGCCGCAAAGGAATAATTAATGCGCTGTATGCATTTGACATTATCTATGGCGCCAAACAAAATATGTATCAAGTATCAACATTAACATTAAAAACCAAAAGATAACTTCTCATTATCTGATAAACCAAACACCAACTTACAACCATATATGTCCTCTCATAAACCGATATTTCTCATATCCAAACACGCCTGCCAAAAATTAGGCTTATTCTTCAATCATTATAACATTTACGAAAAAGATAATGATAGTCTCGACTCTCAAGCTAGAGGAATATCATAACTCTATACATTGTACATGTAGTGAGACATAGGTTCTTGGGTCACCGCGGATTTGAGGAAGTTAAAACGAGTCAAAGTTTTAGGTGTTGAACTTCTGTTCAGTAGCACTTGTGGAAGCCTGTGCATCCAATTAGCAATACAATTGTCACAAATTAGTGATTAATGATCATTGCATTAACACAAAAGAAATTAAGGTTTTGTGCTAACCCCAACAGATGTAATAAATTGGCAAACTGCACATTTCACTGAACGAGCTCCATACTGGTACATCAAAAGCATCCTACAGTTTCCACAATTGACATGTGCTACCTGATTTGCTGTTAAATGGTTCATAATATTTTGACTTCTAACAAAACTTTGATTAAATGATTGAGACAATTTTTGAGTTAGGTTACCTTCTAAGGCTAAGTTAATGGTATGACAGCAAGAACATTGTACACTTGTCGCACCACGGATGTACATGAGCAATGTGTGACAGCCTCCACAAACCAGTTGTGCCATTTCTGTGCCTAAAATAAGAAAATCCAAATCAGGAAACATATAAAAATTATGAATTTGCTCTGACAACTTAAAAAAATTTGATAAATTGTGGTTTACCGGGTGGAGGAGCAGCTGTGACAGCATTGCAAACTGCACAGCATACTGAAGTTGCTCCAACTGGGTAAAGTAGAAGATTTCTACATGCTGAACACACTAGCTGACTTTGAGAACCTGTTTCACCATAGTTTTTGACATTCTTTTGTCACTAATAGAGAAACAGAGCAATCTGTTGTTTACAAGTAGATATGCACCAAATTCACTATACTAACATTCTTCAATAAAACATTTGGGTATTCTCAAATTTCAAATCTTGTTTCTTTGTTTCAGTTTCTTTAACTAAATAACAGAAAAAGGGTTGTTAAAAGAAAAAAAAACAAACTCCTGTATGATATTATGGAAGTTATAATACAGAAACTGGAGTAAAATAAAAAAAATAAATAAACAACTCATGAGAAATGAACAAGCATACCATTTGCAGGTGTTGTAAGTGGCACAGGAGGGGATGGATATGGAGCTAGAGGAACTGGCATTGTAAATTTGAGAAAAATATATTGTCCACTCTCTTCAACTTCAAGATTTGCAAAAGATGACTACTTTTAAAGCTGAAGTTTCTCTCCTACCCTTCCACTCTCATCATGTACCTGAGGAAATCAAGAAAAGAAAAACACAGGCTTTCTCTAGTCAAGAAAGCTACAGTCACTTTTTGATGAATCAGAGCATGGGGATTCAGAAAAGTGTCAGAAAATAGTTTAAAGCAGTGTAATTTTAGACACCAACATGAAAATTTTCCATTAAAGGTGAATTTATGAAGCCATGTTAGTGGTTAGATGGTGTTATGATGTTACCATTCCATTTTATGAACTAGTTGGGAGTGGGGCAAGCACACACCTTTGCTAGTTTTTTTTTGCAGATGAGAGAGAGATGAGTTGGACAAAGATGCTGATATAACTTAAAAGAACAGGCTTGCCTTGGTGTTTAAAGCACCGTATTTGAACGTTGAAACATGGAAAATCATGAATATAATTATTTTATCCGGTTTCACGTATATAACCATGACTTACGCGACTAAAAGCTTTTGTATTAGACTTTTTCCTATTAAGATTCGCGTATCCGACTACTATTTGCATTTGGCTTCATGTATATGTGTTTTTGTTATTTATTAAGAAAATTACATAAATGGTTCCTAAAGTTTGATCAGATTGCATGTTTGGTTCTCGTTTTTTAGAATTTTTAAAGTCAGTTAAAACTTTTGTGTGTGCATTGTATGTTTGGTTCATTTATTTTAAAAATTACTAAATTAATTCAAACTTTTATGTGAACGTTTCACTTTTAGTTCCCCAAGTTAAAACGTCGAGACCAAACATGCAACGCACACACAAAAGATGGACTAACTTTATAGTTTCTTAAACTTTGAAGACCAAACTTGCAACTTGGTCAACCATAAGAACCATTTATGTAATTTTCTTTTTTTTTATTTGCTTAAACATTGAACCCTGAGTAGAAACTAGTTTATGAAGACATCCCATGAGTTCTATAATGTTTCAATAAAAGTTAGTCATTTGAGCAATTAATTTGACTACAAGACTTCCTTGAGCTGTGGATTGTTTCAAAAAAAAAAAAAAAGTCATGTTCACTGTATTAGTTTATCTCTGAAGACCCTTTAATTGTCTATCTCATCTTCATAAAACTTTCATCATTTTACACTTCTACATATTAGAAAAATATATGAATCAGATTTCTATATTAAAAATAAATCTCTTCTCATAATAAATGATATACTATTAGAAGTGGACACACGAACTTGGCCTTGTGTAAGCTACAGTTATACACATGAAATTTTTTTGACATTATCAAAGAGGTATAACACGTACATTTAGAAAAATGATAATTTTCAAGAATTAAATATGAGAATTCAATGCTCTTAACTTCATTTTTATTTGTTAGCAATAAGCTTGAAAAAGGATAATAGGATCAAAGTTGTTATTCTTTTCTAAGCTTATCCTAATACTATTCTATATTGCTGTCATTGTAATCAATGGATTAGCTCGCTGAATTGGGTGCAACCAGTTTCTATGCTTGCCCTACTGTTATTTATGTTATTAGGTCCCACACTAGATGTCATTAGCGTTTTATCAACCTATTTATAAAGATTTATCGTAACTTTTCTTTTTAACAGCTAAAAGATTACTGACGTGCTACTGACTCACCTGATTATCTTCATTACTCGAGTATGGAACTCGAGACCACCATTATAAGAAAACTCACTTTAGATGAGAAAACCTCCTTAACCCAACCTTAGATACCCTTTTTTTTATCACATGTGAGAATTGAACACATGTGAGACTTAAACAGAGAATATCCTTCTATTTTAATGATAGAGTTTTCATGTTACAATATAATATTTTTACTTATATGACATGTAAATTTCAAAAAAAATTAAAACAGGTAATCAAAGAACCTTTACTGAGAGTTTAGTTAAGATCAAATAGAAATAACACAAATTCTAAACATTTCTAGGTATAATATTACAAGTTACTACACACGTGAGAAATGTTCTCATGAGACATTGAACAACTAAGATTTGGTCACGTCATCATTCGTCCCCAAAACTCAAAATATTATTAATAAGACCCTAATATTGGGGGAAAAAAACTTTGCAATCCTTTGGAACTAAATGCCTGGCCTGGCTTCCAAATTAACCATTTTCATTAGGTAACAAAATTAATGATTTAAACCACCCGCCTTTAAAATGGTGATATGTTATATAAATTATTAATTAGCATAAACTTTCACTAAAGAGTAATAATTTCATATCTTTTATTTAAGTTATCCAATCTCCAAACAGTTTTAACATTAATTAAAAATTTTGTAAAACAATATTAAAACTTATGTGGTTTTATGTTAGTAAAAACGGGTAAGTTAATTTAAATAAAAAATAATAAAAACTGTTAAGTGTATTAATATCTCTTTGATAAAAAGGTTACATTATTTCTTAAACTAGGTCTTAACACCCCACGTGTTGCGCGGGGAATCCAAAACACGTTATAACCAATGTCTAAGATACCCTGTCAAAACCTTAACATCCATTTCATTATGATCCACACCCTCCAAATAACCATTTGATATAATTTTAACAATCAAATTACATATGTTAAACTCAAATTGTGATAAAAAGTTGATCGAATACATAACATGTAACTTATAACACGTCATAACCCCTCACCGTCATAACCCCTACCACCGTCATCACCCCCGTGACAGCGTGACTGCCCCCTCACCGTCATCACCCCCACCATCGTCTTCACCCCGTGACAGCGCGACGGCCCCCACAACGTCATCACCCCTACCATCGTCATCACCCTCGTGACAGCACGACGGCCCTCTCACCGTCATCACCCACACCACCGACCGTAACACCAAAACCCAGACGAACCCCATAACTTTTATGTTCTCCATGAGGTCGTTAATAGGTGAATCATGACTCAATGGTTGTTGCATGTTGTAGATCGGGAAAGAAAGAGGTGATTGGAGTGTAAATACACCACCACCATGGCTAAGCTTTTTTGTCTTCGCCGGTAGCAATGGCAAGCACTGATTGTCTGTTATAGCAGCAGTGATGGTGTGACGGCAGAGGCGCGACGGTGGCGGTGCGACGGTGTCGTTGAGATGAAGCCTCTCATACCCTCTCCCATGTTTATTTCTCTCTCCAAATAATGTGTGCATCTCCGATGAAGAAGAATATATCTTTAAATAGATAGCAAAGTAAATTTGAAACAAACTTGAAATGACAGAGTTACCCTCGGTTATACTGTTCATCACCTTGGTTTTTTCACATATAGGTAAATGATGTGATATTAATCTATTCTATACTACTGTATGATACATATTAAAAGAATAATATGGTAATTTTTTTTAAAGTGTAAGATACCTATACAATATTTTAAACATAGAGTTCAAGTGTTTTATGCAATAGTTTCACTTTTGCTCTTATTTAATTAACTTCTTTTAATTATTATATTATTTAATACATATTATTAATATATTTTTAATAATATTATATTATTTAATTCACTTCATTAAATTTTATTTTATTTATAATAATATAAATTGATATTTAGATTTATAGTTACTAATCATATTTTTATAACTAAATACTATTTAAATTAAGTATTATTTTATTCAACTACTTATATCTATACTACTATATAATACATATCTTTGGATAGAGATGTAATTTTGCCAAGCATACAAGTTTTGAGGTAACATGTATAAAGCAATGCAAAGCATTTAAGAGGGGTAGAATAGGAAATTGATTAAGATTTTATGATACTTTATGGGCAATATGGTAAATTTATCCATTAAATTTTATATACCTTGACATTTTAATATTTGCTAATTATATTTTTATAACTAAATACTATTTAAATTAAGTTTTATTTTATTTAAATATTTAAGTACATAACTTTTATATATCTTCATATTTATAATAACTATAATACTAATATTTTTCTAGGGGCATATTGTGAGTTTAATAATTTTAATATTTATCTATATCTTTTATAATAAAAATGAAAGGATTATAGAATGATAATTTTACATATGGATTAAGACATCGATATGAAAAGTCATATTTAAATTTCAAAAAATTAACTATTTTATTTTATTTATGCCCTTACAATAAACTATAACATATGATGCTTATAATACAAATACTAAAGCATATACACGTGGCTAAACAAAACCACCATTTACCTTCAATGTCGTTCATTCATTGCGATTGAGCACTAATTCCTCTTTTCTTTCCCCTTGCCGGTTGTTAACAACTCAATAACAATAAAGATGGTAATTTGTGGTGACAATTTCTTCATTAACTTTCTCCAGTCTATGCAAATCACCACCGAAAGTTGCATCCGGTGATCATAAAACTTTAACTTACATTCATAAAAGGAAACCCCCCCCCCCCCTAAAATCTAGGTAATAAGTGATTTCTGACCACAAATACCAACAATGCTTTCACTAATGTTGTTGGGATAATATAGTTGTGTTAAAGATTTTTGTAATATACGTAATTGTTTTCTTTCATTCAATTTTTTCAATAGTTATATTTTAATTTTTTAATTTACGTCATAACGCACCGAGCTGATACTGACTAAAATCGAATTCCCAAAAAACACGAAACAGCCGTACCGCCGCAACGCGCGCACATATCCACTAGTACTTATCGAAAACAAATGAGTAAGGAAAACTATTAAAAAATTTCCTACCCAAACTTGTTTCAAGATTAAGAAAAAGTATGTTTTGTTTTTTTCTGCTTTTCCCTTTTTGTATTGTTATGCAATAAGCCACAAAATCAAACCCCACTATTAAATGTTGGATTGCTTTGGCATCCACAAATACTGTATTATTGTAATTTTCTAACTACATATGTCACATTAGACCTAACGTAGTGGTTCTTTTGCCCATCACTTCATGTGGAAAAATGTTATCACCACCATCCATGCTGGTGTTATTCGGGCGTTAAGGGGCGGTGGTGTTATCACCATGACCTCATTTTTACGGCAAAATTGTAGGAGGTCACCATTGCAATATCGATTAGGTAAAAATAATAATAATTGGATAATGGTTAAAAGAGCATTAATCATTTATCTATGTATTTGCCTAAAAGAGTGAAGTTGAGTGGACATTAATGTGACGAAAAATGCCCCTTAAGGGGCTAACCATTACCATGATATTATAGTACTACATGAGTACATGCATTTGTTCTATTATATCCCTTGGTTTACTCTATATAAACCCAACTTAGTATAAATATTACATGTAAGAGATCTCATTAAGCCTAACATATAAACTCGTCATTCTATTACAATATCAATCGGTAATAATTAGAGTACCTCTCTAAGCTTATATGTTAACTTTTAAGATTAGCTTTCTCTTGATGTGTGTTTAGCTAGCATCGCTCAATTAACTAAGTGAAGACAAGGCCATTATAATTTTCCTTTCATCTATAATCAAAAAGCAAACAATACAGTTAGTGTGAAGGATCAAATGTTCGACTCACTACTAGATAACTTATTGGTTTTACTAATTAAAAAACTAGAATGGAAAACAATAACAATATCATTTAAGATGAAAACATAGTAGGTCCGAAGGTCGTACTAGCAGATGCAAAATAATAATATAAAGATTAAGTAACGCTTTCAAGTTTAGGTTCAAATACATGTGAAGTATACCCCCCAAAGTATGATTTGAGGTCACATGACTATATAACAAAACAAACTCATATCACTATCTCTTGATGACATTATATCATTCTAGCATATAATATCTAGTCGTCATTTTGCCTTTTTGAAACGTCAAAACAACATTGAGATGATCCAATTTTACTGTTAAATCATATAGTCTAAAATATCTCTGTCAATTTAGAAGGTGTAAAGGGATGGTCTTGGAATGAGGCAATATTGGCTTTCAAATTTCAATTACAATTTCATTTCTCAAACATCCAAAAATATTAATATTTCCTTATTATTTAAGTCTACTTAAACGAGTAAAGTTTGCTACACGACAATAATTAGTACATGAACAATAAGAACAAATCTAAATCATTTAGTTTTCTTCTTAATGGTGCATATTTTTTAAGACTAGCAGTTCTTATGTTGAATTCGTATGTTTAGAACTTTATGCACATAAAAATCTATGAAACCAACTTTAAATTTTATCTATTTATCTACACATATGTAGGTGAATAACCTACACATGATTTATACATGTGTAATTTATATATACAAACAACTTTTTTTCAATTTCAAGAGAGTGATAAATAATAAATATCGTATGTTTATTATTTTCTTTTATTTTAAAAGTTTTTAGATTGAAAAATTAAATAGTTAACATTGATTTACATGCTCTCTCAATATTTGATATTTATAGAATCCCCCCCTCACATAAATATATAACAAGTATATATTAGAAAGAAATATATTATTTTTCATTTTATCACTTCTTCAATCATCTTTAAAATAATACAATGCAAGTATCAACATTACGTAAAAAACAAGATAAAAAGGTTTTTTTTTTTTAAACAAACATTTTATGACAGTTGTTTTTTGTATGAATAGATGATTATATTTTATGCACTATTTTTAAACCAGATTATCACAACGTTCAACTTAAGCATTTTAACAACGTAATATTGTGACCCGATCATAACATTAGTATATTGGTATCACATGTAACTTCTTTAACAAATGTTCATGCATGAAATGTTTATGATTTTATAGTTGTTAGATTAAAGACTTGATTTCCTTCAAGAACATATTTATGGTCAAATTGTGGCATATGGTCCTTCAATGCAATAAGATGAAATTAGTGGAGGAAATTGCATAAGATGAAAAGTGGTGGCCTAAAATAATAAAATGCATGAATGGCAAAGAGCATGGGCATGGTCCATAGACCATATCGCATCTTATATAAGGGATAGCAACGACACGAGAACTAAAACAAAATAATTTAATTCTATTTTGTATACAATTAGTATTCTTTTTACGACTATTAATATTTTGAGATAAAATAATCAAATATGTTAACTAGATGGATATGATCTACATTTATGTTGAGATATGTTCGACTAAAATAAATGGTAAACTGTTAAAGATATTGATCAAAATAATCCTTAGAAAGTCAAATATGAGATAATACGCAAGATAATGTTATATTTTAGCACTTAACGTAATAATCATTTAACCGGGCTTTGTTTCTTTATTGATGGTACATACACAAATGTAAAGGCGGTTATTGATTAGTACCAGAAGATAAAGTATGCAAGAGTAAGAAGTTTAATACTTTAAGGTGTAAAATGCTTATTGTAATTTTTGTTTGTTATTAAACGAATAATGAAAAATTATTCAAATAAAGTTACTCACATTTTTTAACATAAAATACACAAGCTTCAAATACTATCTTAATTTTGTTAATTTTCTTTATAAAATAATCTAAAGAAAAGATACATGCATGAATGTTGATTACTATTTATTGGTTATGTATTAAGTTAACCTAAATGGAGCAATTATGCAGCTTTGTTATTCTTTATTAGATTTTTTCTTCACATTTACCCTCTATTTTAGGTTGATTTTTGAAAATAATTTTTTTGACAAATATTAACAAAGTTGCATATATTTTTCGTTCAGTTGAAAAATTAACGTTCATATATATTTTTTGGAAGATTAGATCAATATTTAAAAATCGAGTGGTTTTTATTGTTAGAAAAAAAAATACATGAGTGACTTTAGTGGAATAGTGAATAAATTTGGTTACCATAATATTAGAAAAATAGAATATAAGGTTTTATTTTATGTATCTTCTAAAATACTTAATACATCCATGTGATTTGACTATTTCAAAATTTAACTTTCTTTCAATTATTATTTTAAGTATAACTTTTTTATAAATTTAAATATATAATTTAGTACACTATACGCCACTATACATTTCACTTCGATATAATTTTATCACAAACTCAATTGTATTTACTATCTTATCAGTATTGGATAACGCTAAGTTTGTGATTAGCCTTTCATTAAAAGTTAAATAACAAACATATCATATTTTGATTTATTAAAAAAAACAATATATAAACATTTATAAAAATAAATAAAAACAATATATTAGAAGAGTTCAAATGATTAACCCTAAAATATAAACAGAATCAAACTATAAATTACAGTATAAAATCACATCATACCAAAAAGTAATTCAACTTCTAATTTATTTTGGAATTTCCCTATCTTATTTTGAAAATTTTAATATGTCCACCGGAGCATATTCTGGAAATCTGGAATAATTCTTTTAACTATTTGGCCCTCATAGGTTGACAGTATATCCAAACAAACACCCATATATTGATCTGTCACATTTGTGCGCAATAAAGCTCTAGGAAATAGGAAACAAAACAAGGTAGGATTCAACTTCTCCTTTGATTATGATTGATTAAATTTTTTATTGAACATTTAAAATAATCATTAATAAAAAAGCAACAAACACTAACGAACTAAATCTAATAACATCTAATTGATGTTTAACAATTATCAAAACAAACGTCTGAGCATAAACTAAGATCTTACTACAATGTTTGAATCGTAAAATCAAGAAACACGAGACTTAAAACACTTTACAAAAAACTAAGATCATAAATTACAGTAATTGCTTACCAATACTAAACATTAGAATGGAGGAGTCCCTCTTTGATCTTTCTATTCTTAACTATCTCCGAACCCTATTTTTTCACACCAGATTTCTTTCATCCATTCCTAAACTCCTTGTGTTTTTTTTCATCCCTCAAATCGTTACTATTTTTTCAAAATATACCAAATCAATTTAAATAAATAGTAATAATAATAATACTAAAAATCAAAATATAATAATGTAAAAAATGTAATAATAATAATAATATAATGTTGATGATAACAATGAAACTCATAATACTATTGAATACTAATAATAATGTAATAATATCACAAATAATAATAATGATAATATAATAATTATATTATTATTGATTATAATAATATCACTAGTAATAATAATAATAATAATAATAACAATAAAAATCTGTAAAATTATATTTTGTTAGTGGTTTACATAATTTATATGTTTTATTTATGTTTGTCATGAGAATGGTTTTTAAACACCTGACACTTTGAAAAGATTTGATTTAGAGTTTTAACATCCATTGCATTTGTTGCCGTTTAAATGGCTACACCAAACAAAATTGGAGCCTCATCTAAACTCGATCTAGTATCGTCCTTCATTTTTCATAACCTAATCTCATGAAATTAATCCCAAATCTAACCTCAGTGTTGCATTCATGTTACGTTTTTTTTATCACAAGATTTATAAAACGGTGGGCTTTCAAGTGACACCACATTATGTTGATCAATCATTTTCTTATAGTGCACATGATACTTAAGTTGGTTCTATGTACTATAAGAAATGATTAGTATTACATGTGCTATTAATTCTGTTTTTTTATATCATCAACCAAGATAAGTAGACAAGCAATTTAATAGTTACCAAACTATCATATTTGAGAGTCTTAAAATATTAAAAAAAAATAAGTTTTTTGGCAACAAGGTGCAAGTAAAAAATGAACACATAATGAACAATATAATGAACATACGTAGAGAGTTTGTAATTCAAACTAAATCACTATCTTTTCTTACGTACTAAAGAGTAATTAACATAAAACAAATCATATCTTGTAAAGCTTATGTCGAACACTAACATATAAAATTACAAGAAAATAATGACGATTAATGATTTTCAGTTTTGTGACATGAATAACGTTCAAACAATCGGTTTCTCAAAAATTTCGATTGATTTGCTTTCAGTTTTTAATTATGATTCAAGTTTTCAATTTCCTTCTCAACTTAATCTCTTCTCTCATGATGATTCGTGTATTACTATTATAATACACAATTTCAGAAATTGTCATACATTTAACATTCCATTAGAGGTGTACAAAATACCAGTTCCTGAACCATAACCGGGAGCCCACCCAAACCGAAACCAATATTGAAATCGGTTCGGCAAAAACTAGTCAGTATTGAACTTGAACCTCCGGTTTGTACTCACTTTGTAACCCGCCTTGTTCAAAGCGATTTAACACAAATCGAACCGGCAAGAAGTTAGAACTGGTCAAAAAACAAAAACAGCTAAACGAAACCAAACTGATTATTTCTTTTAAATTCCTAACATGAACCATTTCGACCAGAAATCGGGTTTTTACGCCTCTACTCCTCAGTCCTCAACATTCCATCTTCCCAAATCATGGATATGTAAATAACTTAGGACCTTAGGTTATGATCCATTAATACTAGGCCCATACGAGACCCGGCCCATAATCACCCACCTTCTCACCGGGTTACGGGTCACCCGACAACATATCATCCGACTCCGTATACAACTTCACATTTTGCACTCCTCTGTTGTCGATCACCGATTCAATTCATTCTCTGATCTCTGTAAAATCACAAACAATCAGTGATTCACAAGGCGAATTTGATCTGTAAGTTAACATAATTTCATCCTCTGTATCTTCACATCTTATCGATTGTATGTATTGTTGATCGAAAATGAAATACCTTTTGTAGGATCGAATGGGTTGCACTGTTAGAGAAAAGCACATCCGTACAAATCGGAGGCCTCGTCCTCTGAAATCTGATTCTGATGCGATGGATAAAGCTTTAGCCAACAAATCTGGTTTGAATCCGTTGAATTTTCAATTGGGTTTTAGCGAATCGTCACAGAATCCCAATTCAAACCCTAATTTTGATGATAGTGGTTGGGGGTACTGTACGGAAGAGCAATTGGAGGAGATTTTGATGAAGAATTTGGAGTTTTTGTATAATGAGGCAATTGGTAAGCTGGTGGGGTTAGGTTATGATGAGGATGTTGCATTAAGGGCGATACTGACGAATGGTCATTGTTATGGTGGAATGGATGTATTGACTAACATTATGCATAATTCGTTGGCGTATTTGAATAGTGTTTCTAATGGGAATGAGGGGGATAGTGATGCAAATGAGCATGTTTTTGCTGATTTGAGGCAATTGGAGGAGTTTTCGTTAGCTGGTATGGTGTGTTTGTTGCAGCAGATCAAGCCACACTTGAGTAAAGGAGATGCAATGTGGTGTTTGCTCATGAGTGATTTGCACGTGGGTCGTGCCAGTGTGATGGAAATCCCTGTTTCTTCAAATTCGAATGGGGATAGCGGTAGTAACAGCGAGTCTAGTAGTCCTGTTGTGAGCAATGTAGAGATGATGAATAATGATTCGGTCGGGGTGACTCCTGCATTATGTAGGTTTCATGGTGGGTGGGGTTTTGGAAATGGTGGAACTGCTGATTTTCCCGTGAATCGGTTTCTGTCATATGCTGCTTCTGAAATGAGTCTGCAAAGGGAAATCGAGTGTCCAAAGAGGTTTAATCTTACACCTTCAATGAAACTGCTTTTGAAAAGGAATGTAGCCATGTTTGCTGCAGGATACAGAGCAAGGAAAAAAGATGCACAAATTGGTTCAAGCTCTTTGTCAAATGGGCAATCGTCTAATGCAATTGAAACAATTGCTGGAAAAACTGTAGAGACACAGAGTGTTAAGAATCAAGAAGAGGTGAACATGATGTTGAGTAAATTTCGGGATATGAAACTTGAAGGAGATATGGAATATGTACCTGAGGATCAAAAGGATGAGATGATCTTGAGTTTAATGCATCTAATTAAAGATCTTGAGAAGCAAGTGAAGGAAAGGAGAGAATGGGCACATCAGAAAGCAATGCAAGCAGCTAGAAAACTCAGTAACGATCTCACTGAATTGAAAATGTTAAGGATGGAAAGGGAGGAGACCCAACGTCTGAAACAGGGGAAGTCAACCGTAGAAGATCCCACAATGAAGCGGCTTTCAGAGATGGAGACTGCTCTGAGGAAAGCAAGTGGTCAAGTTGACCGTGCAAATGCAGCGGTTAGACGTCTTGAAACAGAGAATGCTGAAATCAGAGCAGAAATGGAGGCTTCAAAATTAAGTGCTTCTGAATCTGTTAATACATGTTTGGAAGTTGCTAGAAGGGAGAAGAAGTATCTAAAGAGGCTTTTGGCGTGGGAAAAACAGAGAGTTAAGCTGCAGGATGATATTGCAGCCGAGAAGCGGAAGATTGTAGAGTTGCAAGAAGAGATGGTCCGAGTTGAGGCAGCAAAAAAGGCCGCTGAGGTATGCTTTTCTATATTGCTTCTTATTTTATATATATTAACTAATGTTTTTGGCTGTAGTTGCTATGGTTTAAGAAAATTAAGCATAATGAAGAAAACTAAAAACTACATGAATCCTTAGAAAGATACAAATGTTCTTACATTAGCCTGCACCGATCAAACATGTATATTGACTTTAAGAAAATCCTTTACAATTGCAATAAATGTTTAAAAAATTAAATGAAATAAAGTTAAAGTTAATTGAAAATTTTGAAATAAAGTTAATGTTGTACTTAGTTTAGTACAAAATTAGTAGAAATTTATAAAAGAACGAGTCGCATAATAAGCAAACAACTGTGATTGATTTCTATATAAGATAACTAACTTATTTTAGGCCAGAATTAACCACAACCGAAAAATCATGCATTTGGGGCAACATTTTTAAATATTTTGATTTGAAGGAATCTTACCAACCTAGCAGTCAAAAGTGATGACACGTCGGTAAGTTTTAACCGTATTAACTTTTTTTCCTAACGTTGGCATATATGTGGTGCTTACATGTCACATGATGACCGGATAGGATTGGTCATTTTAACTTTTAAGTAAGACCAAAGTTTTACCTTTTTAAGCAACTTCCCTTTATAAAAACATATAATGTAGTGGATGTTGTATCCTGCACCAAAATCAGTATGTATTTATTTATTTATTTTGTTGTTCCTTTTCCTTTTTCACAATATACATAATCTTGAATATAGTTTAAAATTGGATTCTACACAACAGGCAAAGTTGAAGCAGGAGCAGAAAGCTAAAGAACATGCACTTGCACAAGTTGAAGAAGAAAGACGTCTCAAAGAAGCAACAGAAGTTAATAACAAAAGAAAGCAAGAGGCTTTACGATCCAAAATAGAGTTAGACTTCCAACGTCACAAAGATGACCTCCAGAGACTTGAACAAGAACTCTCACGGCTCAAAATGTCATCCAATTCGGATAATAAGCGGTCAACTAACGAGTCAGCAAACGAGACCCCCAACGGGTCCCACCCAACGATTGCAAGGCTGCTCCATGAACTTGACAATCTTGATGATTTTGATGAAAAAGAAAGCGGGTTTGATCGTGAATGCTTAATTTGTTTGAAAGATGAAGTTTCTGTTGTGTTCTTGCCTTGTGCACATCAAGTTATATGTGCTAATTGCAATGATGAGTATGGGACAAAAGGGAAGGCCACCTGTCCAATCTGTCGTGTGGTCATAGAACAGAGAATTCGTGTTTTTGGGGCAAGCTCTTGAATCAAACTACATATCATACACTAAAAATTGGAGCGTTTTGGTAAGCTTATGATATACAGAATGAATGAAGGATTGGTATTTTGTTGTCTCTTGAATGCGTTTACTGAATGTTTATAAATAAGCTGCAAAGCCTGTTCCTGTTGGCCTAGCAGACAGGCTTGCTTGTGCATTTTCCATAGTAAAATCTACAAGAATTGGTATCAAAGTGGACATGTCATTGACAGGGTTCAGTTTGTCTAGACACTTGTGTTTA
The DNA here is from genome assembly GCA_025506505.1 of Flaveria sonorensis. Lineage (NCBI taxonomy): Eukaryota > Viridiplantae > Streptophyta > Magnoliopsida > Asterales > Asteraceae > Flaveria > Flaveria sonorensis. The sequence continues at coordinate 3,079,226 of CM046428.1, read as the reverse complement.
ATTTAACTTTTTTCCCCCCATATATTGGGCTTGTGGAATATGGTTTTGACTTTTCTTCATGATCTCCCATATATGATCTAAAGGAATAAATTATAATATAAATCAAGCTATTACCTATTGTAACTAGATGTTTCTTATTAATAATCTGCAAGCTTGGATTGATCTTGTATGGTATAGGATTAAACTAGTCATAAAGGCACTTCAGGAGGTTTTTTATATATACAGTTTGTCTTGGTTGTTGCTGTAGACTGTTTTACATGATCAATGGGGTCGACATGGCATGGATGCAACCGTGTATTAGTTTAGGTTTTGAGGTTGTTTGTTAAAGAAATCTTGTAAGGAAGTGGATGCAACTGTGTATGAGAATTAAAGACACTGATTTTAACAAAGTAAACAATGATTTATGTAGAGAATATGACCAAGTTTTAGAAGTCATTATGGAAATTGGTTGAGATGATCCAGGAAGGGAGATCCATGGCTCTATGCACTTAAAAGTCGTTTACGTGGGTAGGACAAATCAACATATTTGGGTAGATTGGGCTATTAGATCATTTCCAAGCGTGTTGGACGTGGCATATCTGTGAGGTTATCTGATGTGACGGAGAGAGGGAGTGGAGAAGCCCGTGAGCAAAGGCGCCACTAATGAAGTATTGTGAGAGTGGGAAAAGAGAGAGAGGAACGAATGAGCGGGGATAATTTGTCTGTTAAACAGGAGGGTATGCTGGCTATATTGGAGATGGTCTTATGTTTGTTGTTGTGCTTGAATTTACCCTTGATAGGTTCTTTACGACTAGTATTTTTGTTATATATTTCGAAGAGATAAACTTTTGTTATATTCTAAAAACCCGCTTGAGGACACTTTTTGAACACGATCTATTGGTTCAAGTGTTTGGTTCGACAAAATCTTCATAATTATGTTTTCAAAATTTAAAGCTTATCAAAGTTAATTATATCAACAGAAGGTATACACAATAAATTCTGAAATACTAGTTTTCACGAGCCTAAAAATTAACTTATTTGATGATCTTCCTAAACACAATGCACCTTGTGTAAAGTGTCAACAAATACTTCACCGATGAAGAATCATATATAAATAGTTGAGACAGGGAATTTGGAACATGTCAAGTTTATGTCATATATTTGCACACACACACAAAAAAAGGATTAAAATTGGAGACAATTTCAAGAAGAATCATATAAAGGGACTTGATTGAAAATCACACCTAAACTTTCCCCTGAGAGCGCACCACAGCTAATCTCCTCCGTCACCTGAATCCCCACTCCGTCAGCTCCGCCACCGGCCACCGTCAACAGACCACCGCCGCTCACCGCCGACCACCGATGGCTGTTTCAGCCTTCACACCCATCATCTTTTCAACCCCATCCCCATCTTTCCCAACACCCAAAACCCCGCACCTCTCAAACTTCACAACAACAACAACAAAACTCAAATCTCCAATCTTTACTCGACAATCTTTACCCCCAATTGCAGCCCTATCCGACCCATTTGTTCTCCAAATCGCAGAATCGTTAGAAGACTCTCTTCCCTCTTCTTCTTCATCATCGTATCTCCAAAAGCTAAGAGATTCTGCTTCAGAGTCACTTCTCTCTACCCCATGGCCTTCAAGAAAAGACGAACCTTTTAGGTTCACCGACACTTCTTTCATCAAGCAATCGGAGATTGTACCAGTTTCATCCCCTCCATTAACTGAATCTTTGATCAATTCGAGTGTTTTTGAAGACACCCAGATGCTCAATTTGACTGTAATCGATGGGTACATTGTTGATTCTTTATCTCAATTATCAGGGTTGCCAGATGGGGTTTTTGTGGGGAGCTTGTCTAGCATCCAATCAAGTGAAATCACTAAAAGGGTGCTTGAGTTTTTGCCTGTTTCTGAACAGGGAGACTTGTTTTGGTCGCTTAATGGTGTTGGGTCTCCTGATTTAGTTGTGGTTTATGTGCCACAAGGGTGTAAAGTTGAGGGTCCATTGCATTTGAGGTATGTTGCTAATGAAGGGTGTGATAAAGGTTCTAAAAAGTTGCCGGTTTCGAATCCTAGGGTTTTAGTGGTGGTGGAGAAAGGTGGGGAGATTGGGATACTTGAAGAGTATAGTGGTGATGGAGATTTAAGTTATTGGACAAATTCAGTAATGGAAGTGGTGATTGGGGAAGAAGCTAAAGTTAGCCACTCTTACATTCAGACTCAATCTTTGAGCTCTGCTCATATTAAATGGACTTCAATTCGGCAGGTAATTGCTTCACTTGCGTTTATAATATTTTATGTTTCTGGAAATGCAGATATGATTTATGACAACTATGATGATATTACTTGTTAGAATTAAAAACACTGAAATTGGATTGTAGGCATAGTTTGTGAAAATTTTGGTAGCTAGTGTATTCGTATTCACAAAAGTGTCATTTGGTTTTGGTACTCAATTGTCAAGAATGACATGTTTCCAGATTGAGGCACAACTTGATTCCTAGCCTTCTAAGGTTTACTATATGTGGATGTTGATATGTTCTTTGTTGATATTAATTGGACATCAAAGGTTCACGGTTTATGATGTTATCGTTAATTGAATAATATAATCAGATAATGTTATCAAACCTGGCTTTTTGTTGCTCACTAATCATCATTCTTGTCAAAATGTTAAATAAGAATATTATCGTTTGCAAGGAGCAAATTTAGACATATTATGATTTATGGAAGCGTACGTTCAAAAGGAAAAAAAATGATATTATCCTTGCCAAATATAGCTGCAAGTAAAGTACTAAAGTTGTTGGGTTTAGTGGTAATCTTGTTCATTAAAACTTTGTATTACTTATGAGCATTAAAGGAACTGAAATTGGATCGTAGAGCTTGGTTTAATTGCATCTGTATGCATTATACACACAACGTATTGCTTAAGCTTTCTTGTTCATGAAAACTTTGGTAGCTAGCTTATTAGTATTCAGAAAAGTGGCATTTAGTTTTGGTATGTTTCTAGGTCTGAACAGATTGAGGCACAACGCCACAACTTGACTCCTAACCTTCTAAGGTTTACTGTATGTGTAGGTTAATATGTTGTTCATTGATATTGATTGAATATCAAATGGTTAAGGTTTATGACGTTATTGTTAATTGAATACTAGTATCAACTAATAATCTAATATTATCAAAATTGGCTTTCTGTTGCAAAGTAATCACCATTCTTGCCAAAATGTCGAAGATGAATGTTATCTTTGGCAATAATGGACAAATTTAAGACAGATTGTGGAAGTGCAAGTTCAAAAGAAAAACAACTTGATAATTATTCTTTGCAAATATAGCTGCCGGTAAAGTCAAGTGCTCAATTCAGTGGTTAATTGATGTTAATCGATGTATGTTAACATTAATGCGACATGACGTTTGACGCATTAATAAATTCAGTATCTTATATATGCCTCTTTACCCTTCTAATGATCCTTTGTTCATGTGTGTGTGTGTACGTTCTATTACTATTTATATACTTGAAATAGAAGAAGGCATCATAAATAAATGATGGAACCTGAAAATATTGTTGAATTGATTGTTTATAGGAAAAGTCAAGCACCTATGAACTAGTAGAAGTAAGCACAGGTGGCAAATTAAGCAGACACAATGTTCATGTGCAACAAGTTGGGCCAGACACAATCACAGGATTATCAACATTTCACTTGTCTGGTTGTGATCAAACACAAGATCTACATAGTAAAATAGTGTTAGATCATCCACGAGGGTTTTCTAGGCAACTTCACAAGTGCATCGTGGCTCATTCACTTGGTCAAGCTGTTTTTGATGGCAACATAAGAGTCAACAGGTAATTCTATAATACACTAGTCCATATTAGTTGGTTAATATTTGAAAGAATAATGGTAATAGTATCATTTTGTTCTCATCTTTTGGATTATTAATTTTTTGAGTCATCGCACTAGGATTTCCGTTGCAAACTATTAGGTGTGTAAAAAACTATTAGGTGTGTAAAAAGACATTAGGCTAACCAACATAAACTTTCTTTTTTCTTGAGTTTTATTAATATGTTGAATATGCTTTGAAACTATCTTATTACACGTAATATTTCAAGCTTACTTCTGTTAAGTGATTGGGAAAGTTTTAATGTTTTATGTGTTTGCATACATTTTGGATGATTTTCAACCCGCTTGACCCATGTTATATCCCAATCTTTAATCTTAACACATTTGACTTGTTAGAGATAAAACCCTACCCAAATCAACCCGTTTGCATTGTTGCATATTATACTCATAATTGCCACCTCTATATATATTATTTGCAAGTACCTTCAGGATTTTAGACAGATTGTGAAAACATAAATGCAAACAAGATCATATTCCTTGACATTCTTTTGTCAAAGTTGGTACTGCTTTAGTGCGGTATTTTACATTCAGTTTTATATAATTGTTGAATGTTGGCAGATATGCACAACAGACTGACGCAGGGCAACTAACAAGGAGTCTAATTCTTGAGCCACGTGCAACAGTCAATGTGAAACCGAATTTGCAGATCATTGCTGATGATGTGAAGTGTTCTCATGGAGCTGCAATCTGTGATTTGGAAGAGGACCAGTTGTTTTATCTTCAGGCAAGAGGTATTGATCTAAATACGGCTAGAAAAGCTCTCATTGTCTCGTTTGGGGCTGAGGTTATTGATCGGTTTCCATCCAGTGATCTCAGAAAGAAGGTGGAACTTCATGTAAAGAAGTTACTTGATCCTGAAGTAAACATGGAAAATTCTGAATTTTAAAGCAGCTTGTTTGAAATTTGTAACCAAAAGTGGGAAGATCAACAATTTTTATATGGATCACTTTTCTAATACTTTTAAAGAAAATAAGTAACATTTTAATTTTGAGATATCCAGATATGAGTTTAAAATTATACGCGTTGATGCTAATCTGATAAAATCTTCTTTGTGTATATAAATTACCTAAACATTAATATTGCTGTTTGACATTTTCATTTGCACACCCATATCACTCAACATGGAGTACATTAATTTCCTCTTGTGTAATGAATGACCTCCTTCAATTGATTCAACACCATTATTTTCTGGTTGTAACAGGCTTGACCCGACCGATTTTTGTAACCCCTTTTTCATCAGCATCTCTCTCACATTTTCCACATCATCCCATCTCTCTGCAGTGGCATATATGTTTGATAACAACACGTATGGTCCTACATCGTTAGGTTCCATTTCGATAAGGCGTTTCGCCACCATCTCTCCTAGTTCTAGATTTGAGTGCGTCCTACAAGCTGACAGTAAGGCTCCCCATAAGGTGGGTCCTGTAGCCAAAGGCGTATTCTTGATCATCTCCTCAGAGTCTTTCATCAAACCAGCCCGAGAAAGGAGATCAACCATACAACCATAGTGCTCGACCTTTGGTTCAATCATGTAAACTCGCTGCATCAAGTCAAAGTACCACCAGCCCTCCAAAACCATTCCTGCATGTGTACACGCACTCAGAATGCACACAAAAGTAGCATCATTTGGGACCAAATCACTTTTCTCTAGCTCTAGAAACATTTCTAATGCCTTCTCGCCTTGCCCATGCATTCCATATCCCATGATCATTGAATTCCATGATACTATAGTTCTCTCAGGCATTTCATCAAACACTTGTTTAGCCATATCCATAGCTCCACATTTGGCATACATTGTCAACAAAGCAGTTGAAAGCAACACATCAATTACAATATTCTTGTTGTTTCTAATATAAGAATGTACCCATTCACCCTTATCAAGTTTTCCTAGGTGTGCACATGCAGTCAATACACTCATAACAGTCGCTTCATTCGCCTTCACGCCTTGTGCCAACATATCATCAAAAAGCACCAAACACTCGTGCCAGTTTCTACACCACACATAAAGACCTAACAACGTGTTCCAAGAAACAACACTTCGGCATGGCATCCACTCAAAAAACTTACGGGCAAGCACAACATCACCAATTTTAGCATACCCATCAATCATACAATTCCAAGAAACAACGTCTCTGCAATCCATCCTATCAAACAACTCTTGTGCTGCCACCATGTCCCCAATCCAAACATACCCCGCGATCATAGAGTTCCAACTAACCACATCTCTCTCAGGCATTTCATCAAACACCTGGCGTGCAGCATCAATCATCCCATTCTTCACATACCCATCAATCATCGTATTCCACGTTACCATATCCGACTCCAAACTCAAATCAAACACCTTTTCTGCATCCCCAATTCTCCCACAAACAGCATACATATGAATCAACGCATTCCTTACATACAAATCCAACTCAAACCCTTCTTTCAAGACCCTTGTATGCGCCTTTTCCCCTTCTTTAACCACCCCCAATTCAGCACAAATCTTCACCAACAAAGGAAACGTGTAATGATTCGCAGGCACAAACCTTCCAACCATTTCTCGACGGTAAAACCCCAAAGCCATGAACGGCTCGTCCGAATTCACAAGGCCTCTGATAACAGTGTTGCACAAGAACGAATCAGGCTCATCTAAAGCTTCAAATAGATTAACAGCGTGATGAACAGTGGATGGAGAGGAGCATAGCTTCTTTATTACTCGACTTGCTGCAAATGAATGTTGAAAGAGACCCGAAACGATGAGTTGGGTGTGTATTTGGTTGAATTCGTTTGAATTGACGATGGAACATGATTCTAATTTGCTCAAGATGGGGTGGGTTAGGCGTAAAGTGGGTTCAGCTTCATAGTCGTTGTCGTGATCATGCCAGAGCTTTGGTGAGGATCTGAGGGCGAGATTTTTATGGATTTGTCGAAATTTTTCGATGGGTTTCGAGAGTTTAGTGATCTTACCAGCAGTCATGGTCGTTGGGACAGTTTTACAATCCATCATCTGCTTTTAATTTGAAATCGTTATTAAGCAACATTGATTGTGAGTTAACTGATCAAACTATAAAGATCAGATCAACAAATAATCAACAATCATCTTGGTTTTATTCAAATTCATCGATAGATGATGATGGTTCGCAAGGGTAAGTATCTAGTTTTGTCTCTTCAACTTAAATAAAAAGAATATATTAGACTATGTTAGTATTATGAACTGAAATGATAAAATTATAAAACTACAAGCGTCATTAGAAAAAAGAATTAGCTTAAAGAGGATTTGATCATAGGACGAGAACGGAAATTGTTATTTTTTAAGTATATGGCTAAATTGGTATTTATTTTACTGTATTTTAACACACACGATCAATATTTATAAAATAAAATCATCGCTTCTTACATCATGTATAAATAGAAACTCTAATTTTTTTATTGGTAATTATACAACTATTGCATTTTACATCATGTAGAAATAGAACCTTTGACCTTTTCGTTGGCAATTATACAATTTATTACTAAGATGTCTTGTTACGAATGGTAATGTTACTTTAGTTAAATAATCTTTTTTTTACAAAAATCCATGTTAGAAACAAAAATATTGACATCCTAGTCCTAGGGAATAGTAGGTACATCGTCAAACTTAAAAACGAAAGATGATTTTTTAACAAAACACTTGAGTGAAACATGTAGTTTACTAAAAATAATACCCCTAAAATAAAAATAATAAATGAACCATTAACCAAAGTACATGCGAGTTTAATTAGTACTAAAGTGTTGCAATGATATTTTTTTAAAGTTCATGTCTTAGCCTAAACAAATGTCATAGATTAAGGGGCTGTTTGGTAGCCTCACAAAAAGACCCGTCGCCACCTCCATCCCAACCTCCCTTGTCGTTCGTTGGCGACACGCACCCCCTCGCTATTGATTCTTACCAGCGGCCACCCCTCGCCGTCACCACTCCCACCCCTCACGACCAGAGTGCAGCCCTCACAACTCGTGAAATTGGATTCTTACTGGCTACAGGTGAACAAATTCTTCAATTTCCTATTGTTTTACCGGCTATCGATAGCGTATATCTCAGTTTGATTGATTGAATTTTGAAAATTAAAGCTCTAATACACCGTTTCCAAATGGGTGGAAGGGGAAACGTGGTTATATGCATCTGGATTCACGAGAATGAGAAAGAAAAACTTAAATCGATTTTAATATGTAATATATTGAAATTGGTGAAGATATTAGGAAGGTTGGAGGAAGAAGACGGTTTATACACATAAAAAAAAAGATGCATATCTACCTTCTTATTTTTATTTTTATTAATTTTATTAATTTTTCTTGATAATATGTTAGGATTTCAATCTTGCTGTGTATAAAAGTGTATGTAAAAACAAGATAAAGTAGAAAGTAGTCATAAAAAAGTAAAGAAGTTTAAAGAAATTAGAAATATGTGTACATTTTGTATAATTGAGGAGTGTAATTTTGTAAAGTATTTGATATTATATGAATAAAAAAATATTAATTACTTATAATAAAAATCACATCCCAGTTCCCACCAACAACTCGTCTACTAAAAAAAGATAATCTTACTTTGTTGTTGATTGAACCGATCAAAGTATCACTGAAGGGCACCCCTCTCGTGTCGATTTCTATGGACTTTGAAGGATTAATGTGTTATTTGGTTTATTTTATGTTTTTTGTATTTTTATTTTATAATTATTTATTATTCAGTTTACTACTTCACAAATATAAACAAACATATACAATTCATTTAACATAAAATAATACAGAAAAGTAAAATAATTATTTTATATAGTTATCAAAAGATCCAACCAAACTACATTTACTGATTTAATAATTACTGGTTCAAAATCTCTTAAGCAGTAAGATCTTTTACCGGTTCATAAGATATTGCCGAATAGCCCTAAGACATATAGTTAGTTCGTGGGTGTGTAATGTTGTTAAGAAACAAAAAGAAAATTTAATAAACCTTAAATGACCATGACAATGTGCCTGAAAATTATAATGCAAGCTATATATTGTTGTTCTTCTCTCCTGTAGAACCCCCAATTCTTCACAGATCTGCTTTCTTTCTGCAAATCTCATGGAGTTCTTCGACGAAGAAAGCAGACCCAGGTTCCTCCTTCAATCTCGATCAACCCCCAAATCCAACAACCCCCAAATCGACAACAACCTCCACAAACCCACAATCTTCATCTCTCTTTCTCTCTCTGCACTCCTCTTAACCCTCTCAATCTTCTACTTCAAATCAGACCCCCTTCAATCCATCGTCATCTGGTGCTCACTATCCCTCCTCATCGGCCCTTTTGCCCCACTATCGCTCACCGCCGGCGACATCCGCGTGGGCCTCGGTCCGACGATTCAGCCCCAAACCCCTTCTCGACAAACCCTAGAACCCGACCCGTCAAAAAGATCCAGAATCAAGCACAAAAGGCCCGATCTTGAGGTGAATTCAATCCGTTCTGTTGTTGTGGAGGAACCCCAGAAGCCTGTGATCAAGAAAGATGATGAGGTGATTGTGGTGGAGGAGAAAGATTGGAGCTTGGTGGATCTTGAATTGCTGAAGAAGCAGTTGGTGAAGTATCCTGTGGGAATGCCGGGGCGGTGGGAGGCGGTGGCGGAGGCGTTTTCTGGCAGGCATAAGGTGGAGAGTGTGGTGAAGATGGCGAAATCGATGGGGGAGAGGAGGTTGAATGATTCGGATTCGTTTTCGCGGTTTTTGAAGGATAGGAAAACAGTTGATAAGAGGGTTGATGAGGTTATTGAGAGTGAGAGGTTGAATGTGAGTAATGGTGGAAGTTGGAGCTCTGCTGAGGATATTGCTTTGTTGAATGCTTTGAAAGCTTTTCCTAAGGATGTTGATATGAGGTGGGAGAAGATCACTGCTGCTGTTCCTGGGAGATCGAAAGCTGCTTGTATGAAAAGGGTTGCTGATCTTAAGAAAGACTTCAGGAACTCGAAGGCTTCTTCGCAGGCTTGATGATTGATTATTCATGGGCTCTTGAATCAAATGAAGAGGTAATGTAGTTGTATCAGTTGATCATGAGATTTGATTCTATATTTCTATAGCAGTTTTGGTTCTTGATAAGGATATGAGAGATGTAGTTCGTAATACACAGTTTACGAATCAATAGAGATAAAGAATTCTCATTAGTTTTTTGATTCATAGTATCTACCATTCACTGATCTTGAATGTTTAACCAAAGTTCTTGACTTGGGATGAAAGTTGAATGGATTACCTGTGATTCCTCTTGGAAAGAATTAAAACTGATATAAAATTCTTGTGTTAACTTATGCATTACACAGCATATATTGGTTTATTTGAAATGGATATTGAATCTGATTCATTGAAGTATCGAACAGTTAACAACCTTTATATTTTTGATATACATATGAACCGATTTAGCATTTCATTTGTTCGAATTCTATCTACTATATTGGCCTTTTTGCTTAGGTGGCCTATTTTTTCTTATTTTATTTGAATCATACAAAAGGACCATTTTTTTCCTATAACAAGAAAGCTGACAAAAAGGCAAAATCATTGTTCTAATCCTATAATAAAGCAAGATCAAGATTGTAGGTGGTGCTATAGTTCCAGCTCGGCTTCATCTAAAATGATCAGTGGATGAATCGCGGCACTGGTTAAGTTGAGAGCCCTGCATAGCTTTCTTGGGTCAAAGACTTCAACCTCAAGTGCAAACACTGAACTAACTGGCCTATGATCAGACATCTTTATCTCTGCTCGATTGTAACAAAGTTGTTTTATGCCTTTTCCCAACCATAATATGCGATCACACCTGCATATTTGAGTCGATTTAACACATAAGTGACTTTAAGAAATGTATCATTACTTTATATCTCACTTCTCATCTTGATATCGATACGCACTTTGACTCTAGAGGTCAAACATATTACCTTCAAACACAGTCTTTATGAACATTCTGATAAATCTTAACCCCAATAAGTTATCCCTTTATCACATATGTTATATAATTAAGAAAAATGCCTAAGGATCTAAGGTTTAAGTAAAATGGACACCATAAAAAAATTAGCCAAAAAGGAGTATCTGTTAGACGCAAAAATATATAGAATCGATGGTTTTGATGAAATCACACAAAAATTTCTACACTTGAATGAAACATTGTCCTCAATGTGCCAAAATATGCAAATGCAATGCAATTAGATGCAATGAGCATGTAAGCGGAAATGAAATTTTTTTTCTCAACATCTCATTTTCCAGATGAAATGTTAATTTGAAAAGTACTCCTTTTGACCTCAAAGGTCAAACCCTACTTTTTTTCTAAACGGAGGACTACTTACCATGCTGGAGTTCTCTTCTTCTCCCCTTCTTTTGGATTCTCACCTACATATTGATCTGAATTGACTTCATATTTGTATGTTGGTGGAAAGTCAATTACACCTTCATTCCATCCTTCAAAAACATGCCCCATTCTCAATTCTTTACAAAGCTACAATACATAAAACACCCTACTTAGCTAAGTTACTCATACAGATACATGAGTTTGGTGTCACCATATGACAAGTGGCAATGTCGACTCATTTGCTTAAATTTGGGTCGATTTGGACTGTTACGGCCTATGGGTCAAGGGCTGGATAATTACCTGATCACTGTGGAGCAGTTGGTCCCACTGCTTCATGGCGACCAGTTTTCTGACCTCTGCGTCCTGCTTATTGATGCGATAATTCAAGTCGCCAAACCAGAATATCTGACTGCTTGACGATACCAGAACACCCAAATCGTTATTATAAAAGAAAACAACAATAAAAGTTGGCAGAATTAATGAAGAGGGTTGACAAAATCATAGTTATTTCCAAAAGTTACTTACTCATGACATGGGATTGTTTGTGGTTGATCAGGATTTAAAATAGATGAGAAACGAGTGCGTTTTAAGATCTCAGACACATTTGAGTTCCGTTTCTTGTCATCCCCGACCTTGTGACCCGAGGTCAAATGAGAACATACGAAGCATAACCTCGTTTGATAAAGAGACATGCTAATGGAAACCGATCCCTGAAACATAAAATTAATCAATTTTGACTTTCGACTGCTTGAACGAATGTCCTAGTCAAAAAGTCTTGGCTACCCACAACTAGTAGAGGTGACAAAATGGGTGTGCGAGTTATGATTTATGCTATTTCAAATTATCAAATATTTTGAATAAAATGATTTTGGGAAGATTTACATGTTAAAAGTTTATTTGGATAACTTTAACATGTCTAACCCATTTAATTTGTTAGAGATAAAACATAATATGAGTCGACCCATATGGAGGTAAAGGAGTCAATTTTGCCACCCCTCCTAGTGAGTTGACTTGTTTGACCATGGGACCTGCGAGACTGAGCCAAATTACCTTATTACCCATGTATCCCATAAGCCCGATCCCGACTGGAGAAACTTTTAAGTTGTTTATATGTCTTCTCAGACTTTTCCGAACCCAAAGTGAAATGTATATGCCCACCATCTGCTTACTAACAATTCTTACATACCTGCAATATTTCCTCAAGAATTTAGCCAAAAGAAACAAAAAAATAAAAGTAAAATTTGCAAACTTTACCTATGATTGGAGCTGTCTTGACTGTATAGAATAGGCGATTCTTCTACTGGATCTTCAAAAAAGTCATCATCATCTTCTTCTTCCAACACTTGTTCTAAAACGTCATCAAGTGAGTCAACTATCTCTAACCTCTCTTGCTGCTCGGTCCAGAGCAGACCCAAGTTGCCCGAGCTCTGGTGCATCCGTTTCAACCCGTCAACATCTGTTGGTGCCAACCAATCAGAACTTACTCTTGCAGAGCCACTTAAACTTAACACCCTTCTTAGTTTAGCACCAGAAGAAAGAACTTTTGGTTTTATATCCAAGGCCTTTTCGGGCCAATTTAATGCGTTAACCACTTTCGTTTCTGGAATAGTTATCTTGGTGGGGCCCGAAATACCATTGCTGTTCAAGATTGGAGAACTTGGGGCACTGTAGCTTTTATGTATGACTACTTGCTCTGGTGATTTGTTTAAAGCTTTTCGAATTAATGATTCCCATTTTAACACGGGCCTCCGAGTTTCAGCTCCCAAAACATTCCCAGCACTTAAAGGAACAACTTCCTGAAAACTGAAAGTAATTCTTGATTCAAAAAAAGGTGCTTTGAGTAATTAAGTCAAACCAGTTAGTTCCAAGATTCACTGTTATTCATACTGGTTCAACAAATATCACGAATATTGTATCCCTTTCCAGAACAAGTTATAAAGTTTAAAGAGAATAGTAATCGAATGTATTTAGCTAAAGAATTCGTAATAATTCTGAAGTTGAAATCTTGTATGTTTGACCTCAAAGTCATCTCTTACCCAAGAATGTAAATATCAGCAGGTTGATGCATACACAGCCATTCGTCGATCTCAAGATCTTCATCGGGGAGCCTTCCAGCTACATTCCATGTACCGATTGTTATCCTGGTGATATAAAGTTACAAACAAAATCAATTTTCTAATAGCTTCTGCCGCAAGAAAACCAGTAGACTACTATTTCTGGTATTCTAGAGCCAAACCTCACATCCTTTGTTTTAATATAATGAACTCGCATGGTCTCTGATTTCCTCCAATGTTTTACCAACCCTTTTGCAGGCACCCCTAAATTCAAAATTAATCACATAATTAGACGAAAAAAGCATTAAAACAAACCAAAATCGCTCCTGTAACAGATTGATGTAGATGTCACATAGGTCATTTTCACTTCAAGATTTTAAGGTTTAATAATAATCACTTGTGTACCATCATCTTCGCTTTCATTCTCTGTATCAACTTCGTCTTCACTAAAGTCATTATTTTTTGGCTGGATGTTTAACCATTTCTTCATCACCATTGATGGCCAAAATGCCTATAAATAGACACACCCACCAAAAAAGATCATATCTTTTTGCCATGTTTAACCTTAAAAGTAGTAAAGATTACTCAAAACATACCACAGCGCGCTTTGCTCTTCGTGTCCTCATCGTCTTAGAAAAAATCTAGAGCAAATTTCTTTTTCTGTTGCAGATTTTGCAAGCACTCAGAAAGGTATATGCATATGTGTGTGTATATATACATATAGGGAATGACTCCAAGGAAAATATCAGGAGGGCCCACGTTTGTTCTAATGCATTTATATCCTTTATTTCTGCAGAAAATAATTAAAAAACATAATCTTGTTGAATACAGAGATGAAGAATCCACAAAAGAAGACATCACTTTCACTACAACTAATATACAGATGAATTTTTGATTGATGGAACATAGTCCCTTAACTTTTAACAAGAATGCATCAAGCCACACAAATCATTGACTTTTTACCAGCTTTTTACTTTAATATAGTTGGATTTGTATAATCAACTGTATAAACTGTATCAATGTATATTAATGCTAAATATCTAACCAGTTAATATCTTGATTTCATCAGCGCTTATTGGTCTGCCGGATTAACAAATAACAAATCCCTTATAATATCTTGAATCTTGATCACCCAACTAATATAATTAGGTTTTCTTTAACAGAAAATGTAAATTAATGCTAAATATCTAACCAGTTAGATTAAATACATATGATAAAGACAGAAATAGTATAAATAATATTAAAAATTGCATGCCACCATGACAGTAAAGATTTATGGACCCCACTTGCTGAAAGAACCATAGTTAGGTAAAAAAGAAAAAGGCCTAACTCCATACAACACATTAAATATTATCATAGTAATCTTGGGTCAATTGGGTGTTTATAAAGATACCAAATTGCACAGCTGTATGGTGTTTGGAAGGCAGGTCAGATCACCCAGAAACACATAAAATGACCCCTTGAATCATGAAAAGCAAAAGGACCCATAAATGAATCAATTCAAAGAAAGTTCTAGGAGCACTATATGTGGAGATTAAAGACTCAAAATAAAAAGGGTTGTTTGATACAAAAAATTTCAAGTATACGACAACTAAAACCACATACAAACACACATATTGTATATTGTTTTAACTATGATACATAACATAATATGGTTGTTTAGCTCCCAATTGCATCTCTTTCTTTACCTTATTATACTTAATTGGATATCACTATGTACAAATGCTTATGCGGGCTTGTACTAAAAATTAGGTTTGTATTGTATACGGCCATCTAGCTAGTGTTTTTTATTTTGAATAGAACGTTTAAACAACCGATTTTCATTGGTGCACAAACCATTGATAGTTCAAACCACCAACAAGACTTTAAACAACCGTTGATTTGCTTTTTCAGTACCATTATCATGTTGTGATATTTAGTTGATATTTGTTGGTGTTGCTGCTCAAACTTTATAAACAAGAGTCTGAAGCATACTTCTTTCGACACAAACTTATTTTAACAGACCAAATCTATCATCTCAAATGTTTACATCAAACTGAAAAATGAAGATAAGTCAAGCATAAGATACACCGTCACTTTCAAACACGAATAACAGAACCATAGTTTTGATTAGATTATGATTTACAAGAGAAGTTGAGGGGTGCAATTTGTCCTCAAATACCTGGTTCAAAAGGACCGTAAGGCCACCGTACACTTGATACGAATACCTCCATATCTTAAATGTAAACACACCATTGTCAACTGTAAATCATGATTAAGATAATAGATATATGGTTGATTGTTTTTATTTTACTTTTCAAAAGGAAAACATTATAATTCAAGTGAATCTTTCCCTTTTGTAATTTAATTATTTCTAAGTTAGAATGAAGATGAGTTGTAACTATATATAAAGAAAGACCCAAACAATATCAATTATCGTAAACAATGATTTATTTAATTATTTTAAAAATGAAACTCATACTTATCTAACATACTTCTATTTAATTCTACATCATAACTAATTTACAGCAACCCGTTATAAGCGGGGTTCGAACCCTTAATTTAAAGAGGAGCTTCAGCACTCTAACTCTAAATGACTTTGTTATTGAACCCAACTCTCCATCCATAATATCATAAACAAGATGCTTAGTAGATTAAGATATCAGGTTTGTAGAATTAGATATTAGATATATGGGTGTTAAGTTGAGCTGAAAATCAAGCTTGACTGAACTCAAAATGCGGAGCACGAACATGATTCGTTTTCAAGTTATGTGTTTAAAGCCCCGTCTCGATTCTTATATATTTACAAGCTCAAGCTTGACTAAGACTTGTCTCGTTTATTCTTTATGTGTTGATATAATATATATATATATATATATATATATATATATATATATATATATATATATATATATATATATATATATATATATATATATATATATAGCGGACGAACAAAGTCCACAGCGCATGGAATAGATCTACAACGGATGACTTAAACGTTAAGTGTCCACAGCGGACAGCCAAGGTCCACAACGGTCGACCAAAGTCCACATCGGATGAGTTAAAAACTACGTTAAGTGTCCACAGCGGACAACCAAGGTCCACAACGGTCGACCAAAGTCCACAGCGGATGAGTTAAAAACTAAGTGTTGCCACAGCGGATGACTAAGGTTCATAGCAGATGACTTAAAACATTCTAAGTGTCCACAGCGGATAGCCATAGTTCACAGCGGACAGTCTAAAGTACTTAAGGGTACACAGCGGACGTGCATGCATACTTAAATATTCACAGCGGACATGCATGCATACTTAAAGTGTCTACAGCAGACATGCATTGTCCACAACGGACAACCTAAGTGTCCATAGCGGATATTCTAAGAATGTTCAAGTGTCCACAGCTGACAGCCTAAGTGTCCACAGCGGACATTCTAAGAATGTTCAAGTGTCTACAGCGGACAGCCTAAGTGTCCACAGCGGACAACCTAAGTGTCCACAGCGGACATTCACTAACACTTATGTCCATCTTAGATATGGCTTAATTACAATGATGAAATTTCTTTACGGTGGTGTAGTTACATGATTTAATGTTGATTTGGTTGTTAGGTTTCCGAAGTCATTGAGTTGTAGTTACATAGTTTAATATCGTTTGTTTTACATATGTTATACAGATTGATTTACATTGGTTAATATTGGTTTACATTAGTTTACAATGGATTACATTGGTGTAGTGTCATTTGGTTGTTGTAATGATTGTGTTACTATTAGTTGGAGTGGTGTACTATTGGGTATTTAATAGTGTAACTTGATGATTTGTTACAACTTTGCTAAATATTGCATTATTATAACATTAAAACCTGATATAACTAAGTACACGTCATATTTCTTTAATTTTTGTGGTGTAGCACATTAATGTTTTAAAGTAAATATTTGTTGGTTTCTAAATATTTTTGTTGGTTTTTATATATGTTTTTTGATGTAAAACATTAAAAAGAGTTACAATATGATGTAATTCATTGTATGTATTTCGTTTAGGAGGTGTAGTTACATGGTTTAATGTCGTTTGTTTGTTATGTTATTGAAATCACGTTGGTGTAGTTTCATCATTTAATGATGTATATTTTACATTTGGTTTACATTGATTTCCATTAGTTTTCATTGGTTTACATATTATTTTTCATTACAGCTTTGCTACAGTTTACAGTAGTGTAACACTGTAATTTATTATAATATCTAACGTCCAGAAAATTTTTTAAAATTTTTTCGAAACTATAATAGAATTAAAGAGAATAATCAAACAAATTTAACGGTGTAATTAAAAAAAAACGATGTATAAAAAGTTATAGATGATTTAAAAATAAAGGGAGTAAAACTTTTTTTAAAATAAAAAAAATAAGATGAACTAAAAGATGGTATGATGGTGACACTTGTCATCACCATATTAAATCTACATCCTTTAACTTTTGTGAGATTTGTAAAATGTCAAAAATACCATTTAATATTAAAAAAAAAGTGAACATTTGTTGTTATCTTATGATTTAGAATGAAATCAATAGCCTAAAAAAGTTAAAAGGTTCTCACAACAAGATAGGGTTCTTATTTGAACATTACCATATATATATATATATATATATATATATATATATATATATATATATATATATATATATATATATATATATATATATATATATATATATATAGATATAGATAGACACTTTCGTTTATTGGTCGTGATTAATTCAAACTTAGAAAATGTTTATATGCACTCTTAACTTTTAGATTCTTTCCTTCTAATGATCTCTTACTAACTAAGATTTAATCTGCTTTAGTTTTTTTGATGAAATTAGGCTAATTTTGAGCCATTTTTCAACTCTGTGGTTGCCCATCCTTCAGCGGGTCCGTTTTTTTATGTCTAGGCTCCATCATCACCTGAAATCTATCTCCGATAAGTTAAGTGGTTCGGATCAAGAGGTCGAGATTGATAGGTTTCATGGTATAGAGGTTTTAGATTGATGGACCTTATGATAGATTTTTCAACTTTCTGCTTAGAATATTGGCTACATAAGCAGTCCACGTTATCCAAAAAACACTCAGTTAGTAAGGAATCATTAGATGAAAATAAAATCCAAGTTAAAAGTATCTGTAAATAGTTATCGGCCAATAAGATTATTAAAATCTGATTACCTTTATTATAAATCGATATTCTCATTACCAGGTTTTAGTTAAACTGAGTTCCTGAACTTTTTTGGTTATTTATTTATTTGTAATAATATTACAATAATAAACATTGTTGTTATTTTTGTTTTGTTGTCAAATGATGCACTATATTCCCACTTTAAATGAAAACAAAGGTAAGAGTCCAACGCCAAAAATGCAAGTATCAACCTTTAGTTTTTCATAGTCAATTAAAAACTCCAGTTTAGATAGATATTTTTGATACGATTGTACTTCATGCAACAAAAGTTGTACGTAAAGTTCAATTTTTAAGTTTTGGAATATAATTACGATGTGCCTTTGAATTTGATTTATCAATACATTACATAGCTAACTTCGAAAATGAACTCCACTCACCAACCTTTCAAAAATATCCCTCGATCTTTTTTCTTTATATTAGTTGAGTAAAATACGTAATTAGCTAATAACATGATAAGCAAAACCAAGAATTATACCCATATATTTTTTTAAACGATAACTTACGTACTAAATTAAGTTCAAAAACTTACACATTAAATTAAGTTCAAACATTTTTAAAGGAATAAAATTATTGTTAGGTTTCTCATTAAATTTAGACCGATACTCATTCAATCAAACTCAAACTAATGACAAGGGGTTCTTAAATAATTTTATGATATAATCCAATTGCCTAAACCAATCCTTGGATCCTTGTGCTATCTATGTTACTTAACACTTGTATCATTTGATATTGTTATTTATTTGTTATATGAGATTATATATACAGTAACATATAATTTCTTTAAAAGGTAAACCAAGTAAACTTATTCATTCACGACCTGAAAAGTTACATACGAGTTGAGCGACCAATCCCGAGTTGAGCAACCTACTTGGATTGTCATGGTTAGGTCACTTCGACTCATATTGTTAGCAGCAAAAGTTCATGTTTATATCAACTCAAGTTTGGCTTTGTACTAGCTCGTTGAACACTCCTAGTTTGATTCCTTGGTATAAATAATTTAGAATAAAACATCAAATTTGAGCAACCAATTACTAGGACGGACTTATGACGTATGAAAATGTAATAAGTTGAAAGCTATACATGTAAAATGACCAAAATAAGCATAATCAGTTTCAAATGAACATTAACTTATAAAGCTTATTCAAACACTCTCGAGTGTTTATCAGTTGTTTCAAAATTATTCAAAACGATATCAGTTGTTTAAATAAGCAATCCCAAACGCCCCATAAATATTTGTTTAAACTACTAACACCACAAATGGACTAAAACACTTGGTAATATTACATAAATTCAACTTCTCACTTAACACCATAATGAAGCTCCAGAAACTCATGTTTTATACACACTATACAAATAACAAATTATGTTTTCTACTCAACATGCATATGTTATATCACACCCAAGATTTTGGTCGTTCGGCTTACATGATGGCACATCGACTCTTCCCCTCTGTTGGTTGTATGTTGCCTTGCTGATACCTATTTGGGTCGTTTGGGTTGTAGGTGAACTCTGATGTATCAAGCCCATACTGGGATCATATCAACAAAAACAAATTAGTAACTATAGAAATGCCCGTAGGGTCCATTTGGGAAGTGTTTAATTAATAACAGGTCAGATAAAATGATATTTTTACTAAATAGAAAGAAAAAAAAAAGGATGAACCTTTTCCCTCATACGTGCACTCCAAGCATCATTTCTGCTGGGACGGCTATCAAGGGTTCCAGTAACAGGAATACCCGTGACTGGAACTGGTTGTCGACTGATCAAAGGTTGTCTTTGCTGTCTGGGACCATTGATGTACTCATCGTCACTATCATATTCTGGTGGTGTATTTGCGGCACGCACCATTAAAGCTAATAAAAATATCAGAGCCTGCATATCCACAAGTAATCATTGTTAAAATCACACAGACAACTTGGAAAGAAGTATATAGTTATAAAATTTTACTGTTGTCTGAGATAGTTATTTAAGTTTCCTTACCTGTAATATAACAGCTCCAAGTGCAACCCATTTACAGATATTCCAGTTCTTCCTTAGAAACTGATATATTGTGTCGAATTGTCCGGTTTCGTCAACTGGGATATCCTGAAAATGTTTTGTTTGATTACTTAAAAGATTCATCTAAAACATGTTGGAAATGAAGGTGCAACTCGTAGAGAAACTCACAGATCTCCAGCTTTTGTCAAAGAAGATAAACGCAGCACATCCCACTTCTGCCAAGATTAACAATATCAAAAGTAGAGAGTACTGCAGGTACTTAAGGAAATCAACAAGCCACAAAAAGAAAAACAACAACAACAACAACAACAACAACAAATAATAAATAATAATAATAATAATATAATAATAATAATAATAATAATAATAATAGTTAACTATATTCAAATTTTGCCTCTATACAAAGATCTAATGGTCCTGCGACAAGGGAAATGATAATTGGTTGGAAATGAGTTGCAGAAAAGATGGAACACATGTTAGGCCTTTGCTTATAGAAATGTAACCAGCTCATAAAAACTAGGATACACAGGTTAGACAACACCCATTGCGCGTTGCTGTGCCAATACATCCACAACAAGATATGACAAAGACGGCTGCACCAACACCAATGAATAGATATATGAACCTGCACCCAACAACAGTATTAGTTACTACTGTAAAAGTTCAAGTGGATCGACAGTATTGGGGGCAAGTTATGCAACTTTAAGTAGGAAAGTCAATCCCAAGGCTTGGACCCTAGCAATTCTATAGCCTATTAAATACCTATATCATGTTCTCATTTTGCTAATTCTGGCAATCTATCTCCTTCCCACCGGACTTCCTAATCATCAAATAAAACTATCTGCCATCAACAACTATGATTCCTTTTAAACAGATTAAAGCACACAAGTCTAGGAAAAACACGCTCCCATACATGTCAACTTAAACTGAATAAAAAAGGTAAAGGAAGCAATATTTGGAGATATTCATATAATCGGTTTCATGAAACTGGAAAGTTATCCCCAGTTAATATACATCAAACTACTTGTTAACGTCAATACATGCGAACAAAATGTAATATAGAGCATATGGATGTAATACAAACAGTGTCTCAGGTAACAAACTAGGGAGAATATGAGTAGGACAACTAAGAGGGGTGGTCGTTCCAGCAAGATAAATCAACAAGGATTTAACTGGTGTAAACAAGTGGAGCTGAACCAGATTCAATCTCTGCTTGCTTAATTAAAAGAATTAGAGCTCGGATCGATTTGAGCCTTATGCGTAAAACTCAATTTCACCTTGTGGCGTGTTTAGTTCGAGCGCAAGTTGAGATTTTAACAAGCCAAGCCAAGTAGCTCAGGAGTAACTACTCTCTCTCACACCCCAAGACTTGTAAGTTGAAGAAAAGTATAATGGTTGATTCAAAATAGGGAGCTTTTTAATGAGAAGTATGAGCATCAAAAGCCCCAATTATTTGGTTATGATTTAAGTTAAAATAGCTCCCTCGGGCTCTTTTATCTTGAACCTTTCATTCTTAATCTATCATTTATTCAAAGCAACATGTATCCTCAATCTGATCATGAATTCTTAGTCTTTAGTCATCATCAATTTCCTTGTCTAGCATTAAGCTGCATTTCTTACATAGTACTATATGTTATAGTCTAGAACTAACATACATCTTCCTCGCCATTGGTGTGAATTGTATAAGCCCATGTACAAGGACAGCTCCCCAAGGTTTATATCCAAGTAAAGGCTTAGTCGAGTCGAGCAAGTGTAACTTCTGTTAGCTAAAATTTCCCTAACTAAAGAACAACTCAGTATATGTTTTCATCCAATGATGATAACCAAATTCTTTATATAGTGGCATACTTACAGAGTTCTAACAGTCATATCCTTCAGCTAAATGGATCATAAAGGTCCATACCCAACATAAAACATGACAATATGATACCAAAAACTATTTAACACAAACACCAAAATCCACACGCACGAATGAAACTCAAAATCCCAATGAACATGAGGCAAATTACCAAGCAGTAGGCAAGTTATCATAAAAGCTGTTGCCAGACAGTGACACAGCCATAAGCATAGGTCGCCCAAGCTGTATCAATCCTTCATTTGATGGTACAACATCAGCATCATCTGCTGCATTTCTGTACATAATAAACAAGTATATCCCATAGCCCACCATAGCAAGCCCCAAAAGAGTCAACAAGAAGTTCAGTAGCTTCAACAAGCATTCCAAAAACCCCTTACAAGCCATTCTTGCACTATATACCCTGAAGTAGCTCAAACCACCAAGGTTACAGAACAAATGATCAGGTTAGAAACTGCAAGAATGAAGAAAACACACCACTAAATGCAAATTCAACAAACACCAACACCACAAAATCAAAACTTGTTATTCATGAATTGACCTAGAGGGGATCCAGAGTTGCGAAATTGGAGAGGTAAAACAAAATCAAAATAAACAGAAGACGTTAAATAAGGTTGTTGAAAGTTTTGATTGTGAATTATCAAAAGGAGATTAGAGATTTGGTAGTGAATTGGTGCGAATTGGATGAGACTTACAGAGGTAGGAGAACGATAATCGGGAGTATGGAGATTTTGGTGTAGCAAATGGATCACGACGATAATATTGATTGATGCCCTATTTGTTTTTATACCCGATTTGGGGATTTATCAAATGAGAAAATGCCACCGCCAAAATGCAACGTCACCACTTAGAGGTTTTAAATTACACTAATAGTCCCTTAAATATTTGCTGACATCTAAATTTTTATCTAATCAACTTTTGTTGCAATGCTTGGTTAAGAAATTATCTTTTTAAACTGAGTTGACTTTTTTTACGACGAAACAAAACACCTTTTATAATTTGTTTTTTTTTTTAATTCATCTGAGTTTATAAAAATTAAACTCACATCAAGATAAGAATAGATATCAAATACCATTGGACCAAGATATAATAGGCTAAACTTGAGTTAACAATATTAGATAATATCAAGGTTCACAACCATTACATGGCAAACTAAAGTAAATATTCTATACTAAGAGGATACAGAGTGGTGTTTGAGGAGTTGCTTCCACGAGTCGGCCTCATGTGATACGACCCCCTGTTTTCAAGGATAAATTTAAAACCCTAAACTGGAAAATTTTCGCCGATATTCACCGGCGTTGCCCAATTTTCACCATTCAACAGTCTCATGACCGTCACCATTTATAAAAAATTAATTTATTTTACAACCTTTAGGTACCATTCAAACCTATTATTTTAAATTTTATTTCTACTCTCTTAATTGTGAAATCATCATCTCACTCCGTCATAAAGTTAAAGAAATTCTGAAAACCTTGCCAAAAATCTTATTTGTCACAGCCACCATCTCAACAAATTAACTCGTTCGACACCCGGATATTATTAGTATTTCCAACCGCCACCTTATACAACTAACAATTCTACTACAACCAATACTAGATTTTTTTCTATTAAACTCTTTTTTAGTTGTTATTTTATCTTGCA
Organism: Flaveria sonorensis; assembly: GCA_025506505.1. Classification (NCBI taxonomy): domain Eukaryota; kingdom Viridiplantae; phylum Streptophyta; class Magnoliopsida; order Asterales; family Asteraceae; genus Flaveria; species Flaveria sonorensis. The sequence goes on along the minus strand of CM046428.1, from coordinate 3,055,312 downwards.
TATTTAATTTCTAAATTAATGAAACTTTATTATAGTTATACATTCATTAACAATTATTTTAAAATAAATTATTTTGGTAATATGATGTGACAAACTAGGGAAAATAAGATGACACCATTCAAAATTATAAAAAAAATCAATAAAAATAAAGAAAATCTAGGGAAAATGAGACAATTGTTTATTGTCTATGGCCTAATATAATAAACCGGTAAATGTATTCAAGCTTGATGATGTCACATGGTTTTTTCTCGTAGTGTTGAAGCTATATTTTTGTAAATAGAGCACTATAACCTGTTTAAGTTTCTTTGGTTAGAGTATGTAGCATCACAACTCGTTCAAGTTATCTTAAAGTTTCCATATAGTAATATAATTTGTTCAAACTGTCTTTATCGTTTCGATCATGTGTAATACATCTTCAAATATATGTGCATCAATGGAATAGTCTGGTTGTTTCTCTTCTAATATGTGAGATTTCAATCAGACATCTCATCTAGCGCATTGCGTTCAGCATTTTCTTTTGGGTTGATTCAACAGATGCACCATGTTACCCGCTCAAATTCAACAATAAATGACATGAAGAAGCTCATCAGAATCGATTTGAACTCAGAACTACATGCTGACGGTGTTTTGAGAGCGAAAAAAAATCTAGGAAACGCTATGGCTTTATCAAAGGAATTAACAACCAAGAACCAAAATAAGTTTGTATATGTTGCCCCCTGTAATAAACATGTCACAAAAAGTAAAAAAAAAAAAAAAAAAAAAAGGCAATCTTAAGTCAACGAAAACAATTTTGATGTTATTGCATACGACATATGATCCGTATATGAACTAATGCGTTTGGTGTAACCTTGAACAATAAACATAGCCACTGCAAACAAGATCCAGCCAGTTACCAACGAAACCAATATTTTCTACACTTAAATGCAAAACTGCACAAACTTCTATTCTTTTATTTTTTATAATTATGAATATGAGAATGTCAATGAAATTTGCAGCCAAAACTGACCAACCCAATCAGGTTCCAAGCAAGCATCAATGTTACAGAAGGCCAACTTATCCTAAAAGACCATCTCCAATTTTGTTTGTCTATGTATGTTCTCAAAACTCATGTAAAGATGCTACTTACGGAGCTATCATCATGAACACGCCAAATGGTTTCGCCCAAAAGATTTGCAACTGAAAGAACCGTTAGCTGTGGAAAGTAATGTTCTTCCTTTAACGGGATTGTGTTTGTAACAATCACTTCTTGGAATAGACCACTCGACAACCTCTCGATTGCAGGGGGGCTGTAAAAATAAAGATTCAAAAATATTGTTTATTTTTATAAATAAGTTGCAAAAATGAAACAGCAAATAGTTTACCTGAATACACCATGAGTGCAACAGGCATAGACTTCCCTAGCGCCCTCTTCATGAAGTAGAGCTGCACCTTTTGTAATAGTTCCTGAAGAATAATACACAATATAAGAGAAGTGTTATACAACTATACGAGGTACAAGTAATATTTGACTCTTGGTAACTTTTGGTTCAAATCTTGAATGACTCACCAGCAGTATCAATCATATCATCCAACATCACTGCAACCTTTCCTTTGACATCACCAATCAAATTCATTACCTGAAATTACATGTTAATTCAATAAAATAAAAAAGTTGATATCACCAATCAGATTCAATATGTGGTTAGAAACAATAACTACCTCAGCTACATTGTGTCCATGACGCCTTTTGTCAACAATGGCCAAAGGGGCATCAGATAACTTTTTGGCAAAAGCACGTGCTCTAGCAACTCCACCAACATCAGGTGACACCACTACCAAATCATCTGAGCGTATTGTCTTGCTGGCAAGATAATCAAGAATAACAGGCTTGTGGAACAAAATGAAACAGATCATTATCAGCAGAAAAGCTAAAAACAACTTCCTAAACATATCAAGATGTTAAATTATTACCTGACAGTAGACATGGTCCACTGGAATATCAAAATAACCCATTGATTGACCAGAGTGAAGATCACAAGCAAGCACACGATCTGCACCTGCTTCTGTAATTAGATTTGCTACTAGTTTGGCAGCAATAGATTCACGCCCTTGAGTCTAAATCAAGCATAAACATGTTAGCAGAACATACACACATAAATGCATAGATCTCTCAACTATTAAAGCAAATTTGAGTTCACCTTTCTATCTGCTCTAGCATAACCAAAGTAAGGGATAACAGCTGTGATGTTCTTGGCTGATGCCCTTCTACAAGCATCAATAGTTACTAGAAGCTCCATCAAATTTTCATTAGCAGGAGGACTAGTAGGCTGCACAAGATACACATCACACCCTCGGACACTCTCTTGCAGCTGAACATAAATTTCACCATCTGCAAACCGTTTTATTTCAATCAGTCCAAGATCAAGGCCCATGTATCTCGCGATTTCCTAGAAAGAAATAAAGACATGAGAAAATAACACACTTAGGTAAACGACATATTTAAAAGAATTATGATAATATTAAAATTTAATAGTAAATAAGTGCGGGGAAAAGAAACAAAAATGTCATATGATCAGAACTACAGGATCATGGTGACAGTTACATCAAATGTTGGATTATATTAATGAATCTCGCAATGTCCCATTCCAGCTGTTTGCAAAGAAAAAAACCAGTGCTGGACATACCCAAAAATTGTTCCTATTAATGGCATTAATTACGGAGCATAGTGGAAAAATTAGTGATTGAGCACTAGAAAATAAGAGACACACGTCCCACAATAGGCGGCTACCGAATTAATAACGTAGGAGTAAAAAGAGCATCCTCTTTGTTTACAAGTTTTGCCAAATTTGCGGGAGAAGGTGCTTTGAAGAATTATACATTCGAAACCATTATGAACATCAAAATATTGAAAATTAAGAATTTAAGATTTAATTTTGTAGCCAAAAAGATTATTTAAGCAAAACCTGCCCACTTTCAGTTTTATCAGTGGACTAGTGGTCAAATTGTTCCTGAGTTTCCTATTCAATACATGAAACAATATTTTAGCCCTGATACATAAACAAGGAACATGCCATGCTGCCTCGTTGGGCTGTTTTTATTCATAGCCTGCAATGTCATATGCAACATGACGCTTTAGGGCTAACACAGTGTCACATTTTGGCTGGCCCTACCATCAAATAATAAAAACTAGTGTATAGAGGGTGTTTGGGATTGCTTCTGAAACAACTTATTAACTTATTAACTTTTTCAATAAGTTAATAAGTTAGTATGGACTGACTTATTGTGGGTGTTTGGGATTTGCTTATTAAAACAACTTTTAACTTTTGGAATGGGTGAAAAGTCAAAAATGTCCTCCAAAAGTCACCAAAAGTCAAAAATTCTAACTTTTGGTGACTTTTGAAGGGGCATTTTCTACTTTTCACCCATTCCAAAAGTCAAAAGTTGTTTTAATAAGCAAATCCCAAACAGCCCCATTAACTTATTTCCCTCACAACCATCACATTACCAAACACTATAAAATAACTTTTTGACTTTTTAAAAGTTAATAAGTCAATAAGTTGTTTTGATAAGCAATCCCAAACACCCCCTATATATCAATCAAAATGAATAAAGAACGTAAAATACCTGAGAAAGGTCAGAATTTGCAGTTCCAGAGAAAATTTTAAGCTTTCCATTAATGACAGAATTATTCAAACGTCCAGCTTGCATGAAGTTCGACAGTATCCCATCATTAATAATCGGTACCAAAGGTTTCCCATTCAACGATTTGCTAATCTCACACCTCTGAAACAAAAAAAAAAACTTAATCTCTTAACATCATATACCACATAGTTCCAAGCACAAAACCTAGCACCTCTACGTTTCATACAAAGAAGATGTGCCCCTCAAACTGTATTAACATCAGAAGCAGTATTTACAAATCAAATAGAACTTCTGCTTCCCATGGTTGAAGCATAAGTTTAATTTCCTTCAAATTCCAATTAGAAGCACGTAACAGAACTAATTTTAGGCATTATAACCGAAAGCACTCTTCTCATAATCAAATCACAGATTCATTTGTTCACACCACTTTGGTGTTTAACTAACAAAACAAATTGGGCATAAGTGCATAACACCCGATTACCACCGAAAATTCAAACAACGAACGACACATTAACGAATCGAATTCAGATATCATTTCCAGTGAGAAACATGAGTCCGATTTTAAACAGACGAACAGCAGACTTACGATGTTGTTAGCCGATGAATGGATACGAGAATAATTGCAAATGAAGCGACGGCGGCGGTAAAACGGTGATGACGATGAAGAAGTGGAGCATGACGACGGAGATGGCAGCACCAGAGACGCCATTGATGATTGCGTGAGGATGAAGTTAGGGTTTCGAACAGCAGTTTTTGTGAAGTTTCTGCTCAAATGCAAATTGTATGGCGCTACTTTGTTCTTCTAAATCTATTATATGTAGGTATCAGTTGCACGCAGGTGACAACTACCAACGATGTCGTTTTGGGCCATGAAAGGGCAACAGGTATAAGGGTGGGGAAACAAGGTGGGGGAACCTTGACCAACCATTGGAAACCCGGTTAAGAAATGCGTAAGCAGGACGCGTTCGTTAGTCTGTAGCAAAATGTTTGTAGTCTGCGAATCACATCTGCAGACATCTGCAGCAGAAGAGGTGAACCAAATCTTACAATCTGCAAGAAGAAGACTGTTGTTTTTTAACGTCTGCAGACTGACAAAATAAACTGAACTTTAAATAAATTAAAATTTAAATAAACTAAAAGTACTTCAAAGTCTAAATTTAAATAATAGTTCTAAGAAATAATATTCATAAACCACAATACACATTTTTCAAAATCATTTATTTCATAATTTGCATTAAACATTATCAAACCTAAACATAATCCATTATGACAAATCAAACAAACCTAAACATTATCAAACGTAAACATAATCCATTGTGACAAATTAAACAAACCTAAACAAAATCAAACATAAACAAACCTAAACATTATCAAACGTAAACATAATCCATTGTGACAAATAAAACAAACCTAAACATTATCAAACATAAACATAATCCATTGTGACAAATCAAACAAACAAAAATCAAACATAAACATAATCTATTGTGACAAATCAAACAAACCTAAACAAAATCAAACATAAACAAACCTAAACATTATCAAACCTAAACATAATCCATTGTGACAAATCAAATAAACCTAATTATTATCAAACCTAAACATAATCCCTTGTGATAAATCAAACAAACCTAAACAAAATCAAACATAAACAAACCTAAACAAAATCAAACATAAATAAAAACCCCTAGAAAAACTACCGATAATACATCAAAATGATCTATACAGTCAACTTAGTTCAGTAGTTTACCTAGCACGAACAGACAACCGAGATGCCCAAGGAGCTGGAGTGGCGGTGGTTGGTCGCTCCGGGATTTCTTGATACCTAGGGAAAACATTGCTCAACAATGGTGAAGTGAACTGAAGCAAAAAAACGATTGCTTGATGATTACCTGTTTCCTTGATGTTGTGGTGTTGCGGAGGAGCAGGGAGATGGTGGAGGCTGTGATGTGGTGAGCAGCGGCGATGGCGATGGTGATGGTGAGCAGCAACGGCGATGGCGATAGAGATGGTGTAGGAGGAGGAGGCGATGGGGGGGGGGGGGCGGTGGAGGTGGAGGAGGCCGGAGGTGGTGAGCAGCGGCGATGGTGATGATGAGTGAGAAGAGAAACGAGAATGGAGAGGTTGGAGGTGGCTTTTTTAGGTTTTTTTTTTATTTATGAAAAGGTTGGAAGATGTTAGAAGATGTGGGGTTGGGTTTTCTCTAAGAAGATGACGGGAATACATTTTTTAATAAAATGTCTTCCGAAAAACAAACAGTCTGCAACTTTAAATGTCTGCCCGTCCTCTTCTTGATGCAGACAAAAGAGCCTAAGAAGTTTTTTTTTGAAAAAACAAACACCACCTTGGTGTGTATTTTAATATAATCGATTCAGTTGACGGTTTTATTGTCTTATTGGCTATCTAAAAAGCGCGTAACAAAATGACGTTTGAAGACCAAAAATCACTGTGCAAGACATTCTTCTGGAGTGATTTTTTGACCTACTAACACCTGAGGTATATTATAATTTAACCTAATTGATGATTTGATTGTCTTATTGGGCTATCTAAAAGGCGCATAACAAAATGACGTTTGAAGATCAAAAATCACTATACAAAACATTATGTATAAGATCAAGGCCATTGGTTTTTTATGGATTAAAAACAGGTGATGAATCCAATCCTCGGGGCGGCGTAATTAGTGTAGCTTTAACTTTTTGGTGTTTTGATGTTTTTCTTTGTTTTGATTTTCTTGTCTTGCTTTTTGTTTTTTATGAAATGATGTTTTCAAAATTATTGACATGAGTTCAAGTCTTATAAAATATACATGGATTTTAGATGTAGCTTTTTTCTAAAGTTTGTGTTTGGTTTAAAAATTAAATGGTCAAATTATTATTAAAACTTTGTTTACTGAATATAATTCAAAGCAATTATATATAATACTTTAGTGTGCGTGGAAGTGACTAAAATTATCCTTATATGTACTGTATGAACCCCACAAAGTTTATTTTTTAATGGTAGAGGGGCATATTAAGCATGTAAAAAGATGTGCACGTTTAGTGACACCCAATTATAAGACTATAAGGATGTAACTTTGTCATTTTATATTTGATTTCCTGCTTGGAAGTGGAAAATAACAAATTGTAGATGAGATTTGCCTGTGGATAGAATTTGCCGCCTTGGAATATGTCTTTTAGAAAGGCTATTTTAGTATGTTATAGTTGCCTTTGGTGTTTTGTAGGAAGTGTTTGCTAATAACAAAAAGGGTTATTATAATACATAGCTGGCTAAATATATTTAAGGCTGGTTTAGTAACTCGTGTATTACACGAGTTGAATAAATAAAATGTTAATTGGAATAAAAATTTATTAATTATAAATTCTAATATTAGATATCAACTTTTTAAACTTTTGTTTTTTGAAAAAAAATAAATATTTTATTTCAAAACAAATCGATCTAAAAAATGTTATATATAAAAATTTTCTTATTTTAACTTCCAATGTTATTATTTTAGTTTATAAAATTTTTACTTTTTAAAAACATCAATTTTAAAATATTTCGTATTTTTATAAGAGTGATGTTTTAGAAATTTTTTATTTTATGAAAAAATTATTTTGTAGAAATAACTTCAATAAAAACATCTCTTTCTTTATTTAGTTATAAAACTATTTTAGATCTAAAAAGAATTTAATATTACTATTAGTAGTAATTAATGTAAATTATTTAATAGAAGATAGAAGCGGAAAAAATTTGATGAGTAGGATTTTGATATTGTCATGTATCCCATTTAAATACTCTTTTATTATAATAAAGAGATTCTTTTTTTCTTTTTTATAAGTAATTAATATAATCTAGAAGAATTCTTATGCTGTTTAGTTTAATGTGTCTTATATTTTAGTTTTAAAATTCGAAAGGCTTAATTGGTTCTAAAACACTCTTAGTTAAATTGGTGTGTCCGAATAAAAGATAAATGCTAGGCCAGTGCCTCTTGTGGGGGTCTCGTTGACGCGCTATAGCGGGCAAAGTCAAATGGGAAATCTATGAAGTTGGACGATGTGTGATACACATGCACATAATTGTGGTTCAAAATCATTACATCAGTTAGTCAAATATTGCAACTTTCAATGATTGTTGTAGTTAATTTTGACACACGTTTATAACACCACGTCAAGAATTTACATCTAAACAATCTACACAACTAATTTTATGAACTGATGGATTGTTGTAATGTGTTTTTACGCACAAATTTGGTATTGGGCGCCAAACCTTGCAAAACTAGTTTTACTACGCAAGAGTTTTAATGCTTATAATAGTGCGACAAACATATTATAACGATTCATCCAACTTTGCAACAACATGATTAACTAATGTAAAGTTATTTGATGCACATAAAAAACGACACGCCATACTCATTACAACGTTGTGCCCAACTACGCAAGTTTTATCTACTATTGTAGTGAGTTTTAATAAACTCATATACGAGTATACGTATACAAATGTCGTCCTTTGCCACTCTCTGTCACGAGAGAGCCCCCTCAGCCATTGAGCTCCCCAAGGATGTCAATTGCAGATGCTATTAGACTGAGGGATACAATGCTCATCGCTCTTCAACACCACTGCTGCTCCATCACCGCTTCATAAAGCTGCTATCCCCTGCTGCCACAACATCAGCGTGCAGCGAGGTTCCCCACTGCCTTCACTCCTTTGTCTTCATCACACAGTGTGGAAGGGTCACCACTCGTTCCCTTTTCCCTCTCCATCAATTGCTCTCGTGGCAGCCTGTGTCATCACCCCCGCAACTGTGAGTGATTCATGCCCTGCATAGTCTTATGTAATTGAGTGCTGAAAAATGAAGTTTCCAAAACAATCACATGATACTATCTATCTCGTGTAAACTGTTTGATGAAAATATCTTGCAGTTATAATTTAAAAATATAAAAGAACGTCTTGGTCTTTCTCTTGTGGGCACAGTGATACAAACTGTCCAGGAAGCATGAGAAGAAGCCTTGCAATCGTGTATAACATGTATAATAATTCGTTTCTACGTTTGTTTATCTACAAATCCTCAAGAATTCGCTGTTTACCAGTTTGACGAACAACTGAAGTAATCTATCGTGAAGTAACCTAAAAGATATAACTCTTTTAGATGGTTTATATCTTCTTCAGTTACAAACGCATACATCTTTGGAATTGTTTGTGACATTAAGATCAATTTGTAAACTGATTTGCCAAATGGATGTCTATAGAACGAAATGGCACAATGCTAGTCAACTTAAGACACATCTAAATCAAGAAACCATCAATAAGCATGAAGAACTATATACAACAAACAAAGATCTCAACTGTCATATTATATATGAAATCAAACATGTATGCTAAACCTCATTGCGGCAAAAATGCAGCCTTGATCGCTCTCTGCAGTTCACTCTCCACATCTGTCAAACCGTCATTCTTCTTCGTTTCTCTCCGCCCATTTGCCTCACTGCCACCACTGTTCTTCTTCATCCTCCACTGCTCAAATCCATTTGAACTTTCAACCGCAGGCAACACCGACCTCTTCCTGCCACCACCACCGCCACCATTGTATCCTTTATGATTCCCTAATGGCTGTCGCGACTTAATTTCCTCCAACACGCGTCTCATCTCTCTGTTTTCCCTCTGTAAATCATTCAACTCTCCGGTCATCCAAGAACACATACCCTTCAACATCTCAAACTCACCGGAATCCCCATCAATCCCCTGATTTCGATTCACATTCTCCTCGTTTACATCAATCCTCTCGACTTTGATCTTGTTAACTCTCAGATAAGGCAATTGCTTCTCGTATTCCGACGGGATGCTCACACCCCACCGTAAATTCACCTTCACCCGTTTCGTCACCGGCAATTCGGTATCAACCGCCATCAAATACCCCGTCAAAATCGAGTCTTTTGTCGCTGATTCCACCCTCCATTCGTTCCAAATGTTTGGGCGATCCAACGGCACAAATCCGAACGAATTCTCACCACCATCATCACTCCCACCACTGATCTTCTTACTAGAGTTAACGATAGTTGACGATATCGATTTCCGAAGGGAGAACGATCCCAATTGGGGTTTGAATTGAATAGTGAAACTACGGTTAGGGTTAGGGTTTCGAGACGAGAAGGAGAAATTGGCGGAGATTACTAGAGGCGAATTGTTGGGAGAGCCGAAGAGACTAACCCCTGATTTGAGGGTGAGGGTGAACGGTACGGTGGCAGCTGCGGCGGCGACGGCGGCGACGGAGGTGGTAGTGGTGGTGGTGGGGGTGTTGTATGAGAGTTTTAGTGAGGGACCGGTGGGGAAGAAGGTACGGAGGGAGAGGGAGAGGTTGTCGGACGCCGGAGATTGGTGGTGGTGGGTGGCGGAGAAGCCGGAGATGAATGGGAGACCGAAGACGGCGATCGGAATTTTGGCTTTGAAGAGGATTGGGGTTTGGTTTTGCTGTTGATCTTCGAGTTTCAGAGATACTTTCATGATTACTCGATGAATGTTGAAAAATCCAGCTTTTGTGTGGAAGATTTTTAAGAAAATTTGACAGCTTTTTGATGATCGGACGAAAAGTAGTGACTGTGGTGAAGTGTTGAATCTTGAAGGTGAAGAACTATATTTTATCATTTTATGGAACTCAGAGATTATATAATTATTCTTATAACAAGAGAAATAAAAACTTTCAAGCTTTGATGCATAATGCATTTCTACAATGATATATGCTGAGTTTGATTTTAAAAAACTTAAACATGCATCCCATTCGGAGGCGTGCGGAGGAAAACTCCTTTGTATGATGGGATGTTGGTCATGACTAGCATCATTTTCATCTGTTGTCATCACAGCTGCCACGATCTTTACTGTTGCAATGTGACAACCGCCACCTCCATTGGCACATTCATCATCGCCGTTACTGATGGTCACATCCATTTGTTTCGCTAGCCGTCATAAAAATTATAATGGAATTCATTTTGAACTTTTTTTGGACAAAAGTTTTTTATTGTTCAAACTCATTTTGACCCGAACCATTGATGTTTTTTTTAAAACGACGCAAGAACTCTTTTTGTTGATTGGAACCCGGTTTTAGACGCGCCAGCTTGTTATAATCTTTAAATAAATGAAAATGAAATCTTTTAGATCTCATGACAGGTTGGAGTTTGAGTCTAATGACAAAGTCATTTGAAGTTAGAGTGGTATAGTTTCTCTTGAGATCAAGAGTTTGAATCTCACCTATGACTGGTTGGTATAAATAAGTTGTGTAGATTATGTGGGATAGAATATGTAGCGAAAATACATAGGTTGATAGCTCTTAAAAGAAAACTTAGATAACACTTCTCGGGCTATGTTTTAGATATTGTGCACATATTCCTACTTCGTTCAACAAGAACACATTTTAATAAGATGAAAAAAAAAAAAAAAAAACCTCCATATACATAAATGTTGTTACAAAACACAGATTGCAACTTACAAATGACAGAACACATTTTACATCAGTGTCTTGATGCCCACAAAATGAACTAATAAAATTAAGATCATGAGCTGATGAACCCGAAAGCAACTACACTCAAATCCTAACCACAAATCAACGGCCATTAACTCCTAATCCTGAATTCCCATCTCCGACTAGAGTCACTACCACCTGACCTCAACCCGACTGCAAACTAGTTTTAACTGAATAAAAACATTTACACAGTGTTTTCGCCTTCATTAACCCATCGCGGTTCTTATTTATTTATACTAGGAATAGACCTCTTTATACTACTTCACTGTCATTACTGTCATTATCTTCTTCATTCTTCCCTTCAAGCTTAATACTCTTGTACCATTTAGCAAACACGATGTAGACTAATAGATCTACTGCGGTTAATCCAGCTAGCAGGAAGAAAAACCTGTCCAGATGACCGCGGTTAAGATTTCCTGGTATCCACCCTGGCATGTCGTCTTCTGTTGATATCTTCATGACTATCGTCACGATGAAGCTACTGACATAATTCCCTAGTGATATTGATGTCATACACAGTGCACTTCCAAAGCTCTTTAATGCATCAGGTGCTTGTGCATTGAAAAACTCTAGTTGGCCTACATACATGAACACTTCAGACGCGCCAACAAAGGCATATTGAGGCACTTGCCAGAATATGTTCAACGAGCTCGATGCATCACAATGAGTGCAGTCTTTATTTGCATACTTTAGTCTGTAACATTCCACAATTCCAGCTGAAACCATTGCTAGTATTGCAATTATGAGCCCGATGCCCATTCTTTGAAGCTCGGTTAACCCTTTAGAGTCTTTCTTTCTGAACATGAGGACTAGGGGGCTAATAACTCTTCTGTACAGGAAAATGAAGAGTGCAACGCTTAAAATGTCGAAACTAGACATGCTAGATGCAGGGATTTGGAACCCTGAGATTGTGCTTCTCATGGCTGCACCTTGCTCGACGAATAGAGACGCCATTTGTGTGAATACTACTGAGTATATTATTGTGCAGAGCCAAATGGGAAGCAGTCTTAGTATGCATTTCACCTCTTCAACCTGTGAAACAGGACATAATCTCCATGGGTTGTGAGCATTCTGTTTCGGGTCGTTGAAATCCCTCGAGGTAATGAATGCTGCTTTATCCAAAAACCTGCAGCAGTTAAGCTAATATTAGTCATTTTGACACATTAACATATAAACGGGTCGATTTGGGTTGTGTTTTATCCCAAAGGGTCACACAGGTCATGCTTACTTGAATTCATGTGTATGAAGTATCTTCCTTCCAGTACTTAAAGAACTGTCTTTTTCATCTTCAAACAAACACTCTTTACCCTGTGGCAATTTCACCCTCCACTTCTTCGATGCAGCCACAAACACTTGACAAAATCTGTTCAACGGGTTCCCACTCGGCTTAAAGTGCCTGTACCTCATGGTGCCAAAAATAAACAAGGCAAGTCCCACAAACGCGGATCCAGTGGACACCCAAAATCCGAGGGTCCACATTCCTTCATCCTCAAAGTAGCTCAAGAATGTGTTGGAAAAGAGTGAACCAAGGTTAAGTGCAAGATAAAAGTAGCTAAAGAAAGCTACTTTTGAGTGACACTCTTTAACATCCTCTTCATCAAACTGATCAGCTCCAAATGTCGCAATATTCGGTTGGTACCCACCGTATCCTAAAGCAATCATGTAAATCGAGATGTAAAACAACCCGATTTCCCAACTTGAGTGGCTGCTGCATACAGTGGTTCGGTCTCCACATCCTTTAGGACTGATCAAGAACATGCTTGATGCAACCGATAGCCCTCCTAAGCCCTGTTATCGATTCGTGTTTAGTAATTTTAACAATGCAGGTTGAATGATGGTATGTAAAGAGCTTACCAACACAAAGATGGCTTGAAAGATGGCACATGTTTTGTATCTGCCCCAATAGGAGTCACTGAGAAAAGCACCAACGAGCGAGAAAATGTAGACGGTTCCGGTCCATTTGCTAACATTGTTTGCAGCCTCAGCATTGCCTTGCTGTAGAACCCTGGTTAGATACAGCACCAGGTTCACCCCAACTCCAAAGAAAGCTAAAGTCACTAGTCCTTGGTTCACTGTTAAAGGAAGGAAACACGGGTTATTATATGGGTCACAATGGTTGTTTGAATAATTTGCTGCAGCTACAACTAAAATGTTAATAATGGAAAACTGGATCTTGTATACATACCATGTAAACAACATGTTTTAATAATGGATTAAATAAATATAACTTATTTAAAAGGATCAACATTTTCACTAAACATATGAAATATGATGTGAATATGTAAGACCAAGAAAAGGTTACTGCGCATGATTGCAATCTATATCAGGAAAATAAAATAATTTTCTTCTCCTCTTTTAATTATCTATATTAGTTACAAACTTACAATCTAAACAAAAATTCATCTAAAACTTATTTATTTCTTGTTGATATAATGATATGATAAAGTTGATTGCGAATTCTATGCATATTTTTTTTTATAAAACTGAACACATTTGTTATAATTAACTAAAAACCAAATAAACTTGATTAAAGTATTTGGGAACCTTGTGTTGAGCCATTAAAAGGTTTGTATGAATAAAATGTAACATCTTAATTATCCGATGAGATTTTGTGAACCATTAACATATGACTTTTAAATGAACCAAACACTTTCTAACTATACAATTAAAAAACAACCAAACAACCTCTTGATCATTTTCGATTGGTTACAATAACTTTTAGATGTGGTTATTGTTTGTGTGAAAATAATGAGCATTTATTTTAGAGAAAATTCTTAAAATATATATTTGACTAGAAACCTTAATTTGTCCTTTTGACTTTTTCATCCCATAAAATGTCTCCTAACTTGGGTGACCGACCTTAAAATACTAACGCAGGCATCCACTCTTAGTTTTACCGGAGAGCGAACTTAAAACACGAATGAAATCGCTCAATACAGGGGCGGCCAACCTCAAAGCACAGGCAAAACACTCAAAACTAGAGCAACCGACCTCAAAGCACAGGCAAAACACTCAAAACTTGCGACATGACCCACATATTGAGGGACAAAAGCGACCGCATTAGAAAAAACATGGGCGTTTCCGCCTACATTGGATACCAGTAAGCTATTGCGATCGAACTCAAAACATAAACGCAAACACTTGCACTTGAGGAGTGTCATGGAAGAGTTAAAAGAAGCTTTTTTAAGGTAAAACTTTTATCAAAGGTTTATTGTGCAAGCAAGGGTAAAAATTAAAAAACATATATGTAGCATGTTTGTCAATGATTTTTTGGTCTAGTGGTCAAAGGGGAGGTGGGAGGTTTTGCCTCTTTTAAAGGTCTAAAGTTCAAACCTTGACGTTAACGAATATTACTAAGTCGGTAATACTAACAACTAACCACTAACCACCCGTAAAAAAAATGCGTGTAGCATGTTTGTAGTTAGTTCTTGACCTCGGGAATTGGTAACAGATCTCGTGAGCTGGACTGATGATGACCCAAAATGTTCGTATGTTGCCACGTTGTCTAATCAGCTTGCGTCATGCAAAAGATTCACCCTCGCGTGTTGGGCACGTCTCACTTTCTGCATGCTTAATTTCCCCTCGATTCTTACTTTTATTATTTACCCATCCAACGACTAAATTCTCTTTTACCAATAGAATTTGCATTTAGTTTTATGAAATATAAAATCTTGATATTTCTTTTTAGAAAGAAAAAAAAATAAAAAACTTTACAGGCTCATTTAATCTATATCTAATTTTGTTTCACGCTTTACCGGTATTCTATTTCTAGTTTTAAAGCGTGGGTCATCGTAAGAGTTAAACATGCACTTGACCTTTAAAAATGGACACCGTTTATTACGTCAGGATACTATTTTAGTTACAAATTTCGTGTAATTTTCAAACTTTTTGCACATAATTCTTCAAAAAATATTACGTAATTAAAATTTATTAAATTTTTTTGAACGACCAACTAATTAAAGCCCGGTTACCGAGCGTACCCTAATGGTGAATAGGCACCCCGCATACCATCGAGCACAGACAGCGCTGGGTAGCCCAAACTCACAACCATCAATTCCGGAGAAAACCCGCCACCCGAAGGCCACTGCAGTAAAACCCGACTCACCAACAACATTTTGCTATTGGCAGGACTCGAACTCACGACCTCATCTAAAGAAAGTTATAAGGCTACCACTCAACCAAATGATTAGTGGTATTAATATTTGTTAATGCTAATTCTTTGTTATAATAATTAAGTTAAAACGTATATACCCACAACAGAGCTATCAAGTCTCCACTGCTCAAAAATTTCATAAATTTCATCATCAATTTATATTTTAAAATATACACACACGCACTATAAAATATAAACATTATATCTTAAAAAAACTTAATTAATAATAAATCTTCAATCTATAATTAAATTCATAAATTGATCCATCATATCTAGCACGTTAAACACAAGTCATTAACTTTTTTTCCACACCTATACACACTAACTAAAGGTATTTAGGTTAACATCTCATTTTCCGGCTTAATTTATTACTTCTTCAATTCGTGTATTTAAAAAGAAAAAATGAATCTCAATGGATAAGTATATACGGTTATCTATACCTTCATACCATGTACATATACACACATGGATAGATAAGTCGCCTTATCCGATATACATGTAACAGTTAAATATTAACAATAATAATATTATATTCGTATGTGATAAGCGAAGTATAATATCAAGTTGTATTTTACTCAGTTATTTGTTTATTTATTTTCAGAAAAATAAATAAATAAATAAATTAGATTACCGAGGATGATAGTTCCAGCTGTCCATCGACCAGTTTTTGCTTTGAGAGCTGGTCGACCATGGTAATCAACAGTTCCATCCAGGGTGCTTGTCGCCTCATCGTCACTAATACTCTTCACCTGTCATTAAAAAATAATTAATTTACTATAAATAATAATATTTCATGTTTTTTTTTTTTTACTAAAATTATGATGATAGTTTCTTCGAATATACTGTTTTAGCAATATGTATGTGTTGTCTTATGTTGATGTTACCCACGTGTGATGTGTTTCTTGACAATCTGACAGTGTCATTATCTTATGGGATCATGTTAATTGGATCTTGAACGAATGCTAAATATTCAACCATAAACTTGAATTTATATCCTACCAATGTAAGTTATATTGGTAGGCGTCAGCATGCTGTTTGTAACTGTCAAACAGCGTGCGATTATGAAGTGTTTTGGATTACGCGCGAGATTGCTTATAAACAATGAGAATTGCATAATGCGTGTTTGAGATTGTTTATCTAAACTAGTTTTCTCATTATTTACTAATTAATATAAGGATTTATTTTAGGTAAATAGTTTGAAGTTGTTTATTTCAAAAGAAACCATGAAGATATATAATGAGCTTCAATAAGCAAAAATACCCTACAAATCTTCTGATTATTAATCATACACCCAAACTACCCTTGGATAACAAAAAGAAATATGATAACATTGGCAATAAAACAGTGTCTTGAACTACACATTAAAAGAATATATTAGTTAGAGTTTATTTAATTAATATCGACTGTACGTTACAAGTTTTGAAAAATCAGATGGTATAAAGACATTTCATAAACAATTTCATGAACAAATCTAGAGAGATAGAGAGAGGAACCACCTTTGTAGATATATTGAAAGACTCCATTTGTGTTGATGAAGTTAGAGAGAGAAAGAGAGATGTGAAGTTTGTATGAGACAAATTGCTGAAGAACTGAGGCTTGTGTGGGGAAGATGGATAAAACAAGAGTAGAACAGGGAGGTGGTCTTTATAGACATTCGTTTACTATTTTTAACGGTCTAGATCATTCCGATGATAACTTTTAAAATTTTCATCCACCACACGTTTACTTTCATTTTAAAAAGATATTTGTACAATTTCAATGCTTACTATTTAACGCTCAATTGTCTATGTCATTGTAGTCCGGTGGTAATAGTGATGATTAGTGACGGAGCTTGAAATAAAACTTAGGGGCGCGGGGTCGAAAGTAAACTATTTTACGGGGGATGGACTCTATATTTATTAAAAAATTTCTACTACCGGACCAAAAATTTACACTACTGACGAAAAAATCAGACAATGTTTAAAATTACAAATCCGATCAAAAAATTTAACAAACTACTTTTAGAAAGCTTTCTTAAAATTTATTGAACTAAAAGATTTGTATACAACTTAGCTATAAACTCTTTTTGTGTAATGACTTTTGGGTAAGCCTTAAAATAATACTTTTTTAAGTCAGTTTTTAAAAACTTTAGATTTTCTTGACTATATATAGATATCATTTGTCGTTGTATTCTTTTTGAGCACCTTATAAATGTTCATAGTAGTTGGAGCAAAGTGAACGTTATTCATACTGATCGAACCACTATGAATCTTCGTGTTAATCTTTCTCTTTGATTTCTTGCTTTATTGTGATCGCTTATCGTGTGATTGTGAAAATCATTGGTTGACCTAACAGTAATAATCTTTCTTTATATATGATCGAGCACATGAAATGACTAATGTAACCTTTCACTACTACATGTTAAGTTATTATTATTAGGTTAAATCAATAATATAACCTATAATCTGTAATCACACATCCCTTAACTGATATTATTACCGTATATTTGATGGAACTATACTCAAAACTACTATGCTTAAGATAACCTGGTTTTTAAGAAACAACCACGTACGTCCTAAGTTGTAATAGCTAATATGATATAGAAATGCAACTTACAAAAGTGAGCAACATTTCATGAACCCATAAATGTTAAGCCATATATAGTTTATCCTATGAAGCGATGTAACAACTAGTCTCACTTCTTTGTGGCTCTAGTTTCAAATTAATAATGACTCTTGCCTTTGATATTAAAAAATGTGGACGTTGGAAATGACGAAAGGGTTAGAAAAGAATGTGAGGGAGGAATGACCTCATTTATATCATTATTTACGACATTTGCTAATGATGATTTATTTCTTTTTTTATGTATGTATTAATGTGTATCAAAGATGTAATAGCTATAATGAATGAATGAATTCTCCACACGATTGAGTTTTTTCTTTACGCCGTGCTTGATCTAGGAAGAAATAAAGAGTTGAATGTAAATAGAATAAATACTATACAATATGTCGTGTTGTTTGTCTAGGACAATGAAAACCAACATTTATGAGATTGCTTCTGGTCGTAGGCACAAATTCCCTTATAAAGAGGAGGCTTGTTATTTTCATAAGAAACAATCTCTAAAGTTGAAGAAATAAGCTAAACGACTAAACATAGACTAAGAAACTTCAATTCACAAATAATGTCATCATAAACAAAATCTTAATATGTATGCCCACATGTAAGACAAAACATGTGACGGGGTGTAGACAAACATAGATCCATCGTATCAAATTCTTCATAGGATAAAATGAAACTGGCCAAGTGCTTACTTAAGCACATAAAGGGAGATATTATGAATGACGAGGCCGTCACAGATGGTATCATGACATTAGTGATGTAATGACATGTCAATTATACCCTATAGGTATATATAGCTCTGGTTTTAAAGCCAAAATAAAACATATGACCAACTTACATTATGAGAGTTAAGTACATTTTATCACAATCAACGTCTAATACAATTATCATATTTAACTAGCTGGCAACTTAAAACCCATGTTGTCATTAGTTAAATCTATATTTTAAGTAAATAAATAGGTGAATTAACGAATAATAGCCCCCACAAGGGGCAAATGTGAGGGTTCAAAAAAGAAATAACTGAGAATTTCGAATTTTGTAGTTTTGTACTTAACAGGTAAAATTAAAAATTTGAATAGTGGGTAAATTTCGAAATGAGAGACATGAGTGTTAAATATTCAATAAAAGCAAGTTGAAAGGTAAATTGTGTCGACACATAGAAGTTATAATACTCGATTAAGCGAGACAAGAAAGGTGTCTATTTGATCATACAATTCTAGAGAGAATGAAAGACAAAGGTCGATTGATTCTCTAAAAAAAGAAGGTTAAAGGACATTATCCTAATACTTTGGTAGGCATTCTTTCATGAATTGCGGATAAAAATGAGGTTACTACTTCAAGTAGGTGACTTTGGATTCTTGAACCAATTTATTACTCAAAGGTGCTTTTAAATGATGTTAGACATTGTTAGTTATGTTTAATTTAGAAAGCTAACAAGATTTTGACATGCATGTAGTCGAACCGCTTGAAATAGGTCTATGATGAACCCAATATGTTGCTTTGAGAAATTTGTGTCTTATACACCAAACTAATTGCTCAAATTTGTGTCTTATACACCAAACTAATTTCTCAAATATGTGTTTAAGGAGCTTAATACCGAATTATACCCTGGTTGTAGTTGGATGTCTTCTTTAAACTTTCTTGCAAAATTGATGCATATTAAAGTTATTAAAAAACGTACAAATAGTTCTTTTGACTAACTTTTAGAGTTTCTAAAAGTTGCATTCCCAAAAGAAAATCAGATTCCAGCATCACATTATGAAGCTAAGAAAGATTAGGTTGGGATATGAATCTATCCATGCTTGCATTAATGATTATGCTCTGTTTTGGAAGGAGAATGCCTCCATGCAAAATTGTCCAATTTGTGACGAGAGCAGATGGGTTGACAAAAACACAAAAGAAAAGAAAGTATCACAAAAAGTGTTGCGATGCTTTCCTTTAACCCCTCGTCTTCGACGAAGGTATAGTTCCAGATTCACGGCAAAAGATATGATCTGGCAAAATACTAGATGATCAACGGATGGCATGACGCGTCCAGCAATTGGATGGTTGTGGAAGATGTTCACCATCGAAACCTTTGGGATCATCCAAGTATGGATGCTCTTAATGAGATAGATGTATTGCATGACAATCAATCATTTAATTATAACTTGATTGTTGATGATGAAATAAATGTCTTACCAGAGACTCAATCTTCTTATTGTAACTTTGTTATCGACTTAGGCTCCTTACCTAGGAGGACGATTTCAGATGAAGCTGGTGACCCAAGTTCTATTACCCTGATCGTGAATGATCAAGGATTCATTGATGATAATGAAGAAGATGAAGATGAATAGACTTCAGATGAGGAAGATTAAATAAATGATGATGAGGATGACAAAAACGATGATGTTATAGACACACCTTATTTTAGTGATGATTCTGAATGAATGTATGTTATTAATATTTGTGTTAAAATTGTTTGTTATATATGCTCGCATTATAAGTTATGTTTATTATTTTGTTTTGTTGAAAGGTATGGCAGATGTCGCACGATCACATGGTGGAGATGGGGGAACGAACCTCCACATGGTCCTCCATATAGGATCGAGATGGATTGCAAGTCTTGTAAGCTATTTTTTATAGTTAAATATATTTCTTCATGTTTATTATCTTTTTAATTTGTTAAATTTTAAATTTCATATATAAATGTAGCCCAACCTAGGAAAAGACGTTCTCATGGGAAAAATTTTAACTTATTTGATAAATTTCAAAAGACTGGTAGTAAGCCATTACCTATTGAATTTGATCCTTCAGACCAACATTTAAAGCTATTGGAGATAATTCTCAAATATTTGTGAGATTAATTTCTACTAAAGTTGATAGACATGTTTCTTTTTATTATAATAGTTGGCAGGATGTTCCTCGTGAGTATAAAATGTCTATACTTAACACACTTCATGTAAGTATATTGTAAGTGTTTTGTATTTCAATTTTATATCTTTTAGTTGTTTTCTAATTTCTTCCTTCCATAGAACTATTTTGATCTGCAAAGTCTTCATAACACGGAGCACTGGGAAGAATAAAGTTGGGGATCCAAATGGACTGCGCAAAACCGATACAAGGATAGAAAAACCAAATTGAAAAAACATTTTGATAAGTTTGGTGGTTATGAAGATCCTGATAACGCAAAGAGAAATCCCCTAGAGAGCATGGACCCGGATGCGTGGGTACAAGTAATTGGAAAGTTGTTTTTAACTATTGCATATCAAAACCATTCCGAGAAAAACAAAGCAAATAGGGCAAAAGAACTTATGGAAGTTATCATGGGACTCAATCATATACTCAAAGGCGGCACACAGAGGTAAAAAAAATTAGGATTATATAAAGTTGTAATAGTTATTTGAAATATGAGTAATAATACTTTTGTTGTTTGTAGATAAAAGAAACTGGGCGGGCAAAACATGTGGAGGGTTAGAAAGCTATGCATTTTAAGCAAGGGTCGGGATGGGTTAATGAAAATACAAAAAAAACATTGGGTAAGTAAAAAACAATCATTTATATATCTATGATGACTAATAAAATGGGTTCGATTGACTTTAACACTTTTAAACTTTTAGTTGGATTTATTATAACTATTAGTTGATGTTATTGTTACTAATATAGGTAGGATTGTTTCTATATTATATGTTAATTGAAATTCGGGAATTATTATCATTTTTTATATAGTTAAACATGTTAGTTATTCATCATATAGTAGTTATGCTACCAAAATTTAGTAAAATATTTAATGTATGTTTATTTTATTGTTTAATGTAGGGACAAATTCAAGATGAGATGAATAGATCATTGTCAAGCTCGGCGGGAGATGAGACATTGGTTGATGAGGTTGAGGTTCTTGCACGTTTCTTAGGATCTAGGTGTGATCATATACGGGGCGTTGGTCGAAAAGTAAAAAGTGTTACCCCCGATGTGACTTCTAGTATGTATGCACCCCCATCACAATATAATGAAATACAAAAACAACTTAGACAATCAAATAAAAGATGGCAACAACAACTTCAAATAAATGTACGAATGCAAAAACAAATAAATCAACTCCTTTCGATGTCACAAAACAACAACAACATGTTTTCGTGTCAACCGAATGAAGAAAGGGATGAAGAAGATACTACAAGTGATTAAGTTGTTTGTTTGTGTTTGATCAAATGATTAAGTTGTTTGTTAAATGTTTGGCATGTTTAAACAACTCTTATGTATTTTAACTCTAATTATTGATTTTATATTATAATGTTATGGAATTTGAACAGGTTGAACAATTGGGACTAGGTTAAATATATATTATAAACCCGGAAAATTTTTAAAAATTAAAAAATTAAACAAAATTAAACAGACTTTATAGCGATGACATGTCATCTCTAAAGTCGTCGCTATAGCTAAATGTATTTTTTTTAATTTTTTATTTTATTTTTCTAAATTTCGTCTTAGATTTTGACGACAACATTATAGAGGCAACTTGTCATCGCTATAGGTGTCAACTATAGCGACGTCTTGTTTTGCGACGACAAGGATGTGATTTAGCGACGAGTATATAGCGGCGATCTTTTAGCGACTAAGTGTCGTCGCTATACCCTATAGCGACGACTTTTGTCGCCTCTATAGCTACTGTTTCTTGTAATGTAAGTAACCAAAAGCTAAAAAAAGTTAAAGGGTGTGATATATGCTATGTTGTAAAATTTAATGATTAAGTAGCATAGCCCTTCATAAAAAAGTATTCAAGGCATATGGAATTTTCTTTGGTGAATTTTTTTATGAAATAATTTATCACATATTCACCTATGAGCAAGTAAATGAAGATTTAAAATAACTGAATATCCTGGGTGGAAGGATCATAATGATGAATATAATTAAAAGAGTTCCAATCATAAGTAGAAGAACTAATATCGTAATTTTTAGTTGCGTGAAAATTAAGTACCGGAAACGCAAACACAATGAAATTAAATTGTTGAATGATTAAGCTTAGCAAAGGATCATTCTATTTTTACCTGAAAAAATATTGAAAATTAGACGAAAGTAATTCAATAGTTAAAAATAATAATATTTTGAATTTTATTAAATAACTAAATACATTAAAAAAAATAAAACACATATGGATTTGCTATGTTGTTTTCATTGTGGTCGCACTAAAAATACCTAAATAAATGGGCCCTTTTATCACAAATCACTTCCTTTAGTTGTACCCTTCTAATTGGGGTGCTTTTTTTTCCCATTGATGACAGTATGACACCATCCCTTTTTATCTTTATTTTTATCATGCTCTATTATTGAAAAAACTAGCATATTATTAATAACTTTTTTAAATTATACGCAGATATTTATAAACTCTATTGGTAGCCATTTAGAGAACATTGAAATAAAAGCTTTGATCAAATAATACAAGAATTATAAATAAATTATGATACCATTTAAGTACTTGCTATCAAGTACCAATATTGGTGCAAATGAGACAACTGATGATTATTAGTTGCAAACAAGTCAACTTTAAATAAGAGGAGCTGAAATAAACTTGAATTGTTGGACATATTTAGCATATATGCCTATTACTGAAGAGTGTTACACTTCCCGCTCACTCATTATTTATATATATAAGGGTAAGGTTTAAAAGAGAATCTTGTGTTATCACTAGAATTTATAAAAACTCGTCAGGATCAATAAAAATAACTATTTTTTTAAAAATTAAACATTGTTACAAATATAAAAAAATATTTTCTTTTATTCATATATGTATAACTTACATCAGTGTTAATTTTACACTTGCAAATTTAGATATAAATAAATTAAAAACTATAATCCTCTATACGTGTAATAATGTTACCACAACAAAAAAAATAATGATTTTGATTGATCTTTACAGATTTTCACAAATTCTCACTATAATATAGTAATAGTTAAATAATAAATGAGTTGAACCCCATATTAAGATTGAGCTTATAAAATATCCTTATCTAATCTTAAGCTTCAAACATATGGCTTGAAACCAACCAAGCTCATACTCTATTAAGTTAAATACACCGAGTTGTTTTTTAATAGCTTACGAACGGATCAACTAACTTACACACATAATATTAGAAAAGTTATTACTGTGAATGCTATGAATAGTTGGAGATTTAGGAATTGACAACGACCTTACAATTTAGGTCATTTTTAACATATAAATATGTGATTTACCTACTTTAATATGCACTTATTTTTGTTGCAAAGTTTACCGAAAAGATTACAACTGTGGAGCATGAACAGTGTAGCAATAGTAGATAATGAAAAAGTAGATTTTTAAGGAAACAAAGCCACGCAACTACTCATATTCACACAAGGTGTTTTAGCAAGCTAGTGCCTAGTGCTATGACAACATCAAGCCCACATTAAGTTATGCATTTAGTAGGTCACCTCTCACCATCCTTTATATACGTACGGTGTCGTATTCTTCTCTTATTTTCATTTAGTGGTTCTTAGTTTAATATATATATATATATATATATATATATATATATATATATATATATATATATATATATATATATATATATGTGTGTGTGTGTGTGTGTGTGTGAAATATACGAAGACAAATTAAATTTTAATAATACAAAGTATTACCTATTGACCGATAATAATTCATACTATTAGTTTACCTGTAACACTTTGAACTTTCACTTTTATTACCTATAACAGTTCTAGTGACATATTATTAAATTTTTTACGTTTTATTTGGACTCGATTCTGTTCGTAATAATTATTATGAACGAAATAAAAAAAACATAGAAGTTAAATTAAACTCTAAAATAAATACAAATCAAACGTAAAATTTTAAAAATTATGTCACTGGGACTATTGTTGGTAATAAAAGTGAAAGCTGAGAGTGTTACCGACCAAATTAATAGTATGGGTTATTATCGATCATTAGGTAATAGTTTGGATTATTAAAGTCCAATTTGCCATATATGAATTATTCTATAGTAGTTCACATATATAAATTCAAAGTTTCCCTGTATTGTTTTGTAAATCCGGGTTAAGCTTATTCTGAATTTATATTATACGGTTTGTACAAAGGTAGATCTGAAAGAGAACGAAAGTGAGTATTGTAGAGAGTCTAGAGTATAGAGAAGGTGGGAGAGGGAGCGGTTTACCAGAAAAACTAGAGGAGAAAGACATGAAGCATGTATGAAGTCAACACGTCATAGATACCATAAAGATTTATATATTTCCGTATGTTCTCCAAGGAAGAATGTTACATGAAAATATATTATAATGACGTAAACTGACCCTAATACAAAACCCAAATGTGTTTAGCCCCAATTTACAATACTTGTTAACTAGAAAGGTTATGTCTCGACACACACAAACAACTTAACTATTTAGGCCGGCCTTGCTTTTCTTTTTTCTTTATATTAGCATCATTCAAGTTTTAAACTTCATAAAAACTTTAAAATCTTCGTGACTTCAAAACACATCTTTGTGACAACATTTAAAATATTCGAGAAACAAGATCTTATATTGCACTTTGATGCACCAAGAGCCAAACCATATCGTGCTTCCTAGTTTAACCAGTTAAATAGTGACTATGAATTGCACTTATCTACAACTTTACGAATTGCATAATCTACATGTGCACTTATAAAGCTAAACTTCTTCTTGCAATCTCCATGAGATCTCTTTAGCAAACTTTGAAGTTAAAGGTAGCCATACAGCGCGAAAACACTTTATTTAAACTATAGTTTTAGCAAGGAAACGAGCAAATATGTATCAAGTAGTTGGATTATTTTCTATTAGCGACACTAGTTAACTTTTTTCTTAATTTAGAAAAAGGGCTAATCTTACTAGTCAGATGCCACCAATTTCTGTCACATTCTATATATACACATCAGTATCACAATGTAAGCTACTATGACCATATTTCTAAACAATCATTGGCGGTACCTACTAAAGTTAGGTCATTGTATTTACAAGTTGCAGAAAACTATATTTGTTGCGTTTGGCGTATGGATCTACTAAGAAGCTGCGCGCTTATCAGAATGGTTGATATGTTCGTTCAAATGAATGAAGAGTTGGAAAAGAGACCAATAAACTATTTCTCGTGGTGCTTTTTCTTTAATGGTGTGATGCCAAAAACTTACATTTGTCCTTGTTTAGAAACAAAGGTTGCAGTGTGTGTTTAAATGTCTATTTTGAGAGCAAATCCTACATTTGTCGTTGTTTGTTTAATGGGTTGGTGGCAGAAGATTTCACCTGAATCTTGTTACTCAGGTTTTAATATAGAAATCGACTAAAACTTACCCCTTAAATTTTAAGTGTATTTTTGTTTGTGTATTAGAGTATTCATCCAAGTCTTGGAAACCAACATATCCATATAATATAAGGATACTAGGTTAGTACCTCTGTATTATACGGGTTGGATAATCAAAATATTAAATAATTAGTAATGAAAAATTATTAATTATAAAATGATATTTTGAAATATGATATTATTGAAACTACGTATGAGCAAGGACCATAATAAGTAATAAAATAATGATATTATTTTCTTTGAACTTTTGTTTTAAATTCTTTTTATCTATTAAAAAATTCGTCAAAATCAAAACGTTATAAAAAATGTAATTTTATAAAAAAAATTATTCTAACTTTGAATTTCAATTTTTTATGGTTCAAAAAAAATTAATTTCTAAAAACATTGATTTTAAATATTTTTTTATTTTTAAAAAAGTTTGATATTTTAAAAAATTACTTATGTTATACAAAAGATTATTTCTTTAGAAATTACATTTATAAAAAGAACTCCTTTTTAATTTATTAAAAACTATTTTATTCTCAAAAGAATTAAATAATATAATTAGTAGTTATTAAATAATATAATTAGTAGTTAATATAAATATTTAATATGAGAGAGAATGAGAAAATTAGACTTAGGAGGTCTAATATTATGACAAGTGGCAACTCAAAATCTTTTTTTATTATAGTAGATTGATATATATGGTTTTTGAGCAATTTAACACTCCATCTCATTCCCTATTATATGAACTAATTATATAGACTAAGTTCTCATTCTTTATATTAAACAACTACTATTGATTTCTTATCTTTATTCCATATATGTTTTGTGAGTAGAAGAAAGAGAAAGAAATAATAAAAGTAAATAAATAAGTATTATTTAATTCTTTGGAGTTAAATATAAGAAATAGGATGTGAGGTGTTTTAAAAAGATGTACAAATTATATGGATATATGTAACTTTTAGCTAAATTATGAGGATAAAGATAAGAAATGAGATTATTCACATTATAATCATCTTTATTTTTAAATATAAGAAAAATTTAATAAAATTCACTTCATCTCATTCTTTATAAAATTTTCTTATCCATAAGCTATAAAGATTACATACACACACACATATTATATATATATATATATATATATATATATATATATATATATATATATATATATATATGGATCGAATAATGAGTTCTCATATTTACCAACTCACTATTTATTATTTATAATCTCTTTGTGAATGGAAGAGAGATAAATATTAGTAAAAATTGATTAAAATAGCATTATTTAATTATATGAAGATAAATAAAAAATGAAATGTGATAGATTTTTAAAAGATGAACAAAATTTAAGGATAAAAATAACTTTTATTTAAATTAAAAGAATAAAAATAAAAATTCGATCTACTATGAATGCTCCGAGAACATCAAATCAATAATCAAATTACAGGGAGAGAGTTACATCTAACACATCTCTTTATATGCTTTGAATACCTTAAATAGCTTATTTGAATTTTGTATATAAGTTTCAGATTAAAGTATTTCATGGGTACACGAAATCAATAATCAAATAAGACAAAAGAAAAAAGAAATATAGGGTCACCGCTTGGTGATGTAACATGATTGCAGGGAGTGCAAGAATACTGTAGTACCCTCCTTGCGAAGAGTTTGGGTTGCAAGGGATGCGAGAGAACTGTAACACCCAACGTTATAATGCTTAGTTTTTAGCTAAAGAATTGGGCTGATTTGCTTGTTAAAAATCTCCTTAACTAAATACAACCTAACTTTTACTTGGTACTGCATGACCGTTTTTATTACCCGATATGATATAGTGATTCAAGTTGATAGAGTTATGAGATGGATAGAAAATTAAGAAAAAAAAGAGTTTATTGTTGCATTCATGATTATGAGATTTCGGAGGTGTCATCCACTATGAAACAAGGTCTACATGTATTAACCTAATTACCTAAACATATTATCTCTCTATTAATAAATCTTTAAAGATCATACTTAATTGAATAATAGTATGAGTAAGTGGACTTCTAGATTATCAAGATCATATCATGTAGTGTCGTACATTAAATATATCTTTGAGAAGAATATTAAAAGTTGTGTATCAAGATCTCTTTTATTTCATTTTAATAATTATATAAAAAGATAGAAAACTTTATCATCTGTTTTTTTATTTCTGCATTCATGATAATAACTCAAACTAAATTACACACGTGAAACTCAAGTCTTGTAAGATATTGAAACAAGTTCGACTACATAAACACAGGCCCTAGCTAGAACTTTGTTTATTAGTGTCCACAAACACCAACAAACTTTAGATTTTAAATTTCACTAGACTCTGTTTTTTCGGTGCTTCAATGTCGATCTAACTAAACAGTAAAACAAAGAGTTATAATGAGATTTTAAAGTACGTAATATATTTGACCATGAAAAGGTAAAATACATCATTCAGCTAACTATTTAAAACGAAGTGTTTAATTAAATTTAATACTCATTTTCTTGTTTTTTCACCTTGCTTTTAAAATGCACTATGTAAAAATTAATCTTTAATTTTTAACTAAGTTTAAACATCTTAGGATAGGGTTGCTCGAAAACCATAATATACGTTACATATAAAATCGATTGAACGACGAGTACGTTGACCCCCATCTTTTATACTAGATTTAGATCAGTCCATCTCCACAAACATCCTTTTCAAACATGTCCCTAATTTGCATGATTAAACGGTACAATGCAAGCTAATTTAGTAGGGAGTTAAGTGCATTATAATCAATTAGTTTAATAATGTTTGGTCTTCAAATGGTGTCTATGACGTATATAGTTTTTGAGCCTAGCAAACATACACGGTGGCATATCTTTTATAGATATATGGTTTTCATACATAACCACATATAGTACCTATATATATACACTTGTTGGAATTGAGTATAGAATGAGACGTCTCTTCATAAGTTAGGTCATGCTTTCGAATGGATCCCACTCTAGCACCAATGGAAACCATCTCGTCACTTTGACTTTATCCGGGTATATTTGTTAAGGGGGTGTATGCTATGTTAATTATATTATCTTTAATTATAATCAGACTTCTCGAAAGATGTGTAAAAGACTAAGATTATATTTTTTTGCATGTAGTAGTTATATAAAAGACTAAGATTATCTGGTAGATTATTAAAGATGTGTAAATAAACAAGAACCAAACGTTTTGTATTTTAAATACGGTTTAGGTATCGCTATAAAAAGAAATGAGCTAACTATTTTTTTTCATTTTCATAAGGGAACATTTTGATGGTAAGTGGTGTATTTCACAACCAATAGGTTAAAGGTTTAAATTTTGTTACGCCATGAAGAATTTAATTATTATAAAAATGTAGGAAGCACTCTTACAAAATCTTTTTTTATTTTTATTTTTATTTTTGGAGTTTAGAACAGTTCATTATCAAACTTTAGTTTTTACTGTGCTGTCAAATTTCAACAGGTGATATGAATATAATAAAATCAAACATAACTGTGTTTTCATCGGATTAAATATTGCATAAAAATGATAAGTAAACTTGTGACATTTATGATCTATATACTTTCAGTTATTACAAGTGCCATGCATGTAAATTAAGGTACATTTCGAATTAAATCCATGAGAAAGTCTGTTATATGAGATATCGTACGTAAATGTGTGACTCATATGATATATCTATGGTCTTTATTTTGTTACTCTAAAATGTTAGACAAATACTTTTCACTCTTAAAAGCGTTAAAACTTAAAACTATAAAATATTGTAAATTTTCCGCACTTAATATAGTGGAGGACTTGGAAATTTTGCCCACTTTATTTTTGTAGATGAGCAATTATTAGTCATAAAGTTCGTGATTCTACAAGTGTACAAATATGTCCAAAAAATATATATATATTAAATTGGTTGATTTTGTTATAAAGTTGAATACTTGATTCGATATGGTTGACAATGGGACCTCGATCTACATGAGTTTTAGAAAAACTTAATTAAAATTAATTGGATGATTTAGAAAATACCTAATCAATCAGTCAAAATTAATTGGATGGATTACAATCATTTCATCACAATTGGATGGATTGAAAAGAGAATATGCCCTTAAGATTGAGACCATGCATGAAACCAAGTTGTGCCACTTGTTTGAAATTATTTTTTTAGAACGACTGATATATTATAAAAATTCAACTAGCAAGCTGCAAGCCGAAAAAAACAAAAATTACATGAGTAACATTAGGTTTTGAAGACAATTCACCCGGTTAATGGTTGCTTTACGGTTTCTATTTAAGAACCATAGAAAAGAATAATTATCGGTCAAATCAAAGATGTTTCCGTGAGATGTCTATTGCCTTTAAATACTCTGCCATTGCGATACCTTCAATTCTTCGTATAACCCACCAAGACATCATGATGATGATTCAACTAATATCTTTTCATCCTTCCTCCATGTAATTAAAATCAATCCGTTCATAATATCCTTCGGACTTTTAGATAATAGTAAAGTCGCCTCCAACCATTTCTCTATCATTGTACACCCTCAACACAATGGAGCAGGCACCAACCAGATGGAAGGATGTCTCGGTCCAACTCTCACAAGTCGGACAAAGAATTAATGGGATATCTATATCTTTATTAACCAAGTTGACAAGAGTAGGATTTTAATCATTTAACACGAGTAAGATGTTGGTGACTAATCATTTGAGTGTTGTAAATTGAAAGATCAAAATCAATAAAGGAAAGATTTTAATTGTGGTCAGGATTAGACTTGTGCAAGAAATTTTATGGCCATTAGGTCTCATAATGATTGAGATACATGAACAAAAATTTTGGGTCGGCCACCTTATGACCTAAATAGTACTTGGATTAGTTATAATGATTCTAATACATGTAAAGGTTTTCATACAATTCTAATAATCACTATATGAGTATGCGATTTCTTTTTCTCTTTGCTAGTTCTCTTGTAATGCGAGTATTAGGCATTCTTAGTTAAATTGTTTTACGAATAATATATGTTACATACTTTTCTACTTACGTAAAATTAATGTTTATTTGTATCTAAAGGAAATTAGTACATATCAACTAAAAATATAACAAAGGCAGAACATTTGGATCATCCTAACTCGCATCAAACGTTACATTTTTGAATGTTGCGAGCCCAAGAGTTTTTTTTCATGTGATCAAGAAATTTGAAGGGTAGCTCACTATAACTAAATGCTAATATTTTTTAAGGGTAAATTACACGGATAGTTCATAGGGTTTGCGTGTATTACAACTTTAGTCACTACTTTTAAAAAATTACAGATAAAGGCCTGAAGTATGCATGTTTTACACACACGTAGTCCCTAGCACTAACAGAGGTTAATTTAACCAATTAAGTCTATATGAAAT
The DNA here is from genome assembly GCA_025506505.1 of Flaveria sonorensis. Lineage (NCBI taxonomy): Eukaryota > Viridiplantae > Streptophyta > Magnoliopsida > Asterales > Asteraceae > Flaveria > Flaveria sonorensis. The sequence continues at coordinate 3,023,747 of CM046428.1, read as the reverse complement.
GACCATAGTACCCTTAACTTTAAAATTAATTAACTACACACACACACACACACACACACACATATATATATATATATATATATATATTATATATATATATATATATATATATATTGCACACACACAAAAAACAAATCCACGCCCTCCCCTTCCAAATCAGCGGCGACCTGCCGCCGCCGCAAGTCCGGCAACCCCACCGCCGCCAGAAGTCCGCCGACCCCCCTATCGCCACCGTCTTCTCCAGTGTACCTCCGACGTCATCCACCGTTCCCCCACGTTGACCACCGTTTCATTTTTAAGTTAGGGTTATTGGATTTTAATAATCATAACTTTTATTTATTGGCCAGGATTAATTCCAACTCAAGAAATATTAACAATCACTTCTAACTTTAAACTTATTTTCCTCCAATGATCCTTACTAACTGTGAGTTAACCAGCGTTAGTTTTTTTTATGAAATGAGACCAACTTTGAGTCATTTTTCAACTCAGGCACTGTCTAGTCTCAAATAGGTATGTTTTCTATTATATAGCCTCCGTTATCACCTGAAATCTACCTCCAACGAGTCAGGTAGTTCAAATCAGGAGGTGGAGATTTACGGATTTTTGGGTGTGCAAGTTTTAAATTGACAGACCCGATGATAGATTTCAACTTTTTGCTTAGTGTTTTGGTCATAAAAACAGTTCCACATCATCAAAAAACTATCGGGATTAATTCTCAGTTAGTATGGGATCGTTGGAGGAAAATAACTCAAAGTTGGGAGTGTCTGTAAATATTTACTGAGTTGGGATTAATCCCGGCCAATAAATAAAAATTGAGATTAATAAAATCCAATAACCCTTTAAGTTATTACCAAATACTACTATTAGTCATAAATAAACATTAGTTAACCTAACATAATAACATGGCCATGTTGGTTTTAGAATGTTTCACTAGAGAATGTTTGAGTATCTCTGAACCCAATAGTCTTCAATCATGAATTCATGATATCATGATTTCAACATTGTAGCTGAGAGGAACGAAAATAAATCGAACATGTACCATGATTTATCGGTCAATCGAGATCAAACCTTTGAATCATATGATTTATTTAAAACAACTGATTAGTTAATGAAGAAATATTCATAAGACATCACATGTATGTTCAAGTCTAGTGAGCAGCATCTTCTTCTTCACAGAACTTTGTGTACTCTTTTGCACCCATTAAAGATTCCAACTCTGATGAGTTGCTAGGTTTCACCTTAATCATCCATCCGTCTTCGTACGGGCTCGAATTGATCTTCAACATTCGTCAAGTTTACTTGTTAGTCATATAAAGCATATCATATCGGTACATTTTAAGTTCAAAAGGTTGTTATATATGAAGAGAAAGAAACAAGAATATTAAGTGAGAATATTTACCAACCCAGGAGTCTCGCTGAGCTTCGTGTTCACCTCCACAATCTCTCCAGAGATTGGGGAGTTAACGTCACTAGTGGCTTTGACACTTTCGACTGCTCCGAATCCGGTGGCTTTTGTCACCGAGCCACTGGTATCGGGCAAGTCCACAAACACCACCTCTCCAAGATGGTCCTGCATTTATTTTTCTGATTAAAACAAGAATTTTAAGCTACGTTATAAGTCCTTTATTACATACAACCTTCATCACATTTATGAGCTACTTTAACATTATTCATTTTTTGTGTCACTTAATATCATTCATTTTAAGCTACTTCCCATAAATAACAAAAATAAGAAAAAAAATTAAAATATTAATTACTAATTGATTAATAATAATCTATATTATCAATTAGATTAGTGACACTCCCAACGTTTTCATATTGTTTGTTGAAAGCAATTCTAATAACATAATTTTAAGATATTTACACTTTATTTTCATTCAGTTTTGCTTACGGTGATAAGAGAAAATTGTATAAATAGTCCTTATGATTTGACCAGATTGCACATTTGGTCCCTCAAATTTTAAAAATTACAAAGTTAGTCCAAACTTTTGCATAGTCATTGCAAGTTTGATACGCAATTTTTAATAATTTCAAAGTTAGTCCAAACTTTTATGTGGTTATTGCACTTTTGGTCCCTAAAGTTGAATTTAAAAATTAGTTTAAACCTTATAAAATGTATAAAAAATTGAATGAAAAAAATGTTAGAGACCAAATGTGCAATGTTCAAACAAAAGTTTGTACTAACTTTGTAACTTTAAATTTGAGGACCAAACATACAATTTGATTAAACCACAGGGACCATCTATGCAATTTTCTCCGGTGATAATTATGAATGAAATAGAAAAACTCACCACTAATACCAATAAATAAAAAGAGTTGATTACATGAAAGGTCCATGTGGTTAAGCCTGTTTTTACTTTCAGTCCCAAGGTTTGAAAAACTACAAGATCGGTCCACATGTTTGACAAAAGATAATATAAAAGGTCCCCATCATGGATGGGAGGTTAACTTTTCTGTTAATTTTTTTAAATGATCAAATTGCCCCTGATCATAAATACCACTACCACTAACTTCTAACCCAACCTTATTTCGTTTTTTTTTCAGGCAGCCTACCCTAACCACATCTCTTTTTTCCCAGCAGCTCATACTTCCACAACACCACCACTACCCGGCCACACCAACACAACCTCACCCACCGGTCGTCTCCAACATCACAACCTAACCTCTGCCTCCACCCTAACTTTGTTCACATCGCTTCCTGATCAACTCCCTAAATTGATTACCGTCGTGGTGGTTGGGGTTCTGATTCACCCTTGTTTGACTTTGACGGCACAACAGTAGTGGTTCCGATTTTGTGTACCAGTGGTAGTGTTGTCGGAGGGGGGTCGCCTAAAGCAATTACATGCCTGGTCGTTGGGGTGGTGTTGCTGGAGGGTTAGACGGGAAGACAATGGGGCTGGTGGGAGGTGGTGTCGGCTTTGCCGAGGTTGTCGGTGGTGATGGTTTATCACCATCATCATCATGCTTGGAGAGAGAGAGAGAGATGAATTGTTGATGGAGAAGGGAGGCGGTGGTGGTGTCGACGGAGGATGGTGGTGGTGGTGGTGGTGTTGGCAAAGGAGATGAAGAAAACGGGAAGATAAGTAGGTTGGGGGAGGTGAAGAGAAGGAACGAGTCCATAGGTATATTTAATTAAATTGAAATAAAAAATGTTTTAATAGTTAGGGGTATTTTGGTCATTTTATAGGCATTTAACGGAAAAAGATAACGGCCATCCGTGATGGGGACCTTTTATGTTATGTTTTGTTAAACCTGTGAACCGACCTCGTAATTTTTCAAACCTGAAACCGAAAATAAAAACAAAACTAATCACAGGCGCCTTTCTATAATTAACTCAAATAAAAAGAAAGAAGAATAACCTGAGCATGGTCAGTAATACCAATAGTAGCAACAGAACCTTCATGTTTGACCCATTCATGTGAAGTTGCATACTTCAACCCATCCAAAACTGCGATACCCCCAATGCATACATCAAATTACTATATTGTCCTCTAAATTTGAACCCAAATTCAAGAAAAAAACACAGAGGGAGAGAGAATTTGAAGGGTAGGAATGTAAATTACCTGAAGAGAAGCATCTTGAAGGGGGGGAGAAATGAGGTCTGGTTGCAGAAGATAACCTTAGAGCATTGGCTGTGGAAGAAGCCCAGATTCTAAGAGCCATTTAGTCTCTTAAGTGTGTGTTTTTTGTGTGTTTTGAACACATATGATGGAGATAGAGTTGTTGGGTGCTTAGAAGGTTTTGTTATCTTCAGATGAATGGTGAGCATTCAAGGCCTCATCCTATGAACTTTTTTCCATGGGCTTTCCAATCTTAGTGGACACTATTAATATTAAAGTATTGATAAATGTTTTTTTTTTTAATATTTTAGATTGTTAATGTAAAATCTTTTGTGTAATAAATCCAGCACTTTAATCTTTCTTGTTAACCTTAATATTAGAGGATAAAATTCAAACTAATAGAGTCGAGTTACGTGGCTTGTTTTAAGCTCTATGTCTAGAACTTAAACTCGGTATTTTTCAACATTGAGCTTGTGTCTTTTGTATATGCATGTAGTTGTATTACTATAATTATCATTATATATATATAATAATATCTATTATGTACCTATATATCTATAATATTAGATAATTTTATATTATATCTATATAGATCATAGACAAGTTTAGCTTTGCAAACATAGTCAAGCTCGGTGTATTAATTGCTCAAGCTCATTAATAAAATGGGTGTTTCATTAAGCTCAAGGTTGTTTAATCTAAATTCAATTCAAACTTTTAGAGAGTCAATCTGGAATCTTCTAAGTAATGCATTAATAAATGTTAAATAGTTTATGGGAAAAAAGAAATCAAGTTACGTTTATTTTCCGTTAACAAACCTTATATTGCAATGTTAACCGTATCAAAATAAGTGTCGATTATGATATATAGAATGGTAAATTTACTGGTTTGACACATTTAAAAGGTAACAGTTTTAGCATGGTACACACAATTATAATACGCAAGTACGAAGTTAGCCCTACTTTTTAACCATGCATAACCGACCATTTCAATATAACAAAACTGGGTTTCAACTTTCCTCTAGAAGCTAACTCGGTAACTAGTATAAAAGAAGACCAAAATCTTAAAATAAAATGGAGGCTCAAACCACTTTTGTCTACCGTTGATCAATATAAAATACAACTCAATCTTGACGATGTACATAAATCTTTTTTACACGCAACAAATGACAATTCAAGAACAAACGTAACAAACTGATTGATTGAAAAGGCAAAAAAAAGGAGAGAACTTGTTACATACATTTGCGGTAAATGATGATACTAAAGCAATAAGCATGAGGATCGCGGTTGATATATTTCAGTTTCTAACCTTCTACACATGCACTTGCCAAGTGTTGAACCCGTAACAAGATTAGCATCCATCAACAAGCACAACCACCAGATTCAGGCTGGGATGAAGTCACACTTGAAGACTTCAAGTTCACATCAACCAGCTCTTCATGTTTCGTTGAGGAAAGTGTTTCCATTCCTGGTAGCGCTGCAGCTATTTTCCGAAATAAAGCCTGTAACAGTAATAATATTATTCCCTATTATCCAATATTAATAATAATAACTCACCACTAAGAACTAAGAAGTTTTAACAGAACAAATAATATAACAACTCTTGTATGTGTCAGATACCTTAATGTTGAACCCAGCTTTAGCACTTGTTTCTATAAACATGACATTTAGCTCAGCAGCTTTTGCTTCTCCTTCCTCGACTGAGACTTGCCTGGGGAATCATCAACAAAGGACAACAAGAGAAGTTTTATTATCAAGACAATTGATCAATCAATAATCCAAACCATTAAAATAACGGTATTTAATTTGTGACTGATGTTTATACAATAAAAGATATTGGACAGAGAGTGTTTCAAACAGAGAAATAGACAGTGGATTAGTGTGGCAAGACCACTAGACCGTTAATTGCAATCTCTTGCCTTTTGGTTTCACCGGTTTGTAATTTAAGTTGGTTTATGGAGAAATCTCTAGGCTGCTATTTCTTCATGATTAAAAATACAAGTATACAACTGACAGAGTGACAGCTAGAGCTCACAGTCCCAGCTAATTTTGTCAAACATAACCCTTTTATAGAAAATGGATCAGAATTGATGCACATACTATTTCTTCATAATCAATGTTCTCTCTTTGAGAAAAGAAAATGATAACATGGTAGAAATGATCACCTTTTCTCAACAAGGTCAGTCTTGTTCCCAACCAGAACAATGATAACATCACTACCTCTCTCTGCACGGACTTCCTCAATCCACTTTATAGTGTTTAGAAAAGTCTGCCGACCTAAACCACAAAGGCGGGAAATAATTTTGGAAGTCATAACTCGGGCAATGGTAATAGAAAAACAAAAAAGGAGAGCTAAGTGAGACTTGCAAATTAGTATAAACGTTAGAGAGCGTAAGATATTTACAAAGAAAGAGTAGCTAAAATATATTTCAGGAAACAAAGTTTTATTATTTCATACTTGCAACATCATATATGATCACAGCAACTGAAGAATCCCTTATATAGCTTGGTATGAGACTCCTAAATCTCTCCTGCCCAGCCGTATCCCTGAAGACAATATAGAATAACTTGGTCAGAAAGATCATCAAAAAGAAAGTGCAAGAGAATGAAAGACGAATGAATGTCCAAACAATAAGGTTCACAGAGGTATCTGGACTCGATGATGTCATATTTGTATTAAGCAAGCACATGACAGATACAGTATTTCTAATGTTACAGAGTAAACTGTAACAACTACATGTCCACTATTTGGTTCAGTCCTGAGGATACTGCTAAGCTATTATGATTGGCTCCTCATGGATAATGATAATACCAAAACACAAGTACAAATTGAATTATTTAATACATACCAAAGTTACATGTGGTATAATGACTTTAAGTTTGGTCACACAGGGATTCAATCAAATTGAAGTTTTCCAAGAGATTAAATTGATGGTGACTGGAATTGACTAAAAGTTTGGGTAAAACAAGCAGGATTGACTATCTTAAGACAAGCAAGGAAATATAATTTAGGGAAAGACATTGTGCTTAGTAAATACATTTTAGAATTAATAGAACTGCCTTGCAAACAGGTTTTAGTGAAAGAAGAACGAATATCTGAGTTCAGGAAAAAATACAGCGAACATCCCTTGGGAAGATCTGAAATATTATGGCAGATTGGCAGAACATCTTACCACAACTGCAGGCGAACTGTTCGATCTTCAAGATACATTGTCTTTGATAAGAAGTCAATTCCAATGGTTGCCTGATCAGTATAGAACACAATTTAGTCAAAGGCATACGTATTGGAGCTCGATCTAAAAATATCAAATCAATAATACCATTAAATTCAAAACAGAAATTGTTTTCACTTCATAATGATCTTGTATGAGTTTCTAAATCAGCTGAAGACATGGTTTAGTCATTTGGACAACATTATACAGTAACTCATCGGTCACACAAGAACAATGTCACAGCCAATAAAAACAGAACTCAACAAGAACAGAATAGGCGTACATGACATTAAAATGGACTTCCCTCCAATTGCATTTTGGCCCTGACAACCTTCTATATATAAAATTATGAATTAATAAATGATCATGACAATTCTACTATCATCAATTACACTATACACTGATGTTCTCCAGATAATCAAATACCTTCTGCAGCATAACATAAATGTGGCATGCAACCAAAAATTTACCTAGCAACAACAATATCTTATATTCATATGACATAAGAACCCAATTCTACTAACATTTACCAATTTCAGACTCTAAATTTAATATAAACCTACTTCAAATTAGGAAAATAGAAATTTCCTACAAGATACAAAAGTAACAACCAGTGGAAATGCCTTTCGGCATCCAAGTAAGTGAGTAAAACAAGTCGTGTCAGCTAATATCCAACAGATAGCATATTAGACTGTTAATTTCAAAATGCATATCAAAGTAGATAAGATGCGGAGGCCTATAGCTATATGGTGATCACAGTGTATACCAGCGAACAAGCCATAAACGTCATGTACCATGAAAACTTTGCATCAAAAGCATAATTAACACGAAATTAATCCCCTATGGTAGTGATCATGTAGTTAAATGGTTCATTTCTTATGCCCTAACGAGCAACACATGAGCGAACTTTCAGATCATGATATTGCACCAATTTATAGCACTCATACTCATCTACAGAAATTGCTTATTGTACAGACACTTGCTTCTAGTAATATAATTGATCAACTAAAGTTTAAAACTCAAAATCCTTTCACAAGTAGTAAAACAAGCTTCAAATCGGAAATGCAAACTCATATAACAAAAACTAAACCAATAAACACATCAGATCTGCTTACAACCAATGAAAACGAGAGAATGCTACTCGATTTAATCAGATCGCCGATTTGATCTGAAATTAAGCAAAGCGCTATGAATATTATCTGATTCAATGAGTGTAAGGATACCGATTTCGCACCTGATACGAGGCATCGAACTTATCATACATAAATCGAGTGATAATGCTGGTTTTGCCGACGGATTGATCCCCTAAGAACACCAGCTTGTATTTCGCTAGTGCTGATACTGGTGCCATTTGAACTTGAAGTTGATCCGATCAAATCACAACAATGAAGGAGCAGTTGAATGTGCTGATCCGGTGAAAATCTCGCAGAATTGCAGTGGTGAATTCACGCAGTCGATTTTGAATTGATTTGAAATGAGGTCGCAATATTGTTGATCAAGTCTCCGCTGCGCAAATTCTCGATTTTATACTGCAGGTTTTACCTTTGAATGGGTTTGATTTTTTTATTGCATGATTAAACTATCAAGCGACGTTTGGTTAGCGTTATTATTGGAATTGTAATTTGAATTTGAATTGTATTTTTAATTTAATAGTTTTCAAAAAATTTGAAATCTAATAGAATTAGAATCTATACAGGAAATTTAAATTTTAAATTCATTTTTAGTAAGGCTGGTAATCGTCGATTTGTTTATAACATGACTAAACCTATTTAATAAAAAGTATTTTTTTAATTTTTTACATTTTTAAAAATAATTAAAATCAAAAGGCTACACTTCATTATTTTACATTCTTGGTTCATAAAAACATATAAAAAAATTTATAGACATAATATATAGGTAGTTAAACAAGTTTTTTGCATGTTTGATACGTGAATTAAGCGCGTCATTTCTAACCCGTTAAACATGATAAGACCTGTTTTATCAACCCTAATTTTTAGTGACAAAACACTTATAAATAAATTATAATTAATCACCCATTGCAAACGCCTCCACCTCCATGACCATTGATCACCGCCGCTACATACCACCGACCGCCGCCGCCATCACCGCCGACAATCGACCGCGACCACCAACCGCGCTCAACGATCGCGCCCGTTGCTGAAAGCCGACCGTACCCCGTCACCGCCACCAACCGATCACGCCCGTCGTCGAGAACCGGCAGTCTCCTTCGAGCGCGTCTAAACTGAAGCGGTTAGGCAGTGATGGTCGGCGACAGTCGACGGTAAGGGAAGGTCGGCGGTCATGGCCGTCGCCGTCATGCGACGTCAACAGTAGTCGGGTCGATGGCGGTCAGGAGCACCGGTGATCGGCGGTCGTGGGCATCGACGGCGGGCAGATGTCGGGGGTGTTGGCAAGGGTCGTATGTAGTGTCGGTTGACGATGGGCGGGGTGGTAGGTGGCAGTCGGTGGCGGAGGCAGTGGTCGGTGGAATTTGAAATTTTTCAATGCAAAATCCTCCATTTTAAAGAATTTGAGGGAATTAATTTTAATTTCAATTTCAATTGCTTTTGCAACCAAACACGTTAAGAATGAAATTCAAATTTCAATTCCTTTAAATTACTACCAACCAAACACAATGATCAATGGAATTCAGATTCTAATTCCATTAAATTCTTACATATCAAACGCCCCCTAATTCTTTTAGTAATACCAAAGTGCGTTTAGCAGTTAGCACGATTGTATAAAGGTGTTACCGCTGTTACTTTCAAACGATAAAAGTTTCAAGTATCGTTGCAAATGGTATAGTTTAAGGATAAATTAATGGTTATGTAGATTTGTCACTTATAGAAAAGTTGTTTATCAAGTTTGGTTAGGCTTAAAGCAGATTATTCACGAAACACAGTGTCGTCCCTCTAAGAAAGGTTTTAAGATTTTCGTCATATTTAACACGTTATCCTATGCTTTAAAATGAGATAAATTAGGACTCACTTTTTATTTTTTATATTTAAGGTTTAGTATATATTTTCTGAGTATTCATAGTGAAATCCATAAAAATATGTAAGTGTGTTTCCTGTATTATATAGAATGGTTTTGAGTGGTTACGAGTGGTTACGAGTGAATGCTCTTATTTCTATATATTAATTTCTTATAATTTTATGAGTGTTTGTGAAGAAAAAAACAGATTATTTAATTAAATAGGGTTGGATATGAGCAAGGAGATGCAAGAAGGTTTTAAAATATCAACAAAATTTAAGTATAATATGAAGTTAAACTAAATTAGAGGGATACGATCAAAAACCAAACATGAATTCTATTATATATCATTATTTATATAAATTATGGATGAGTTTGGTACTGTTTCAACACCAAAAATACTGGAATTGAAAATAAACTAAAACACATATCAAATATCTTATAAAAAAGAGACTAAGTTTTAGTATTCAATACAAACTTGGTATTTTTTGGTTTTTACCGGTACCTTCTAGTACTGACACGGGAATTAAACAAATCAGATACCGATACAAATACTGTTTTTGTTCCTTAGGTATTTTTTTTCGCAGTTTTGTTGAAAAGTAAGAAGAAAAGTGGCATAAACAACAAAAGAAGAACAACAGTTCCCTATATGCTAGAACTTTAAAAGTACAGGGTCCAAAATAAACTGTTGGGACTAAATTTGAAAAATAACAACACATCCATAGCGATCCGTTTCTTCACACACGAACAATACGATACTCCGATAACACAAATGCTTATCAATCGCTAATCCACCGTAGCCTCTCTCTGAAAAAGGTTTGTCTTTTACGATCTTTGTAGATGCACATTTTCTAATTGAAGCCGTTATCAATCTTTGAATATTTAGCATATGATATTGAATCATTCCCTTTAAATTTTATATCACCAGTTGGTGACTTTCTTCTGAACAGACTCAGCAAAGTGGTCGCTTTATATATGGATGACTGGAAACTGTGAGTTTTCAACAGCTTGTTCTCACTTTTGTAAATATTTTCAAAGCTTTCGGGTGTATTGGTTGTAAATGAGACGAGAACAGTGGAACAATCCAAAGATGGTGACCTGTAAAAATAAACTTGATTACAAATATGAGCACGATTGCCCCTAAACCAGTATTGTCGGTTTTGTCTTTACGATAGCTCACAACTTTGTTTTTGGTTGTCATAGTCGATATTTTTGGTAGATTATCCATCCTAGAGTTACTTTTGTGTAGCATCTCTTTTATGCACAGATGATGTGAAATTTATCTAAGGTGTTACTGATATTCTAATGTAACGTAGTTATATAATAATTTCACTAGGATGTCGTAATGACATGAACCATTTTTTTTCATAATACCTGTTCACTAAACAATTTTTTTCCTTGATGAAACAGAGATCGGGTTCGGGTTGACTGGATTTGGCGTCTTTTTCTGGTTTTTGGGAATCGTTTTCTTCTTTGACAAGGGGCTACTTGCCTTTGGCAATGTTGGTTTCCTTGAGGATATCTTACTTCCTTATTACTTATACTTAATTGGCAATTACTAGCCAAGGGTCAATCTTATTTGGTACTATGGTATTGAAACAGATACTATTTGTCTCCGGAGTTATAACGACGATTGGAGTCAAATCTTCGTTGCAATTATTCATGAAACACAACAACTTTAAGGTTCTATCTTTTTTTTTTTCATAAAGATTACGTTTACGTGTTATCGTAATATCATTTAGCCTTTGTCAGGGCATAGTTTCTTTCGGTATAGGCTTCTTCTTTGTTATCATCGGGTGGCCCGTTATAGGATTGGCTGTAGAGGCTTATGGACTCATTGTTCTCTTCAGGTTTGCTTGATGCCATTTTCATGACTTTATTACTTTGATTAATTAGGTATTAGTTACTTATGATTGGGTGTTGGACTTGAAACTAACCCGAACTCATTTAGCCTAAACACAAACCTGTGAATTTCGTGTTTAGTTTGTTTCCCATAGGATATTCACACCCTACTTTTGATGCACCTTATGCAGTGGCTTCTGGCCCTTGTTATCAGCTTTCATGCAAAAGATACCTGTTATAGGTTGGCTTCTTCAACGGTCTGGATTCAACCAATAAGATGAAGTGGTATAGATCCATTTGTGAGTTTTTACTGTCAAACTTTAACCTTTCTTAGCTTGTTAAATTAGAGTTCAATGATTTGTATTACTTCCAACTTCCAATATCATCCTAGTGCTCACACTTGTGCCATGAATATTGGACTAATATTGGAGTGGCCCTTAAGTTTTGGACTAAATGGCTTCAGCAACTGATTAGATCATACCAAAACTGACTGTGTATGGTTCTGGGCCTATTATATCCAACCAAACAGTACTCGTTTACTCTAAATGATTTGTTGTTTCTGCTTATATTAAGGTTTATTAGAAGTTAGAATATCATGTTTTTGTGTGAACTCTATTTGTTATCATACCATGTAACAAACTTTCTAATTCTTTTCATCATTTTGATGTGATTAACACACACATGTAAGAGTACTACAATAACTTGTAATTGTATGTAACTACAATTATAAGTTTATTATAAATATCCATTTGTATACATTATTATAAGAGTTATACAACAACAACTTGTAATTGTATGTAACTAAAATACTTCTTATATTGTAATAAACTTAGGAAAAACCTTCTCCAATTTGACACAAAAAGTTATTATTGTAAGAGTACACATACAACAAGTGATTTTTCCAACTTCATATCATTAAAGGAAATTTCAGTTTGCTACACACATTACTGATAGATACCAAACTTGAAATTTGTTTGGAGTAGCTAACTTTCTTTAGAAATTAGAAGTGCTAGTAATATACTCTTATGAACCAACATACCTGCATCATGATTAGAACCCTCGATCTCTTTGATAGAAGGGATGCACCTTACCATTAGAATTTTCCCTCTGGACAACTTGTGGCTGACTCTTATTATAAAAAGCAAACTATGCATGTGTGTGTGCTGTTAAATCATAATATACATCTTTTTCTAACATATACAAGTTTACCCCAAATGCCTGCCATTAAAGATGGACAACTCTTACAAACTACAAAGATTAAAAAAGAGGGTGACCACAAAGAATCAAAACAAGAAAGGACCCCATGCACCACCACCATGCCCTGCATTGCCCTTGCTTTATCCCATGACTTAAATGGCTCACTGACTTGATGAGTGTGATGCATGTCCTTAGATGGGTTCCTCCTCCCAAGTCCCTTGTGACCACCATTATTAATATTGACGCATGTGATGCCAAACTACTTTAATTTTATGGTCCTTTTTCAATGTTATTCACCCTCCTTTTTTCTTTCATTCTACTCTCAATGCCATAAACAATGTTCTCTTTATTAGCGGTACTAGAATATAAATAGCCCCAAAACTATCTTTCCACAGCTACAAAAGTATAAAGATGAGTGCATGTTGCAACATATACATATGCAATCACTTTAAAATAGTTATTAGTTAATGATTATGTTTCATATCTATGGTCTGTCCATCAACCATTGCCTGTCTAGATACCTAATACTCCATTGATCTCCATTATCCCACAAAAACTTGATAATGTATGGTATTATACTTGATCCTTAATAACTCTATAATATATTACAATATTAAGCCTAATCAGGTTAGGTGCACTACTTCTCATAGAGAATCACCTTATAGTTTTTAGGTCATGTTTTTAATTAAACTTGATCATGTTTCATTTTTGTTTTAGTTTTATTTTTATTGATTATTCTTTTTAGGTTAGGGTTCTTGACTTCAGTAGGTTTGAAAATCAATTAGGGCTTGTGAAGATTTTAGCTTAGAGTTCTTAAGTTAAATGAGTTTGAAATTTGGTTATTTTGTGCGATTGAGTTGACGAGATAAAGGTTAGAGTGCAGTATGTTTGCATGTGTTGGTGTGCGTCTCAGAGGCATAATTTGGTTATAGGTATCTGTGATTGTTTATGTGTATTTTTACTAGTATGTTGCTCTAGATCTGAAATTTGATTAGAATTACCTTGGTTTTTCGATCTATAGATAGAGGTTCCAAAGTTAAGGTGGGTACGAGTCACAAAAGTCGAAAGAAGTGTAAGATGAGTCATGGGAGGTTAACTAGATGGATAACGAGTCAAATAAGGGTGTGGTTAGAAATGAAGGATTGTGTAGTAGGACTCGTTTTCTTTTGCAACTAGATTATATTTGAAGGGCACGTTCCAAAATGTGTAGGATTGTTGCGTTGAAATTCTCTATCATTCAAAACATAACTCTGACAAGTCAAAATTAAATTCTAAAAAATTATAAGAAGAGAAACATTTTATGAAAAAGGAAACTAAGACAAATGTCATTCTCTCCATTCTTACTATCTTCCTTTAACGTAAATTTTTTGTTTAATTAATAGATCGGTTTCCAAGAACGTTATAAAATCTAAACATCGTATGGGTAATTCCGCTCTTGTTTGCTTAGTACCTTGTAACAAATTTTAAAGCTAGATATCAGAAGTTTTATAATTGGATGACTATATTTTATGAAAAAAGAAACAAAATATGGTGAACTTTCTTAAATTAGAATTTGAAAAGATCCATCCGTATGAATAGATGTACAAAATGTATGTTATATAATATAATAGATACCACAGTCGAATCTAGTTTTGTTGGTTACTTTATATGTTTAGCATCTAGAGAGCCCCCTATGAAAGGAACAAGCAATGTGACATTCTGTAATTTGTAAGTTTCTATGCATCTCCACCAATTTCAAAGTCACATTAAGTTACAAAAGGCACAAGCTAAACCCTAAGAGGAAAGAGACAAAGGAGATTCTCTTGAGGAGCATCAATGGATCTTAACCTTCAAGAGGGAGAAAACAACAATTATTTTCATGAGTTGTTTGTGTGTGCATGTGAGAGAGAAAATAAGTTTTGTTTATATAATAATGTTTGATCATATTTTTAAATGATTAAAATAGTTTTTAATGATTAAAAGACATTAAGAGATGTTGTCATATGACCTTGTGTATCAAAGAAAGTAGACCCACCATCACCATGGGACCAAAGAAAAGAAAATTTGCATTGTACCACTCTCTATTGCCGTTCAAAAAAAAAAAAATACCACTCTCTATCACATTCTTGTGTTTTTTAATCTTTAAGTCTCTCACCTTTTGTTTGGTGGTTTCTCTCTTTAATTCTTACCACCCTCATTGATTAAAGCAAATAATATATACCCTTCTTTGGTTGAAACTTAATTACCACCACTACCACCAACCCTTTAACTTTCTTAGCATATATTCCACCTTTATGTGCATACATAGTTGACAAATTAGGTAATGGATGAGATCTATTTTTCTTCTTCATACTCATCATTCAAGATCTAGTATTCATGTGGTGAATATTGTTCACATACTTTATTCTTCTTTACCATTTCACTAGTCATATGTGAAACAATGACACGAATTGATCAAATTTCAACAAAAGAATGTTTAAATCATGAGTGGGATAATTGTATGATTTGAAAAGAGGTATATACGACTTGCAACATATATAGGACGGTTGTTATTAAAATACATCCGTGATTCTATTTAAAGTTATAAAGAAGTTAGAACACAAAGGTGTCTTGAAAGTCACACAAGTTATACCGAGTTATGTTCATGTGTAAATAAAGACTATGTTTACCAAAACAAAAACAATGTTAAACTAGAATAGAATCAAATTACACATTTTCATTAGACTTCTACAAAAACGTGTCTAGCAATAAATGTGTTGTGATTTTCTTTGACGAGAAGGTTTTAACCTACATACATACGGTCATATGTACTATGTCTATATGCATATATTCATATATACAACATACATGTACATATAGCAATTTAGGTGTAAATTGGCCCATATTTTAGAACTATACAAGAAAGTGAGTATAATGATCAATAAAAGCCTTGTCTTCAGCATTGAATTAAGGATTAGTTTGTTTTGGTGTTGTCAATAATCATAATCCACAAAGAAAATAATGCTCAAACATAAAGAAATGGGTGTTGCTTTCTCTATTCCTTTGCAATCACTTATGACCACCCAACCAAAGATGGTCCATATGGGTTGTCATGGATATTTCCGAATTTCATTCCAATAAATTAGATACCAAAAACAAGTTATCTATGAACTTTTAAGTTTTCGTATGGTGCTAAGTAGGTTGTCACATAAATGTGAATATATGTCTCAAATTCCATAATTTTTCTGATTTGTATTCGGTTTAGCGGTCCATGTAGATTGCCACTTGCCAAGGGCATTTGGCCTAATTTTCGTTACACCCTTTCTCTTTATTAGGAATGTCCTTGAGATTTTGACGTATAAGACTGATTCTTGAAGCTTGTCTAAACACCTTCCCTTTACTTAATAACAAGTTAACAACAATCATTATTAAAGTGTTAGTTTCATGATACGAAATTTATTATTTTTCTTTCTCGAGTAATATAAACATAAATTTCATTAGCTTTTGAGTTAGTTACACAAATAGGTCATGTGGATTGTGGTATGTTAAAATAACAATTTTTGTTTCAAATCTTAAAAGCTACTCTCAAATTATACATAAACAGTAAAAATATAGTCCTCACGTTAAATGAAGGTTACATTTTTGTGTTAAGTGCACATACCTCTCTAAAATCCATCTATTACTTTGTTTTATAAGACTTGAACTCACACGAATTATATATGTTAATAAACATCCGATGTTACGTGACCATAATAAGTTAAATGTAATGAATAAATTGAATAAAGTACATTGAAGACTCCGCCAATATGTTTTGAATTAACAGGGCATCGGCATCAGGTACCTTCGTCTTCTCTGTCATGCGTGTTTGTGTTTGTTTGTGTTGGCATTTATTAACGCCTCACCCCTCTCTCTATTTCACCTTCTCAACACACACTTGACACTTTTACTCAGGTCTAACAATGGCGGTTCAAGCTCAATGTTCATCAAACATTCTCCTTCTCAACAGGTTTGATCCTTCTTAATCCAATGCAATTCTTTCTCACATCCGATTGAATCATGAAAAAAACAGACCATTTTCAATGCAGAACAATACAGGAAGGAAAAACACACATCGGAAATAACTATTCGTTGCCACCGCAACCAGGCGGCGGAGGCGGCGGTGGTGGTGGAGTTTCTTCTGCTGTTGTTGATCATCAATCTCTAAACCACACTTTCGTTAACAATTACAAAGGTATGTATGTATATATATATATATATATATGCGAAATTATACGGAAAACTTATTTTCGTCGATTTACGATGGAATTGTTGTGGTGTTGCAGTGGGGAATTGTAGTACGAATCTAGGAAAACGAAGAAGAGAAGATGATATGAATCGATTTATCTCTAATCAGCTGATGGATGTTTCACAGATTCAATCGAGAAACGTTGATGTTTCTACAGGTCTCCGATTGGCGTTCAATGATCATCAACGACAACAGTACTCCATCGATCCTCAATCGTCGGATTTATCAAAGCTAATCAACCAACAACGAGATGAAATCGAGCATTATCTTCAATCACAGGTTAGAACACATATTCACTGATCCTAAACATTTGATTGTTTGTTAGCAAATTAGTAGAAGAAAATGGTTGTTATTAGGGAGAAGAGTTGAGGCGTAAGTTAGCAGATAAGCGGCAACGGCACTATCATGCGCTGATCGGAGCTGCAAACGAGTCGGCGTCACGGCTGATCAGAGCAAAAGAAGCGGTGGCGGAGACCGCCGTCCGCCGGAACGCTGAGCTGGAGGCTCGGGCGTCGCAGCTGCGGGCGGAGGCGGAGGTGTGGCGGGGGAAGGCGGTGGCGCAGGAGGCGGTTGCGGCGGCGTTGCAGGCGGAGCTGCGGCAGGTGATGGTGGCCGGAGGTGGAGTGTGTGTGTCTCAGGGGGAGGTGGTGACGGCAGGTGAGGCGGAGGACGCTGAGTCGTCGTACATTGACCCGGAGCGAGTCGTGGTGGTGAGTCGACCCGGTTGTAAGGCGTGTGGGAAACGAGTCGCCTCGGTCGTGTTGCTACCGTGTCGGCATCTTTGTGTGTGTAGTGAGTGCGACGACGTCATTCAAGCGTGCCCGTTGTGCCTTGCGTTCAGAAGCTCCAGCATTGAAGTTTACATGTCATGATGAGGCTCCGATAAAAAGATCCATACCCGTTCTGACCCGAGGGTAAAAGTGGAATTTGCTAAAAAAGAATTTCCAAAATGTGAGGAGAATATATATAAAAGGCAATGAATATTAATATTAACAATAATTCAGTTGCCCATTTTTATCTTTTTATCAAATTTTAATATTTTCTCTATTATGCTATTTACTCTTTAACCCACCCAACAATTTTTTTATTATTATTATTGATAATTTTTCATTGGGGATCTAGTGACTTGGACTTGATGAACATGACCATAATAAACGTTGCAGGCATTTTCGGTTTTTCTTTACTTTTTTTAATTTAATTAATAATTGATTTCTTTTTTGATACTTAAAAGTTGTTTTCTAGATGTAGTTATGTTTTACATCATTGGATTTGGGTTTGTTCCTGATTTAACATGAGTATCGAACTATGGTCTTTATTGCGTATCTGTTGATGACTTAGTTTCTTAGGATTTAAGTCTCTTGTTTGGATCGAATAATCAAAAGAATAAAAACACAGAGAAATTTGAAGTAACTTCCCAACGTTTGTTATAACTTGGAAAATAATCTACTTAGTGGTCAAGTAACTAGGGGTGCACAAATCACATTGAATTTTGAAATCGGATCTGGTTCAACCTGGGTCAGGTTTTGGTCAAAAGAAATCCAAACCGGGTTTGACCGGGTTTCAAGTCCGGTCCAAACCGGTTTCAAGAGGGCAAAATAGTTACAGAAAAATCAAGTTTAAATCGGGTCGGGTCGGGTCGGGTTAAAAAACCGGGTTGAACCCGGGTTGGGGTTTTGAACCCTACGGGTTGAATCGGGTTGGACCCGGGTTGGAAAGCTACCCGGTCAAACCCGAGTCGGATTTGGGTCGGGTCGTCGGATCGGGTAGCGAGGTTGGATGTGCTCCTTTATAATTAAACTCAATTAAACCCAAGCCCAAATCAACTTATTTGGTGGGTCGGCCCATGTATTTGGTGTTTGACGGTTGGGAATTAGCATTCAACTTCAAGGACATCACTGTCCATCCATAGTCCCATTTGTGGCATGTCAGCCATGTCTAATGCACATTTAGTTTGTAACTAGAGCTGAGAAAATTGTGTTAAACAGTTCGTTGTTTGATACGACGTATTTAACATATAGTGAATTTAAAGACGATATGTTAACTAAACATTTCGTTTTCAACATCAACAAAAACCTTTTGATGGCGACACTTCATTTTAACACAATTAAACGTAACTAGTTCGATAACACAAATGATAGAGTTTGACACCTTTAATAAATTTTAGTATATTTTAATAACACGAATAACATGACATTTTTAACATGATTATTAACATGACTCACCAAACATAATTAATAAATAATAATATACAATTACCATGATAAAATAGAGAATGAACACATCTCAACCTTTAAAACTTTTATCGTCTTACAAAAAGATGTTTTCTTTTATTGCGAGCCTTTGATCATGGCGTGGATCTTGACTCTTTGTTTCTATTATGTAGTGTTTTAATTGTGTTTTTCCGATTAATCATTATTCAATAAAAATGATTGCACACTTGCACACTCCTACTGAAGTTTCTTAAATGATAGCAGATTAGCAGGAGATAGGTACTCGCTGGCACTCACTGGTACATCTCATGTAATGTTACAAAGCTATTAGAATTTAAGTTTTTTTATTATATTACTAATCATAAAAATGAGTATGCAAGAATTAAGAATATAAACTAAGCTTTAGGGCTCGTAAGACTATATTGTGGGCAACTACAATCAAATACACAATCATAATCATCATTCCACTGTAAACAAACAAGTTTCACCGATAGGTAGAGTTGTCGGAACTTTATCGAAGGATCCCTACAAAAAAATTCCAGATTTTATCATAAAATATTTGTTATTATAAAATATCTCCCGTTACATAGTTTCTGAATAAATCTTGTTCCCATATGAGGTTTTTAGTCGTTCTTTGTCCATCTTAGTATTATATAAGTCTACAATTTAGATCATTATACATAGTTTAGATTGATTCATTGATCCTTAGGGTCACGGGTAGTCTATTAAGGCCCAACAGTGACGGATCCAGAAAATTTTTTACGAGAGACGGAAATTTTTTAGATTTGGTCTGGATATAGTTGTATAATAAATTTTTTCGGTCAGGTTCAGGTCGGATCTGGTCAAGTCAAAATCAAAGTTCAAAGTTTTTATTCAGAAGTTTATAATCATAAGTCACAATTGTAAATTTAAAGTTTGTAATTTATTAAATCCTAATCCATAGTTCTTAATCTCTAATCAAATAACCATCCGAACAACATAGGTCCACCATTGGAACCCTATGCTCCATTTTGTCCTTATGAGCTCACTAGAAGAGTGGTCTCGACTCCCAGCCAACGGTAAACAATAAGTGAAAGCACCTTTGTTGCACGACATTCAAATAATACATAATAGTAGCCGTTGACCAATGATTTAGCACGAAAAGATACGATCTTAAAACATTTGATATCTTCTATTAATATAATAATTTTAGATATCAAATGTTTGCTTAAGGTTGTTAGAAATAGTTTATGTTAAGTTAGTTGTTGATCTCATAGATCTTCTCCCGAATTATTTAACACGGAGCGCACATGAACACGTCAAGTTTGAGTGGGGGAATATAATAATAGTATTAATATTAATTTATTATAAATTTGAAGCATCGAAAGAGGGAAAGGAAATATTTATTAAGATTGTGACGTTGAGTTGATGATGAAGTGGGTCCCCTGAAAAAAAGTTATTCTCTTCTCTATTCTTTGATACTTCAATCTTCTTTTACGTATACGCCACTCTGATTCTCAAGATCTCAGTTGCCTCATCAAATCATACGCTCAATTTCTAGTCTTCTAAAATATCTGATTTAATTTTTGTAACAATAATTCATATTCATAATTCGATAAATGATACTTCCAATTCTAACTTTTCTTATGAATGTTGTTTCCGAGTTGTTTTTAAAGAGTGAAGTGAACGGAAGCCATGTAATATTAGTGTCATTGGTATAAAATAGCATTGGTATAAGATATCATCAAGTGGGTTATAACTCGAAGCTTATCAAACCCGGTGTTTGCAAATATGGTCACATGTAATATTAGTTTTGTAGCGTGTTAAAAATAAATGTGGTAAATTAAAATTTCAATCGAGACAAAAGTTAATAATAATGTATAAATACATTCATAGGTGGTGTGTTAAAGTGTAACTACAATCGACTCGACTTGATTCCGAATTAAATTTAAGTCAATACGTAGAGCGACACGAATTTATACAGTTAAATGAACACGTATTATATTTGAGCCGACTCTATTCCAAACAAAATTTATGTTAAAACATAGAATTACAATCGCACAGACTCGTTTCCGAACTAATTTTACGTCGAAACATAGAGTATTTTAACTCGTATAATATTTAACCCAACTCATTTCTGGAGAAAATATATGTCAAAACGTAGACGCATGTGGAAACGTAGACAGTCTTAAAGTGTATATAAAATAAGCGTAGAAATAACTTATATTTGACTCTAGTCATTTTTTAATAGGATCAAACGTTTATAGATTCGAATTTATACAGACACGTCACAAAAAATACGAACATAAGAATTTATAAAAAGTAAAAGAAAAAACCCAAGAAAAAACAAATGTTGTTAGTGGGATTCGAAGCAACAAAACCAGAGTCAAAAGACTAAGAGCTTACCACTCGAACCAAGAGGTTTATTGCTACCTTTGAATACTAATTATATATATATATATAAATCTTTAATGTCGGTGTGAACAGTTTTTTTTTTTTTTTTTTATACTATTTTTAATTTAGCATATTTTTTTAATACTATTTTTTATTTAACATAAATAATTAGAATGCGGTTTATATAACAAATTGTGGGATAGTTTGATTGGTAAAAGTGTTGTTGAGCAATTCAAGTGCTCTTTGTTCGAAACCCACGAGACCGCCTTTTTTTTTATACTATGTTTAATTTAGCACAAATTTTTTTTAATACCATTTTTTATTTAGCATAAATAATTAGAATGCAGTTTATATAACAAGTTGTGAGATAGTTTAATTGGTAAAAGTGTTGTTGAGCAATTCAAGTGCTCTTTGTTCGAAACCCACAAGACCGTTTATTTTAATTTTTTGTTCACTTGAAACAATTAAGAATCTTAGAACATAAAATTTTTATTAGATTTCCACAGAAACCCCACTCAATTTTCTTTTAGACTATACTCTTTACCCCTAAAGTTTCTATAAAACTTTAAAAATATCGTTTTAACCTCTCAAGTATTTAAGTTACGAGTTATCCTATGTTTAAAACTAGACTTTACATATTAGAACAAATGGTTGACTATGGTTCAGTGGTTTAGCCACCATCTCTACATTTGTGTCCTCAATATCGAAGCCATCAGTCAATGATTTTATATTTATTTTTGTTTCCTTTTAATTTTTATATTATATATAAAAAAATTGACACAATAGTTACAAAGTTGTCATAGGTTTACCTAAGTTCAAATCTTGTATATCTTTTCAATAATATATTTTTTTGTTTTTTTTATATTTTGTTTTATATGTTCTTAACTTTATTTAAAGTCTTTGATTCTTTATTGGCACAAAAAAATAATTCTTTTTTATCTTTATTTTGTTTCAAGGAGTCCTTTTTATCTCTTCAGTGATTTTTTTTTGTTTTTTCTTTATATTTGGATTTTTGTTTCTCTTTATATTATTTTGGCTCTTTTATTATTTATCTAAACTTAAGTACTACGTGTAGATCATAATTTCGTAAACAAATCAAACTCAAAAAAGTCCGCGGCAACGCCCGGGCTAAAATTCTAGTTATCTATAAAGAACAAAAGTCGGTGATTTGTCATTAGCCACATCTTTGTTTTTTAAGGCATAGAATAATTTTATTTTATTATTTTTAAAAACAAGCTCACACTATCTAAACATATCATTTGTCCACTACAATGGTTAAATGGAAAATTCTTAAAATACTCATTTTCTTCAAAATGTACCCTTATAAATTTCTTCTCAAAATATCCCATCCGAACAAAACTTCAGCATCTTCATAGATAGACGAGAACATCTTGTATAGCAAAACCAATCACAAAAAGGCATGTGTACCTATGCGAGAAAACGCCCGTACTATGCGGGCGGGCACCCGAGCATAATGACATTTTGAGGAGATATTTATGAGGAGAACATTTTAAATAAAAAAAAGAAGAAGAAAATAAACATTTTAAGAATTTACTTAGTTAAACCATCAATTTTTTTTAAGAGGAGATGCCATTACGTCAATCCATCACACTTGGATGCAACCAGCCTAAAGTCCCTTTGGTGTGTAACCACTAAGATGTATATCCTTTCCTCTCATACTATACCTAGAACGCATAACCTATACGTTACATAATTCTCGTGCAGTCTGCTTCTATATTCAAAATTATTTCTGTATTAAACGTATATTATATGTTTCCTTCTTCACAGAAACACGGATGTAAACTGAAGTAAAATTACAAATTCTAAGAATATAAATTTTTTCTTACTATTACGTATGTATACATTTATTTTATTGGAACGGCTATGAGATGTACATGTTGCACCCTTTTACGAAAGATGGTGACGAATGACGATATTTACAAAAAGGAAAGAAAATCAACAATTGTCACATATCTTCACTTTTTAACTAAATATTTAATTTACCTGACTTTTGACGTGGTTTACACACCACTTTCTCCACCCTCTACTCACCAACTCCTCTTTATTAACCCTTGCTTCCCCTCTCCCACCTCCACCGTCACCACCGCCACCACCACCGTAACAAATGGATTCTGCCACCACAAAACACCAATGCACCACCGAACAGCACAACGGCATCGCATCTATCGCCATCACAGATCACAAACGCTCATCATCATCATCATCGTTACCGTCATCGGAAAACCACCGCAACGGCATCCGATCAATCTCACGGCCGCTCTATTCCTTTCCTCCTCCGAGATCTGGAACATTTATCAACGGAAGATTTCAGGAACAACAATCTCACTTCTTAGATTCATGTCATCTCTGTAAAAAACCACTCGGTTTAACAGAGACATCTTCATGTACAGGTACTAATATTATTCTTTCAAAAACTTCGTTAAACGATTATTGTAACTCCGATCTAGGGTTTCGTAGTCGTTTTATGTCAAATCTGAAGAACATTTTGACACTTCGCAGGGGCGATTTACCGTTTTGCAGTGTAGAATGCAGATCTGAACAGATTGAAATCGATGAAACGAAACAGAAGAATCGGAGTCTCAAAGCATCGATCAAAGCATTGAGGAAGAAAGAAGAACGAGAGAAATCGTCAACTTCTTCCCCAAGTTACCCTTTCGATTCGGGTGCTGTTATTGCCGCTTAAATAAATAATAATATTAATAATAATAATATTTAGAAACTGTTTTCTTTTTCTTTTTTTTTAATTAAGTTTGTGAAAAAAATATGTGCCTTTTGATATTTTGTGTTGATTAATTAATTTTTCTCTTGGTTGTCCTCGTGTTATGGAGATGAGGGGTAATTGTGGAATTACGGTTACTGACCAAGAAGAAGCTATGGTATGGTGTACGGTACAAGTATTTGAAGCGTGTGCCGTTGTACCTTGGTGTCTTGTACGTGTGAGTATATTTGATCCACATTGTACAAGTTATAACTACGGTCGAGTTTTATGTTGACTGTCGTTGTGTTGTAATAATTTTGATTTGGTTTTACGTGGCAGTGTGACTAATGAATAAAAACGTTTGTTACATTTGATTTTAGTTGCCAATAAATTTGTTTGATATTACAAATTTGAATGTGATTATAATATATGATGCTATAATAGAAATTAGAGATGAAAATTTTGTCAGGATGCTAATTGGTTCAAAATGTCAAAAAGCGATTTTGAATTTAGTTTGGTTTGAACTTTAGTTTTTTCTAATATAATTTGAATATTGAATAGTATTATAGCAAGACTTTAAACTAAAACATCCTTTAATCTACCTTGGCAGCAACGTCTAGTATAACTTAACATACTTTTACTTATTCATAATTACAAATTGATATATTAATAAGTTTATTTAAAGGACGATGACGTCAGGAATAGCTTAAAGTTTCTTGATTTCCAAACGGATACACCCGTACATGTATGTATTCACATGGGTGAGATTATTTTTTGTTTAAGTGCGTGGTTCTAACGTAAGGTATCTTTAATTAATATGATATAGAAAATAGAGTAAAGTTTGGTTTTATTTAGTTTTGATAAAAATAATAATTTTTATTCAAAAAATTTAAAACATTAATTTACTTTTAAAAGTTTCATATTTTGTTTTAATTTTAGTCGAAAGTTTAATTAGTTGTTTCAAATTGAATACAAAATAATAAAACTTTTGAATTAAAACTAAAATAATTTATAAAACTTTTAAAGATACATTGATTTTTTTAATCTTTTAAAAAAAATAGTTACTTTTGTCAAACCTTAAGTAACAAAATTGAAATTAACTCTAGAAAATATGTTTTACTACACTATTTTAGTGTAATCAATAAAGTAACTCTAATGTTTATTACTAAATCGTTGTATTAAAATATGTTTGGTACATTATTTATTATTCTTCTTGTTTCATGTTTCACTATTTCCATCAATGAAAATGATAATAAGAGTTTGTCGTGGCAATATATTCATCAAGGTATCACAACAATGTGTTTCTCCACAAGATATCACTGAGGTCCAAGTAAGTGAGTTGAATGGAGAAGTTCTATTGACATATCAACCTTGGTCATCAAGTGAAGCGGGATTTGTGTCTCACATCGTTTTTTTAAAACTAGTTTTATGTTGAGAAGCGATATAAGCGCATAAAGTATTCATGTGTAGTGCATTTGGTACTAACCCAATCAACTTCCGAATCATATGCAATAACTACCTAATTTCTCATAGGAGTACCAACGAATTGTATATGTTGACGGATGTCCAAATTGCAATTCATCACCATGTTTGATCGAATAGATGATGATCCGAGGAACATATGCTCTAATACCAATATACCACTGATGTGGATTACATTCTCTAACGAAGGTAGCAACTGAAATTGGTGTTTGGAACTAAAGAATCAATCACCAATCACCGATTAAGCAACTGGAAGTAGGGGTATTCAAATCGGATATCCGAATCTTGGAAGTATTAGTTAATATTTTTTTATAAAATTTATTATTTTATATAAGAAAAGCTTGCGAATGTCCAGAATATCCAAAATTAATAATTAATATTCATTATTATAATAGCTTTGACAAAAATAATTCGTTTAATCCGAATATCCGAAAATCTTGAAAACACTAACTGAATCCAAATCTGAAAATTTCAGATATCAAAAATTCGGATCTTTAATTTTTTGGATATTTAGGATTCGGATATTTCGAATGTAGTCTCGAATTCAAATATTTTTGCAAGCAAATTAACACGCAATAGCACACACTTAATAAGAAAAGTGGGGTAAATGAAGATAAGATAATTTATTATCGATCTAAATAATTTTTATATGCAATACTGTTCTTATTGATAGCTACCAATTAACTACCAGTTTAATCAACTAATTAACATTCACAGGCTCACAGCTCCTTCCCAACTAATATTGGTCATAACTAA
Source organism: Flaveria sonorensis (assembly GCA_025506505.1). Lineage (NCBI taxonomy): Eukaryota > Viridiplantae > Streptophyta > Magnoliopsida > Asterales > Asteraceae > Flaveria > Flaveria sonorensis. Next base: position 2,997,184 of record CM046428.1, on the reverse strand, counting down.
ATGAAGTTTCAAACAACTATGGGCCTGTAAGCATTACAGCGTACTCGCCGTAACGTGGCTATTAGTATATTGGGCTATCACTCCCAAATCCATATTTGGGCCCGGTAATTACTTAAATACGTAGTGGCTTGTTTAGACTCTTCTCCTGCTCGAGCTCGGATTCGTTAAGTAAATGCGTTTTGTGTAAAACTTGAATCGAAGCTTGAATGGATTCATGCTTGCCCTGTTTATACTCGGCTTGTTTTGAGCTTTTATTTGTTCTGATTTCAAGTAGCTAACAAGCAACTCAGCTCGTCTTCGTATCAGAAAATGAACCCTAAATTTTCTTGTGATTGGAATCCACACACGAAAAATAGCTTAAAACTTGTGGACATGAATGATTTGAAATGAATGGTGCATGGTAGACGACTGCCGACCATGTGACAATTCTTCTGTGAAATTATCGAATTGATTTGACCACATTATTACAATTTTGAAAATGAAAAGTAGCTTTCCACGTCATATTTCGAATACTGACCATTGAAATGTTCAAATATGTTTGTGGTTTATTTCCACACCAATCTTTTATCTAATGTATTCTTAAATTCTTAAAAAAAGTCTATTGTGTTCTTAAAGTCCTTTAGTTTACTTAGGAACAAACACGCTTTGAACCTAAAACATTAAAATTGATAGCTATAAAAATCTTATGTTTTCTTTAGTTGAGTTCATTGTTTAATAATTACATGTAAATTATATTACAATAGAGATTATTATAATATGCAAAGACATTATTAGTATTTCCATGTTAAATAAAGTAAATACGTTTCTTTACATTTAAATGATTTTTATTATTCTTTTCATATTATAAATAAATGGAAATATGAATATGGCTTTTATTTTTCTTCTTTTTTTGGTCTAAAAAATTAACATTGACCCTAAAATGGCAAAAATATATATCACTAGTGAAAAAAGCCTTTTAATACATTTTGTATACATGTGGTCTAGAAGATGAAAAAGACTAGAAAGAAGATAAGGTCTTATATCCACAAATTAAAAAGAAAAGTGGCAACAAAAGTCCACGTAGGAAAGAAAAGTACGTTAGTTATTTCGCGTGGAATATTCTATAATTCAATATGATATCTTATAAGTTCATAATTTTGAAAAAATAAATAACGATGATAAACTAATAGTATATGTTTCCCAAAGACCTTACAATTCTAAAGTGTGAATTGTAAGAAAGAAAAATGCTAACCAATCAAATTTGATGGAAAACTTAACATCAATTTTTGAAATAAGATATCTTGATGTTGTGGTATTTTCTCACTAAGTTATCCTTAAAGTACGATGGATACAATTAACAAATAAGTTAGTGCTAAAGTCTATGTATTGCTTTGTGATGAAAAATACAAATAATGATTAAAATATATGATGAAACTTATAAAATGAAGACCAATGTTGTGATGACCGGATTGGACTGGAATATGATATGTAGTGGTCATGATATGTAGTCGGTCCGGATAGACCTATCGAAAAATCGTCTCAATTTGAACTAGTAAACCAAAATAGATCTCATTTTATTTTGTCATTCAAAAATAATATTCACTGATTAGTTATTATTTTGGGTTTCACAGTTTATTTATTATAGATTTCACATTTATTAAAACTTTAAATCACATATTTTATTTTATATTAGTTATTATATATAAATTTTAAATTATGCATGACTTCATTTAATTCTTAAAACCAGTTAGATAACTCTACAGGAGAGGTTATTTAGTTTTAAATAAGCAAATGGTCTGTAATACAATGATTATATTTCATGTGTATACTGAGTTTTTTTTACGAGGTTAATGATTCGAGACTCATGATAAACAATAATAATATAGATTTAGATATAGGATTATATCGATTTTTGTTTGTCGATCTTAAAAAAATAAAACTACATTACGCGTTTCTTGAAAAAGCTATTGAAAATACAAGCCAACAAATGTTGATGTTTTATGGGAGTATAAGGACCCACAATATTGTCATCTATCCATTTTTCATTTTATAAAGCCACCTTCACACCCACCATTCATTCTCACATTCATCTTCATCTTCATTTTCTTTCAAAACAAAAATGGCTTTAACTCTTCGTTCTTCTACTTCTTTATTCAAATTCCAAAGCTCGTAACACTCCAAAAACCCTAGCCGATTTCACCGGCATCGTTTGTTTCGCCCAAATCAAACCAACACTTCGTTTGCGAGCAAAGAACTCGATACAAGCTCAATTGACACATGAAAATAGCATATCATCTTTTCAAGATGATGAGCAAAAGGAAAAGTTTCATGCATTATCGAGTGGACACCGGACAGAAAACATATCAGGTGTTCCCGTGTATGTAATGTTGCCTCTTGACACTGTTACATTGGGTGGCCACTTGAACAAACCAAAGGCGATGAACGCGAGTTTGAGCGCGCTAAAAAGTGCAGGAGTTGAAGGTGTAATGGTTGATGTTTGGTGGGGTTTGGTTGAAAAAGGTGGACCATTGAAGTATAATTGGGACGGGTATGTTGAGCTTGTGAACATGGTGCAAAAGCATGGATTAAAGCTTCAAGCTGTTATGTCATTTCATCAATGTGGAGGCAATGTTGGAGACTCATGCAGGTATCAATCAATTCAACAATTTATTTTCATTCATAATATCATCAATCATGTATGAATTGTTATAAATTAACACCAGTTGAATGTTTGAACATTGTAGCATCCCATTACCTCCATGGGTTCTTGAAGAGATCAGCAGAAACCCTGATCTCGTGTACACCGACAGATCGGGTCGCAGAAACCCGGAGTACATCTCCTTAGGCTGCGACTCGTTGCCGGTGCTAAGGGGAAGAACTCCCATTCAAGTTTATGCAGATTACATGAGAAGTTTCCAACAAAGATTCAAGAATTACTTGGGAAATGTTATTGTGGTAAGTAACTATACATCTTTTCAATTGATTTATTTATAAAAATTGAATCTTTAATTCATATCTTAAAGAATACATGAAAAAAGATTTATAAATTCTCATTTTTTTTTTTTTTTAAATTTTCAGGAAATTCAAGTGGGTATGGGTCCTTGTGGGGAGCTGAGGTATCCATCTTATCCAGAAAGTAATGGAACATGGAGGTTTCCAGGAACAGGGGAATTTCAATGTTATGATAAGGTAATTGTGCATCCATTAGTTGTACAGTACACGTTATTAATGCATGTCTGCTTAACACCAAACTAAGCTTCTAATTTTGGAAGGTGTTTTCTAACTTTTTCTAAAACTACCTTTGCTACTGTAGCAGTCACGACTTTAAAAAACATTTTTACCACACACATCATGATATACATGCGTGTGTTTTCTAATGAATGAGTGTTCCCGTGTTGTTTAACAGTATATGAAAGCATCACTGGAAGCTGCTGCAGAAGCAAAGGGAAAGAAAGATTGGGGAAAAACTGGACCCCATGACTCCGGGAACTACAACCAGTTCCCGGAGGACACCGGATTTTTCAGGAGAGATGGTACATGGGACACCGACTACGGTCGGTTCTTCTTAGAATGGTATCGGGGGGAAGCTACTGCAGCACGGTGACAGAATTCTAAGGGCCGCCGACTGCATATTCCGGGGAACCGGAGCAAAACTTTCAGTAAAAGTTGCTGGAATCCACTGGCACTACAACACTAGATCACACGCCGCGGAGCTAACAGCAGGATATTATAACACAAGGCATTCAGATGGGTATTCACCGATTGCGAGAATGTTGGCGAAATACAATGCTGTTTTGAACTTCACGTGCATGGAAATGAGAGACAGTGAGCAGCCACAGCATGCAAATTGTTCGCCGGAGGGATTGGTCCGGCAGGTCAAGATGGCGGTCAAAGCTGCCGGAGTTGATCTAGCTGGAGAAAATGCATTGGAAAGATATGATGGTGGAGCTTACAGGCAAATTCGGGAGACGAGTAGATCGGATTTAGGAAAGGGGTTGTGTGCATTCACGTTTTTGAGGATGAACAAGCGGTTGTTCGAGGCGGAGAATTGGCGGGAGCTGGTGAATTTTGTGAGAAGTATGGGTGAAGGAGGAAGGGTGTTGCCGGAGAGTGATTCGAGCAGGACGGATCTTTATGTCCGATTATTGATCAGAAGATGAAAAGCTTGAAGGATGATAAGGAGGTTGCATTGGTGTAGATGTATGTATTTACAGTGGTTAAAGGGAGTATATAATTTCAAGACACAGGAAAGTTAGTGTAAAACGATTAAATTGATATTATTTTGTACATAGTATATGTTATAAATGTTGTATACTGTTCAACATAGAGATATTCTTCGTTCTAAGGTTATAAATCAGTTAGAGTAATGGTTCCCAAGAACGTTACAAGAACTTTTGATTGGTGGAGTCATTCTCAACACAACACAACAAACTTGTAAAACAAATAACGAGTGATTAAGATGTAAATGAACAATAGATATTCAAATAGAAGAGGAATTGCATTTCATGAACACTCTCGACCGAGAGTTATAAAGAAGAGTCTATCGGCAGTTTCTTCAATCGCAACAACCGATAGAAACTGCTTTTTGTTTCCCTACATATTACGTTTATGGCCTTGGGCCCATAATAAGTTTAATTACACACATTAAATATATAATAGTCCACTAATATAATAACCCAATATGAATTAAGAAGCCCAATACTCCCTCTTAATTCATGGTTGGGTGCTTTGATTTCCTCCTTGCTTTGAGTCGTCTTCATCATTGACTAGAAGTGTGAAATCATTCAAGCTTTCAATGTCTTCTAGCATGTCATAGTCAATGTTGTCTTCAAAGCTACCATCATCTATCTTTTGCAACATTAGTTCTTCATCAAGATCTTGCAAGTCTTCAAAGTTCACCTTTGCATCTTGTATTTCACCATCTTCCTTCTCATTGTTGTCATTCAAGTCTTGATCTTTTCCTTCTTCAACTTTAACTTCATCTTTGACTTCTTGAACAACATCTTTGACAATTGCTACTTCATTTTTGTTGCTTGCTTCACCAACCTCTTTCACTTTATTCTTTTCTTTCTCATACATCCAAAGCATTAAATCCAAATATCCTTGATAAATAATGATCAAATTCACACCAAAAATTACATTTAACCCTAGTTTGGATGCAATTTCAGGCCACTTACCATCCATAGATATCTTTTTATTTCCTCCCATTTGATCAACAAACATGTATAGATCAAACAATTCAATAGGAGTACCATTTGGTAAAACCGGAGGGTGTACTTTGGTATATTGTTTAAAGTGTTCCTCATAGAACCAGTTCACAAACTTGAGAAATTGTACCCTTAGGTATCCTTTATTTGACATAACATACTTGGCTATTTTTAATGTATCAAGAAAAGATATCCATATTTGATTTGGATCACTATTATCAATAGTTATTCCATCATCCATAAAACACTCAAATTTGTGATCATAATAGTCTTGGAAATACGATTCAACTTTGTTTTTTTCTAGTTCATGAACCGTTTGTGGATCCAAGGTTTTGTAAATATTTTCAATGAGATCATTATGATCCACGTCTAATGACTTAGACAAGTTTGAGTTATTCCTTGATTCTTCCACCAATTCACAAGTATCTTCATCATCAAACATACCTTTCACAAAACAAGTATCACCATCAAAAGTAACATTAAAACCTTGGTTAATTAATTGAGTTTGACTCAAAATATTTTTATCCAAGGTGGGTATGTATAAAACACTAGGAATTGTTCTATTTTGATTGTTCAAATACAATTTGATTTCACCAATTCCTTGTGAAGTTAAGATCTCATCCTCATGAGTTCTAACTTCAATGGTAAAATCATCTTTGAATTTTGTAAACAATTTTTTGTTTCCAGTCACGTGTTTGTCAAATGACAAATTAACAACCCAAATATCATTCCAAAAACCATAACTTGTTCCATTTACCAAGAAATCAATAGGTTGGTTTTATTTTGAAAAACCATTGTTTTCATATGAAATATTATTGCACGCACTTGTACATTTTGATGCAAAATGTCCATGGCGTTAGCACTTGAAGCACCGGATTCTTCTCATCTTTATTCTCGATCCCTTGCAACCTTTTGATCCTCCATTCGGGCCCTTTTCCCTACTCAAGGACTTTGTTGCCATCGATTTCCTTGAATCCGAGACTTGCTTCTTTCTCCATGGTTTTCTCGAGATCGAACCTAACCGTAGCCCTGCCAAATTTCTTTTAACCCTTTTCAATTCACTATTTGAACATTGGGCTTCATCCGAACAATTACCGGGATGATCAAGTTGAATTGGCGAGGGGTTCCGAACCGAGGGTTCAACCCGACCATAATCAAGAGTGCAACGATTCTTTCCTTTGTTCTTGAACCTTGCTCTGATACCATTGTTAGAGTAATGGTTCCCAAGAACATTACAAGAACTTTTGATCGGTGGAGTCATTCTCAACATAACACAACAAACTTGTAAAACAAATAACGAGTGATTAAGATGTAAATGAACAATAGATATTCAAATAGAAGAGGAATTGCATTTCATGAACACTCTCGACCGAGAGTTATAAAGAAGAGTCCATCGGCAGTTTCTTCAATCGCAACAACCGATAGAAACTGCTTTTTGTTTCCCTACATATTACGTTTATGGCCTTGGGCCCATAATAAGTTTAATTACACACATTAAATAGATAATAGTCCACTAATATAATAACCCAATATGAATTAAGAAGCCCAATAAACACAAGTAGTAACATCAAAGGGTATTATAACTAATGCAATCATAATAAATAAACTTTACCATAGTAAAATGTGAATTAGGTGATCCCTTGAAGTTGAGGCTTCAAATCCTGCAATGTAAAGATACAAGTGATTATTAATAATAGCAATAGATTAGAAGAAGTTCTAAGGAAAGTAGCCTCACAAGCTTGCATATTGCATATTATCTTCTTTGAATCCTTCAGCAGTCCTCCAAAGAGATCAACGCGTTTGTTTTGAATTAATGTTCATTATACCTGGGTATAAAACACTTCAAATGCGTGAAATATATATTACAATTCACAAGAACAAGACTATAAAGAGAGAAAGAAAATGAGGCACCGGATATGGACTCGCTCATACATAATTTGCTTGTACATCCCAATAAAGCCTCTTACTTCCATGACAGCCATCCAAACACAAATTAAGGCAGTAATTTCGTTTCGCACTTAAAAGAACAATGACACACAACACTTGTTACAATATCTTTACATAGTGTACAGTTACCATTTATCTGAAAGGCAATAACTTTCCCAAACAAATTTTGCCAAGTACTTGCTGTAAGAGACTCAATCTCCTTGTCATTCAAAGAGGGGATCACCCCTATACATAGTACACAGAGAAGAGATAATTACGGTAACAAATTAATCACAATCAATCTAATCCTAACAAACATTTTATACCAAAATACAAAATATGCATGCCAATAATATCGGGAGATATTATCGGCTAACAGTCCCCCGCAGTTGAAGCCGTGGGTGAGCGGAGGCATAAACTGGATCGAAAACGTTGGAACAGTTGTTTCGGCAATCCCTTGGTAAAAATGTCCGCATATTGATAGTCGGCAGGAACATGTAGAACTTTGATCGTGCCAAGACGGACTTTCTCTCGAACAAAATGGATATCCAGCTCTATATGTTTCGTTCGTTGATGTTGTACTGGGTTTTCGGCTAGATATACAGCAGAAATGTTATCACAATAAACAATGGAAGCATGCCTAACCGGTACGTGGAGCTCGAGAAGAAGATTACGGATCCAGCTGAGTTCTGATACTGTGTTGGCAACTCCTCGATATTCAGCCTCGGCGCTAAAGCGAGAGATCGTAGGTTGACGTTTTGAAGACCAAGAAACGAGGTTACCTCCCATGAAGAAACAGTAACCAGAAGTTGACCGACGAGTGTCGGGACACCCGCTCCAATCTGCATCAGAATAGGCAGTCAATGTTGTAGACAAGGACGGTGATATGAGGAGACCATGTGATAAAGTGCCTTTGATGTATCGTAGGATCCGTTTCAGCAGTTGAAAGTGCGGCTCACGAGGAGAATGCATGAAAAGGCATATTTGTTGGACCGCATACGAGATGTCCGGCCGTGTGATAGTAAGGTATTGCAAAGCCCCAGCCAAGCTCCTGTAAAGTGAACTGTCTGAAAAGGGATCGCCAGTCATGGCACTTAACTTTGAACCTGCCTCAACAGGTGTACTAGCGGGTTTACAATTCAGCATTTTTGCTCATGATAATATATCTGTGGCATAAGTGGATTGAGAAAGAAACAAACCATTCTTTGTTGTTGAACCGCTATGCCTAAAAAGTGATGCAACGAACCAAGGTCGGTCATGTTAAATTCGGTAGAAAGAGACCTGATTATGCTATTTAGCAGTGAAGTGCTGGAGGCCGTAAGAATTATGTCATCGACATATAACAGCAAGTAGGCCATTTGATCTCCTTTCTTATACACGAACAAGGATGTGTCACATGTGCTATTTTTGAAACCACACCGAGATATGTAGCCTGCGAAACGTTGGTACCAAGCACGTGGTGCTTGTTTGAGGCCATAGAGAGAACGAGTAAGTTTGCAAACATGTTTCGGCTGTGTCGCTGAAATAAACCCCGGAGGCTGAAACATATAGACCGTTTCTTTAAGATGACCGTGGAGAAAAGCATTTTTGACGTCAAGTTGATTAATCGACCACCCTTTCGAGATAGCGAGACTTAAGACGATGCGTATCGTGGTGGGTTTGACCACCGGACTGAATGTCTCGTCACAATCGACGCCCACGGTTTGACTTTTACCATTAACGACAAGTCGAGCTTTGTATCGTTCTTAGGTTCCGTCGGCATGAAATTTATGTTTGAAGAGCCACATACACCGAATAATAGGTGCGTCAATCGGACGCGGTACTAATTCCCACGTATTATTTGCCAATAGAGCTTCATATTCGGTTGTCATGGCGTTTTTCCAGTTTGGGTCCGAGAGGTCAGCGAGATGTGATGTCGGTAACGGAGAGATTGGTGGTGAGGTGAGAGTGTTCAGAGACATGGGTTGACGGGGTTTGAAGATCCCGGATTGTGACCGTGTTTGCATGGGGTGGGTCGGTATAGGGACAGCTGGTGGATATGGAGGTTGTTGGATGTCGACGGGAGTGTCAACAGGGAACGGGCTCGGTTGTTGTGGAGAAAGTGGGTTTGTGGAAGATGGGCCTGAAGAGGGGTGTGGGCCGAGGATAGAAGGAGGGGAAACAGGGCCAGCGTTTGTAGATGGGCCTGGGTTATTGGGGTCGTGAACCTGCTGTGACCTGATAGGAGAAGATGGGTTTGGGCCATTTGTGGTTGAAGGTGTTGGGCCGTGAGGTTGGGTTGTAGGAGTTGTTGGGCCGTTTGGGGTAGAGATCGGCTGGGTAAAGATAAGAGGTGAGGGGTCGAGAAACGAATTTGATGGTGGCGATTTAGATGGGTTGGCAAACGGAAACTTGGTTTCATCGAAAATTACGTGTCGTGAGAAAATGGTTTTACCGGTGGCGATGTCAAGGCATCAATACCCCCGGTAATTAGCCGGATAACCGAGAAAGACACACGGAGTTGAACGAAACGCAAGTTTGTGAGGGTGAGTGGATGAAAGGTTGGGATAACACAAACAACCAAATACACGTAGATGGTCGTAGGAAGGTTGACGGAGGTATAACAGGGAAGTAGGAGTTCGATTTTGATGGAGTTTGGTGGGTAGAATATTATGGAGGTAAGAGGCCGTGTGTAAAGCCTCGACCCAAAACGTGGATGGAAGGCGAGCATGGGTGAGGAGAGCAAACATAATTTCGTTAATACAACGAATCATGCGCTCGGATTTGCGTTGAGATGTATGAGGGCAAGGAAACCGAAGTTGAATACCGTTTTGAGTTGTGAAATTATGAAAGTTGGTGTTATCAAATTCTCCTCCCATGTCGCATTGGAAAGATTTAATCGGGAAATTAAATTGAGTTTTGACGAAGTTGTGAAAATGAGTGAATTTTGTGAAAGTTTCGGATTTAAATTTTAACGGGTATACCCATGTATATTGTGTGTAATCGTCCGTTAAAACCATATAGTACTTATAACCTGCATGACTAACGATCGGAGAAGTCCACAAATCACAATGCAATATAGTAAAAGGTAACAAAGTACTTGTAGTAGAATCCGAAAATGGCAAACGTTTATGTTTGGACAGTTGACACGACTCGCAAACAGGTGGAGTCTTTATTTTAGAACTAGAAATAAAATGCTTAGAATGAAGAAACTCCATGACGGGTCGACCCGGGTGTCCAAGCCGATCATGCCAAAAGGGAGAGTCTTTAGTCGAAGCAAAGCAGGCGGTTGCGGAAGCAGGTGGAGTGAGCGGATAAAGTTCACTGGAACTGTTGTGACGACTCAGGACCGTGCCATCCTTGAAATCCTTCACAGTGAAACCAAATGGGTCAAATTCAATCGAAGTCCAATTATCAATATTGAACTTACGTTCAGATATAAGTTTTTTAATAAAGTTAGGATTATAAAGGACCGATTTTAAATGCAAAGGTTTGGAGGGTGTGGGAATGGAGGTGGAACCCGAACCCAAAACTGGAATGTGATTGCCGTTACCAACAAATATTGACGATATTGGTGAATACGAGGAAAAAGTATTGAGTTTCTCGTGATCAAAGGTCACGTGAGAAGACGCACCTGAATCGAAGTGCCACTGATCATCGCCAGAGTCCATGGAAAGTGCATTGACTGCTGCCGCTAACTGAGTGGGCTCGAGCTGGTCAGTTTTGGTGATATGGGCCTGGGCCGATTGCTGGCGTGAGGAACCTTGGCCATTGGAGGGTCATGAGTTGGGCCGGTTGTCCACTGTGGAGCCCCTAGGTTACGTCGGGTAGGGGCAAGGGGGCAGTGCCCAGTAAGGTGGATAACCAGGTGGTGGAGGCCAATATAAAGCATACTGTGGCTGCTGAAATTTGGACGACCTGTTTGATGGCTGCCCGGATCCTCGTTGGTTGTTGCGACCCGGACGGTTTGAATCGCGACGAGGATGAGAGTCCCGATTGAAAGAACGATGGTCCCGGTTTGAGGGAGGGCCACTGACTGCCGCAGCCACTATGGGAGTTGGGGACAGGGCATCACGAGCCGCAATGCGTTGTGCCTCGGAGTGAAGTTGATTGCACGCATTTTCCCAAATGGGTAGGTTCTGATTGAGGATTGAGGCCGCGGTGTCGTCTCACGAGGAAGACCTTTAATCAGATGCAGAACTTTTTGTGTGTTGTTAAGGGGACAATCCACAGCAGCGAGTTGATCCGTGAGATCCCGAACCCGCTGGCAATAGGCCTCCAGGTTAGGCATGGAGGCGAGGGTGAGATTGGAGAGTTCCTGCTGTAAGGCGGCGGCTCGGGATGCCTTGTTGTTTAGGAACAAGTTTTTGACCCGAACCCACGCCTGATGAGCGGTAGATTCATCCTCCAAAACTCGAACCAAATAATCATTCGTGAGCGTGCCGTATATCCACTGTAAGACAACGGCGTCAATCTTCTTCCAAGCGGGATATTCCGGGGAAGCTTTATCGGGTGGCGGCGAGCCGTCAATGTGGTTGGTAACCTCGTAGCCGGTGGCGTGGAGGGTGAAGAGTTTAACCCACGTGGGGTATGAAACCTCGACGCCGTCGAGGACACGGACTTTATGTTGAATGTTGGTTACGGTGTAAACCGGGTGAAGGGTGGAGGTTTGGATTTTGGGATTGCTTTTATCGGTCATGGTGGTAGTGAAGAACAAGATCACGATGAAGAAAGGATGAAGGTGGCTGGATCGAAATCAAAGCCAGAAGGTTGATACCATGTAAGAGACTCAATCTCCTTGTCATTCAAAGAAGGGATCACCCCTATACATAGTACACAGAGAAGAGATAATTACGGTAACAAATTAATCACAATCAATCTAATCCTAACAAACATTTTATACCAAAATACAAAATATTCATGCCAATAATATATGGAGATATTATCGGCTAACATATCACCCCTATACATAGTACACAGAGAAGAGATAATTACGGTAACAAATTAATCACAATCAATCTAATCCTTACAAACATTTTATACCAAAATACAAAATATTCATGCCAATAATATCGGGAGATATTATCGGCTAACACTTGCGTCAGTAGCCTGTTTTGCGGCTTGTTGCCTTGCAAACGAATAAAGCTAAATTTCAAAAAAAAAAAAAAATCCTTACGGGCTGTAAATTTATGCTTCTAATTCATTCATCGAGGGTTCAATAGAAGCCTTCGGTTAACAGTAGGAGGACCTGATCCAGGGATATCCCGGATATCTTTGTTACCTGGATGCACAAGCTGAAATTTGGAGATCATAAACCATCACATAATAAATTATTACATATTACATCAACTATGACACATGGTTAGTTCTTGTTACAAAAATTAAATATTCTTAGTTGATAATCGAGGTAACTCGGACAACTTGGGTCATGCAAGCACTCTGGATTTCGATTGAAGTGTTATCAAGTTTTGATCATCAAGGTCTGCTTTGGGAGGTAAGTTTTGTAAGGTTACAGTCTACGCTAAACAACTCCATGAAACTTCATCAGTAACCCCTTGAGCACTTCGATTTAAAGGGATCAGATTAACTTATACAGTTATACGAGTGTGCACTCCACGCCTCCTATAATATGATTGATGGGGCACTAAAATCCCCTGCATTTATTCTTGTTATCAGTTTTCGTTTTTCTCTGTAGAAGTTTATAAAATAACTTGGATGAAGCAAGTTTCAAGCTACAAATTGTTTGTCTTCTTGATTAATTATCTTAAAATTATCTAAACAATACAAGAAAGGAAAGAAAAAAAGATATATCAAGTGTAGTATGTATATCATCACATTAAAACCTAAAGTTAGGGTGAAAACATGAAAATGAAGAAATTAAAAGTAAAAGTGTACCTTCACAATAATGATAGCAATAACACCAACTACAATAAGGAAGAGCAAAGCCATCAGTTGCAACCTGCAAAGTGAATTAAAGTGAGCAACAAAGAATAACAAAAGATAGAATAGTAAAGAAATAGGGTTGTGAATAGTTCAGAGATTGACCTGCCTACCAATCTCCTTCACTAACTGAGAAACCTTCTTGATTGAAAAATGGATCGAGTCAAGTTCATTAACAATTCTACTCATTTGTTTCGTCTAGATAGTTTAGTAGGTACACAAGAAACAGATCATGATTAGTCTTCCGATATTCAAAAAATGGAATGATTCTATAAGGTAAAATAACATACTTGTGCTTTAAGTGTTGCTGCGGTCTCCGTTCCTACATTTATTGTCTCATGGACAACCTGTTGAAAATGTCAAGAATATAATTAACAAAATTATAGACCTGAGTGCAAAATGGATATTTCTTGCATTAGCATACACTACTAGCTCTTCATATGACTACTTTATACAACATTCATAAGTAAATTATATGTATGTGTGTGCATGTGTATACCCATAATAAAGAGCAAACTAGAACTTTCTTAAAAGATTCTAACCTTTTTCGAACGTTCAATGGCTTGGTCAGTTTCATCCATCATCTGATGACCGTCATCCATTAGTTGTTGGTTTGTCATAGCTGAAATATACAAAACATAATCACTCCAATTTTACTCATATGTGATGAGGTGAGATGTAATACAGCAACTAAATTGGCCCATATAATATATAAACTGTGAACCCGAAATCTCCATGAATAAAAGTATTCTGAAAAGAGATTATAACTAATGCAATAATAATAATTGAACTTTACTTCATATCTAAGTCAACTAGGTAGCCTCACAAGCTTGCATATTGCATAAAAAACCCAAGATCTAAGTCAATAAAACTATTGCACTGGCACCACGTTCTTACATGATGCTAGCAAGCCATTCTCTTCCTCAAATCCTTCAGCACGTCCTCCAAACAGATCAACACGTATGTTTTGAATGTTTGTTACATACCTAGATCACCCAACAAAAATATAGATATGAATCAACATGGTTGGATACTTGAATGCACCATGGAAACTAATACTCATGAAACAGAAAGGCCAAGATAAAAAAATTAAAAAAAAAGTTATGAGTATTTGTACATGATTGGAAAAGTAGATATTAAAGCAAGAAAAATTTTAAAAAGAGGTTTTTTGTGGTCATTTTAAGTGCCACACAAATAACAAATAATCACTGGCTAGTGGCCCCAACAAAGATGTGGTGAAGTAATATGCACATGAAAACTGTAGGACTTGCTGTTTTTTCAGTGCAACATATGAATTCAACTCCTTAACCTAGATAAAAGTGGCATGTTTTCATTAGATAAAAACTAATGAATCATGTTAAGCCAGCATAACCATGGCTACAAACCATCAGTTGAATATTTCTCACTTGTTTACTAGTATAGAATGCATTGACAATGAAACAGGACCAGACCACTTTTATTGATAAAAATAACATACATTGAAACTTAACTCTTACATTCCCGCGTCTTCCAGTGAACTCTTCCAACTGCCTACTCTGCCTGCTTGAGTCTTTGATCTTCTCAAACTTTTGAAATCCATATCTAGCCCAAGATTATAATATTTTAGGTTTACAATCATAAAAGGAAAGCCACAACATTCTAATAAACGACCATTATATTCTACCAACCTGAACATTACATAGATGACAACAATTAGAGCATCTATATGATATCCATAAATTTCCAATAACACAAAATAGACAGTTACAATTCAACTTGCATAAATGCTGAAACTGAATAGTAATCAAGTTTTCAGCAAGCTCATATACATTTGATACATCAGCTAAACAGAGGCTTTGCTCGATTTCCCAAGCCTCTTAACCTAAGATAGCATATGAACATGCTTACGAGAGTGCACAAAATATATCAGCTATTTGTCAATTCTACTTTCTTACACTAATGCATCATCAAACACAAAACACCGTCTATATTCTCGTTTCAAATGTTCGGTAGATCACAAAACATTAAACCTCTTTTCAAAGTAAGATCCGAACAATGTTACGATAATCGAACAACAGAACTTGTATCAAGGCCACCAATTCAGGTTTTAAACTTACAGACTTATGTATGAAATGATCAGATCAGATTAATCAGATGATGATGATTCAACATGATGTTGAGAAACTGAGAGCCCAACTATAAAGCTGTGTTCCCGAGTATTCTTAAATCAAAGGAAATGAACGAAGAAAAGCAAAAAATAATTAAGGAGGAAAACGGAAGAAAACAAAAAATAAATTATGTTTTCGAGTTTTTTAAACGAATGAAATGAAAATAAATAAAATAAAACTTTTTAAGAATTTTTCTTTCTAATTTTTTTTTTAAATGAAAGAAAATGAAAAAAAAAATAAAACACATCAAATTCTTACTTTTTTTTATTTCCTTCAAACTTTAGAACACGAAAATTTAGAGTGTCTTTTTCTTTTTTTTCATTTCTTTTCTCTCTTTGATTTCCTTTCTATTTTACATCGTGCAGTGAGGGTTGTACTCTGATTAGCAGTGTTGTAAAAATCGTTAGGCGCTAGTTGGACTGTGGGTTACCGACTAGCGATTAATTGAGCGTAATCGGGATTAATTGGTTTGGAACTTTTATATGTAATTTTCAAATCTTTATATATATACACACATTTTTATATGTATTTCTACTAAAAATGTTAGTTATATATATATACACACACACACACATGTCTTGCCGGAATTTCGGAGTTTTCGCCAGAATTTTTAGACTTCGCTGGAATCTCGCCGGAATCGAGAAAAAACGCCGATTTATTGGCCGACTAGGGCAGATTAGGGCCGATTAATTTCGAGTTTTGACCAATTTGACCGATTAGCGATTATTGTTGCTGATTAGCAAAAATCAAAGTGGGAGCCTCCGATTACCGATTAGTCGTCGATTAGCAAAAATCAAAGCGGGGAGCCTCCGATTACCAATTAGTCGCCGATTAATCGACCGACTGATTCGATTTTTGCAACACTGCTGATTAGTTTAAACCGATGGTGGGTCCATGGACATCATATCAATTTTAAATTTTTAATGATTAAGAAATCTCTTGGGTGATCTTCTTACAGCCTATAAACACACTTCCCAAAACAACTTTGATGATTTTCTTCTCCAATGTGTACTCCAAATCTCCAATTCACGCATAAATCCAATTTGATGGAATTTGTAATTGTTTCATATGTTCAAGAGTTGATATCTCTATGTCTCTCTTCCTCTCTTTTTTGTATATGTTTATATATATATATATATATATATATATATATAAAGGAAAGATTTTAAGAAAACCATAATGTTATATGAAAACTAGAGAAAACCAATGAAACCGGGCACATAATTTAAAAAAAAAATTCACCACCCTTTATATTTGTATATGCGTATATATAAATAAAGGCACGGATCAAATGAAATACCATAACATGGTTTTATATATACGTTACATATAGGTTACGTATGTTTAACACTATGTCAAATGAAAAACGGTTATGTATACGTAAGACTCTTCATTATCGTATTGATGTTCAACATATAGGTAACAAAAACTTAAATAACTTTTTAACAATTAAAATAACAAAAAAATTATGAATTATGTTATTGGTTTCCGTAGTTTTCTTTGATTTTCACATAACTATTAGTTTTCTCAAGAGCCCTCCCCTATATATATATATATATATATATATATATATATATATATATATATATATATATATATATATATATATATATATAGTGTGTGTGTTTAGTGTTTATGTGTGTGTTTATAGAATGCGAACATGCAGGGCCGGCCCTGAAAATTCTTAAAAGACTCTGGGCTAGTGGAAGAACAAGAAATAAGCCCCTATAATATAAAGCATAGAAAAATTTTAAACCAAATAACTTGTATATAAAAAAAATGATAATACGACGATAAGTGTTATAACAATAAACAAACCGAAAGTATTGTAGCAAAATAATCTAATTTACTTACTCTAGCGAATCGTGCTTAGATTGATACTATTATATTAAATTGGGTAAATGGTATTAGACGAAACTATTTAAAATGTTAATGGGCTCTAAGCTAAAGTTTATTAGGCTAAAATAATTAAAATGTTATTGGATTTATTAATAGTTTATAGTTTTTTTTAAATGCATACATACATAACATATAAAAAAAAGTTTAAAATTTTGGGCCCTTAAAGTGATCGGGCCCTGGGCGGTCGCCTACCCTCAGGGCCGCCGCTGCAAACATGTGTAAACTTGAGTTGTTTTGCGTTGATATACATCAATATGATTTCGGTAAGTTGGCCACGTATACGATTGCATGCTTACTATCCACGCGTATATGCTCGTATTTGAATAAAAAACACAGGGGTGGCTCAACGTTTTTATAGACATCAAACGGAGAAAAAAAACCATTAAAGGCATTTTTTAATTTTATTATTAGAAATCATCCAGACTGACAATAATAAACAAAAAGAAAGTTTATAATTTGCGGTGTTAAAAAAATCAATGTTTTAGCGGTGCTATAATCAATTTAATTTAATTGAATCAGAGTTACTTCTGAATCAAATAATAATTCAATAATGAATAAAGCTGAAATAAACTATCAAAGTAATTTCTAAATCAAAGATTTAAAGCAGATTCTATATTCTGATTTCCTAAATGGCTAAAATCTAAATGATGCAATAATTAACAGAAAGAGAACATAGCAATAACAGTTAACAAATCTAATGAACAAAACTAGACTTAAAAAGATGACATCTTACATTGTGTTTCTGAGTTTTTTTAAAAGAAAAGTGAAAGAAAGTAAAAAGTTTAATTGTGTTTCAATGTTTGTTAACTAGGGGGCAGGGAAAAGTTTTTCTAACAATCTTTCTTCTTGCCTTTCCTTTCAAATCAGATGAGAGGGGAAGGAAATAGAAGCGAATATTTAAATAATTCTATATTTTAACACTTTACTCTTTCAATCTATTTAATTAAAAAATTGGACGGGATAATCGTAAAATTTATTTTTTTTCTTTTCCTCTCAACGATAACCAATAATATCCTTTTTTTTTTTTTACTTTCATTTGAATTTTGAAATACAAAATAAAATTACACATTACCATTTTCCTTCAATTATTTTCTAAAACTCATCTCTCCTATTTTTTTTGTTTAGTAAACTTGGAAACACAATGTTAACGAGTTAATAGCTTAAACTTATTATGTCATGAGCCGAGAATAAAGCAGATAACAACCACTTGCCAGTCAAGAGCCCAAGAAGTCAAAAGCACCCAAAAAAAAACGCAAGATCAAAATATCAAATCACCCACTGAAAGAGATGAATCAAACAACGAAGATCAAGTTGAAATATCGCAGACAAATCAAACAACTACCTAGAACAAAACAACTTCACGTAGAGCTTGAGATCAAATCGAATATTGCAGACAAAAGAGGCGATTAGATAACAGATCATGAGATATTGAGATCAATATCAAATCAATTGGTGAGCAGTTCTTAATCGTTCTATTTGTTCCCCCTGCCCTCCCCCGCCTCCTCAAATTGATAGCCTCATGTAGAGCTTGTTCAACTTTACTTTTAAGTTTTGACCTACGTTGTTGTTGTTCATCTAGAAAGGAAACAACCAATGGGAGTTTTAAATAGACTTTTTTTTTTTTAAAAAAAATTGAGTTTGACACACAATTGGATTATTAGATGGGTGGAATAGAACCTTAGCTTATTTTCTTAAGCTCAAAGGGGAGGGGTGCTCACGGCACGAGACACGATAGGCCTTGGTGTCGCCCCCCAACACCACACCCAGTGACCATTTCACATCGTAAGGTTGTTATCTCCTAGCGAGTTCTCGCAGTAGCTTGGCTTCCAAATTCCAACTAACCCCTCCCCTCCTTCTCGACGACTATTTTTGCATGGTGTGGTGTATCATGAATGCCTCCTTAAAATACGAGTGTGTTGTGTAATGTTGCATGGTTTGACATGACGTTTATGATTAATAGGTTTCATAATATGTTAGGGGTTTATGTGAGAATCCAGGGATCGATATATGAATTATCAGATTTGATTTTAACAAGTATTGATCGCGGAATTACCAGTACTTGCTGTTTAATTGATTAATGCACTTGAAATTGATCAAACAGTATAAAGAACAATCAAAATATAATAATAATCAAACCACGATTGCTTAATAATTACAATCAATCGATTGTAATGCCTCTGCTGCTATTGATTCTATTGTTATGATTGTTATATGATCTAATGTTGCTTGATCGTATGTTGATCATCCTTTTTTACATGTTTTTGATCTCTTATTATATAGAGATCTTATTCTGTTCCTAAAATATTGCTAATCTTCCGCTATCTTGTTGCTATAATTAAACTAACTTCCTATAGCTATCTGAATCCTTACCATATTTATTGGCATATGAGTTCGTGATTTACAATGAAATAAACACAAATAATATTGTTGATGTGATGTAATATCTTCACTTGAATTAAATGTCTTATGCTATCATTAATGTTGTTGATCTGTCACGTTGACTTGTTGACTTTCTGCTGACTACTTGATGATGCGGAATCATTCAAGTGTTAAACAGTCTTCTGTAGGAATTTATTTTTCCGCAGGAAATTTGTCTTCCGTAGCAACACTTAGTCTTCAGTGCTTGTTCTTCAGTGATTGTGCTTCCGCAGGAGTTCTTGTTCTTCAGTAGCAAGCTTTCCTTCAGTAGCTCCACTTGATCTTTGAACTTGTTCAGCTGTTGTTGTTCTTCCGCAGGAGATCTACGGATGTACACTTCAGTTGTATTACCGAGAACATATACGGAAGAGTGATTTGTTCATCCGTAGTTGTTCTAACACTTAGTCAATTTTTCCAAATTGACTACATTTAATGTTTCCTGCAATCATACATAAATCAACACATATATTATGAGATACAATATATCATGCAATTCATAAACTCATCATGCACTCAATGCATTATATTATATCATCAAAATTATAATTACAAAGAGTGATTACAAGAGTTTGATCTATCATCTAAACCTATACAAGACATCTAGACCTAACAATACTCCCCCTTAGGTTTAGACTCTAGTAATCATGGGTTTAGGTCTTTCAGTTCTTGCACTCTTGCCAAAATCTTGGTATTGAAGTAGTTCACGACATTCTTTTGATTTTCATACTTATACTTGATCTGTCGTCTACTCATTCTCTTCAAAGTCTTGTATTTCAAGCCCAGGGTATCCTATTCAGTGGTGAGTGTTGCAACAACACTATTGTTAGACACCACCTCCAATTCATTTAAAAGTAGAGTTTCTTTTACTTTATCAGCTAACTGTTGAGCATGTGTTCTATATCTTTCAACTTCATCAATACAAGTGGAATAACATAACCTTTCTCTTACCTCTGTGGCTATTGGTGGAACTTTGTTTTCCATGTTAGCCATCAAAGCTTGATTTTCCTCCAATACTTCCTTTTCATACATGCTCCAATCACAAGTACCATCCTGCAAAATAATTAAACCAGATTCTTTAGCATTGTTAGTACCTGTAGTATTGCTTGTTGTTGGAAGGGATGAATTGGTTAGTTGAGCTTGTGTAAAACTTCTTTGACTAGGTTGTCTTGAGTCATTTGATTGTTATTGATTGCTGTTACACTCCCTTGAGAAGTGTCCATATAAATTGCACTTACAGCATCTTACTTTGGACTTGTCAACACCAATTTTAGTTGATCTTACTCCTACAGACAGTCCTTTGTTCCTCTTCATATACATCTTGGCTCTGTAGGCGATCATGGCCATTTGCCATTATAGATCCATCTCTTCTACCTCATCAGGATGAAGTTCTTCTAGATCTTGTTGACAGAAGTGGGCAGGAGTCAAAGTGCTTCCCAGATAAGCCTGAAAGCTTGAACTAAAGGCTGCAAAAGCAGCTTTCTGTCCTTTTGATTCCAAAACCACAGTAATTGGTTCTGTTTGATTGTTGTTCTTTATATTCTTGGAGCATCAGCTTTTCCTTTGGACTTTCTATGCTGATTGTTTTGAGTACTTGATTTGGAAGACTTGGCAGCATAAAAGCTTGTTTCTTTTTCATGTTCACTCTCATCACAATAGTTATCTTCATCTTTATTGGAGATGAATGCACTTCCAGCATTCTTTAACTCTTTGAATTGATAAGGTGTTATAGGTGCTTTCACACTCTTGTTTCTGGTCTTTTCATCTAGCTCCAAATTTTTAACTTTCACCACCAGTGTGTCTAGTCCTATTGCCTTTAAATCAATAGTGTTCTTGAACATAGACACAGTCTGTGTCCAACTTTCTGGTAAGGCATGAAGCATCTTTTTGTTCAGCTCTTCATTGTTGTACTTAAGTTCAAAGATGTTCATCTCTGTAACAAGTTGCATAAATCTGTGTAATTGTCGAGGAACTGACTCACCCGTAATATGATGAAAGGTTTCATATTGTGAGCGAAGAGTATCCTTCTTTATGATCCTAATCTCGTCACTTCTTTCATACAGTGTGTGTAGTATTTTCCATAACGAGTGAGCTGTTTTGTATGATTCACACCTGATCAAAAGATCTCCAGGTAAAGCCATAGTAAGCATACTATAGGCTTTGATGTCAATCTTGACTTTCTTAGCATCATCAGGTGACAGATTTTTCAGACATATGGGTTGATTATTATCCTTATAATCCGCTCCTAACGCAGGTGGAATATAAGGTCATTCAGTAATCGAAACCCATAAATCAGAATCTATATAATTAACATGATTCCTGAACCTGATTTTCCAAGTTTTGAAATCAGATCTGTTTTCCAGTTTAGGAGGTTGATAAGCACCAATAACTGAATTACTCATGTTAATTAATTTTGAAAAAGCAACAACTCTGTTTTAGCAAAAATCGATTAAACAAATCAAACCGATAGATCAATTGATCTGGATCAATGAGCACCAGGCTCTGATACCACTTGTGAGAATCCAGGGATCGATATATGAATTATCATATTTGATTTTAACAAGTATTGATCGCGAAATTATCAGTACTTGCTGTTTAATTGATTAATGCACTTGAAATCGATCAAACAGTATAAAGAACTATCAAAATATAATAATAATCAAACCACGATTGCTCAATAATTACAATCAATCGATTGTAATGCCTCTGCTGCTATTGATTCTATTGTTGTGATTGTTATATGATCTAATGTTGCTTGATCGTATGTTGATCATCCTTTTTTACATGTTCTTGATCTCTTGTTATATAGAGATCTTATTCTGTTCTTAAAACATTGCTAATCTTTCGCTATCTTGTTGCTATAATTAAGCTAACTTCCTATAGCTATCTGAATCCTTGCCACATTTATTGGCATAGGAGTTCGTGATTTACAATGAAATAAACACAAATAATATTGTTGATGTGATGTAATATCTACACTTGAATTAAATGTCTTCTGCTATCATTAATGTTGTTGATCTGCCACGTTGACTTGTTGACTTTCTGCTGACTACTTGATGATGCGGAATCATTCAAGTGTTAAACAGTCTTCTGTAGGAATTTATTTTTCCGCAGGAAATTTGTCTTCCGTAGCAACACTTAGTCTTCAGTGCTTGTTCTTCAGTGATTGTGCTTCCGCAGGAGTTCTTGTTCTTCAGTAGCAAGCTTTCCTTCAGCAGCTCCACTTGATCTTTGGACTTGTTCAGCTGTTGTTGTTCTTCCGCAGAAGATCTACGGATGTACACTTCAGTTGTATTACCGAGAACATCTACGGAAGAGTGATTTGTTCATCCTCAGTTGTTCTAAAACTTAGTCAATTTTTCCAAATTGACTACATTTAATGTTTCCTGTAATCACACATAAATCAACACATATATTATGAGATACAATATCTCATACAATTCATAAACTCATCATGTACTCAATGCATTATATTATATCATCAAAATTATAATTACAACGAATGATTACAAGAGTTTAATCTATCATCTAAACCTATACAAGACATCTAGACCTAATAGTTTATGGCATGATACCCTCCACCCTTACGGGCCATTCATGTGAATGCATACCGCCATCACATAAATGCCCCTATGTGAATAGCGTGTTGCAAAAGAAGATCATTATGCCCATAATCAACTATTATATTGATAAACTAGGTTATAATCCCGTGTATTACACAGGTTAAATAAGAAAATACTAAATATTTATTAAAGAATAGTTAGGAATTGTAAAACGTTAAATATAAAAGTACGTTTATTAGCTGGTAAAATATTTTCACTATTTTTAAAATTTTTGTTTTAAAACAATATTTCTTTGAAAATTTTCATTTTGTTTATGAATATCTCATTGTTTAAAAACTCCGGATTTGTTTTGTAAAAAATAATTTTATATAAGACTTTTATTTTTTAAAAAGATTGATTTTAAAATATTTCATAATTTAAATTTTTTTGCTGTTTTGGAAAAAAATCATTGTTTTAGACAATTTTTATTATGAAAAAGTATATTGTTTAATCAAAATACATAGTTTTTATTTAATAAAAAATGTCTTTTAAAATTTAGTGATTAAGATTTAAAAGAGGACTTGGATTTATAATATAAAGAGAGGGAGAAAAATTTAGAAATAAGTTATTTGATTTTTTAAAATAGAATCAATAGTATGAACGAGAAAACTAAGGTGAGAGTACTTGTGTGGATATCATTTGACATAACATGTAAATGATTGCTAGGTTAGATAAATGCATATTTAATTTTTTAAGGTTTTCTTTTTTTTTTTCGGGTTAAGGTGTAGATGGAATTTGTGAGTTTTCTAGACGGGTCAAAAGCTAGAATAAATTATTGGGTGAGGTTATTTTACAAATTGTATTTTTGCTACAAAATATAAGAAGACACAATGAGGCTAAAAAAGTCACAAAAAAATTATATCTCACATTTTAAATCGAATTTAAAAAAAGTATTTCGGAGTCTCTGTTCCTCTCTTCATCCTCTTTCAGAAAAAAAATAAAAAAATTCATTGTGTCTTTTATGACACAATGACGTCATTGTATCTTTCATAATGACACAATGACGTCATTTTGTCTTTCACAATGACGTCATTGTGTTTTTCATAAATGACACAATATATAAACGTTTATTTTTATTTTTTTTCTTAGTGAGAACGGCTAAGGGAACAAAAGCTCGGAATTACTTTTTTGAAATTCGATTTAGATTGTGAGATATAATTTTTTTTGTGACTTTTTTTTGACTCATTGTGTCTTCTCACACTTTGTAACAAAAATACACTTTGTATTTGAACCTCTTTCTAAATTCTTTTAGGTATTTGTTTGAAAAAAAATGTTTTATTACTTTGTTTTATTATTTAAAATTAATGTCACATGTATTTTGTTTTTATCTTATAAAATTTTTTAATACATTGTTTTTGTACACCCGTAATATACTTTTGCAGCGTATTTATTTTTATCTGCGTTTCACTATAAATTTTACTCAAAATTAAGACTGTCTACATTTTTGCGTAAATTTTAGTCAAAGGTACCAGTCAAATATACGCTTTTGTTTCGGATACATTGTCACGGAATGCTATTCTGGCCTAAGTTTCGATGTGTACAACTGGATTGTTGTAGATTTATACATTTACAATTTATATGATTAATCACATTATTGTCACCCACCTTCAACGGCTAGTTCTCTTGCAACTCGTGTGTTGTTTCTTTCATCTATACAAGGTGTTGTTCTAATAAGGAAAGTATATATTTTCATGCAAAAGAATATTCTTCAAAATATATATATTCTGTGTATAGGAAAAACCTTTACTCAACACTGAAAGGCTATTAGATTTGTGCTGTATACCAAAGAAACCTATAAAATCCTGCAAAAAACAAGCAGACATGTCAAAGAAGGGAATATATTCTCTGTATCATCTAACAAATTGCAAATCATGTAAAAATATACTATAAATATGGATAAATCACAAGCAAAATCGAATTTAAGAATTATACCTCACAATATCACGTAATAAAATAAAGCGAAATACGAAATATTTAGCTAAGATATTTAAAGTTTGTAATTTGTATAAAGTATTTTGGAAAGTTTTTGCATTTTATGGGGTTGTTAAAAAAACGTTTGTTATCGGCACATTAAATGGCTTGCGCTATGCCGCCTCAACTCAAGACGCATGAGGCAACATGGACCAAATCGTAATGACAATGTTGCTTGGCGTGAGGTTCGAAGTGCTATTTCTTCCCCACTTTTGCAGAACATCGTAATTATACTTCATGATCCGTAATATGTAGCCAAACATGTCTACACGTTCGATCCAAAATTGATCCACTTATTACGGATAAAAAAAATAGTTAACACCATTCGAAACCACCTACTGTATCACATTGAGAATAATAAAATATCTAAGACAAATTTTATCAAATTAAAATTCATACAGTTATCTAAGATTATCTAAGATTATAATTGTGAAATTATTATAAATCCGAGTACTACACACTCATCAACAATCCGTGAGCTACGTAGACAACCTTTGTTATATACATTTTTGTTCGTGAAACACAAGGTCATTAATTTTACCGCTTTTATATTCTATATCAAAATAAAATATTTTTTATCACATGTTATTTTTTTTTATCTATTCTGTCACATGTACTAGCACAACAAGTTAATTATTTAATATCATTTTTAAATTAAAAAGTAGAATTATTAATGAATTAAAAACCTGATCCTTTTTATTGGAAACACTTATGTATAAAAGCAAAATTGTTATTATATATGGATTTTTCAAATAGAACAAACTATTTTATAAATATAACATATTTTAGAAATAAAATTCTAAAACAAAATGTTAAATTTTTTTTTTCTAAAAGGTAAAAAATGATATTATTTTTCTATTAATTATTTAATATTTTTTCTATTCAATTCGTGTAATATATGGATACTAGCCTTCTACGAACATATACAACTTACAAATTTAAAAAAATATTAACTATCTTACATAAGATTGGACGTAGTAAGTCTCCAAACATAATAACATAAACATAAGTGAGATTCTGAATATCATTACAAGATAGTTAAAAAAGACTTCAAACATATAAGGCTTCAAGCCTTTAATGAGGGCCAAACACAAATTTTCTTATATTATTGCATTAGTAGGGGTTCAAAACACTAAATAATCACTACATTTGATTTAAAAAATACTTTAATAAAATAATTTTTATCTACATACATTTAAATGATATTTTAACTAAACAATCAATACATATAATTTAAAAAAATATTAAACAGGCCTTACCCTTTTACTGTAACACTCTCAAATCTTAATCAAATCTTAAGTCGCTATAAAACACAAGTCAAAATTTCTCAAAGTATAACACACTACCTTTATAATATTAAATCACACCCTAGGTGTTTTCAATGCGTATTGACTATTGAGAACGAATTGAAAAACAAAAGTGACATAGGGGGGCCAGAACGTGTTGGAAGTAAAAGCAAAACACCAGAGTGAGTCGATGAGTGCTTTTCCAATGTCAATTATCACACCCCTTGGCGCCCAATGCGATTTTGGGTGAAAATAAAACCATATTTTCCATAAATATTGCCGGATCTTTCTCCGATTTCCGACGATTCGTTTAAAATCTCCCTCAGTTTCGCGATTCCGATCGATGTTCTTCACCGTCGTTGTATCCTCAACGGTTAGCAATG
Source organism: Flaveria sonorensis (assembly GCA_025506505.1). Taxonomy (NCBI): domain Eukaryota; kingdom Viridiplantae; phylum Streptophyta; class Magnoliopsida; order Asterales; family Asteraceae; genus Flaveria; species Flaveria sonorensis. The sequence continues at coordinate 2,970,450 of CM046428.1, read as the reverse complement.
CAATTATTTCTCGATTTAAGTTTCAGTATCGTATCGTGTTTGCGGTAATTTAGGTATAGTTAGGTATTCTGTCGAAATTGTGATTGTGTCACTGACTCGGTGTGTGAGGAGTCAACAGATGGAATATATTGTTTATTTTATGTATGTGTGCGTGTGCGTGTGTGTGTGTGTGATCAATTGTTGATTTGTTTATTGATTGTTTGATTTGATGCGTTTTGTTTGTGATTTTTTTTTAAATAGCGGATTGAGTTGATTGTTGATGGATTTCTCGAGGACTAAGTTGTATCAGCGGACGCGTTCTGGATACGAGAAGCTTTACTTAGAGTATAATGAGAAGAAGGTTAATGGAAGGCGTCGTAGTGGTGGCGGTGGCGGTTTGAGTAGCGAGAATGGCGGAGATTGTGTCACGGTTAGGGTTTGTGGAGATGTTTCTAAGGGTAAGAGTTCTAGAAAGTCATCAAGTGAGGTTTTACGGGGTAGTGATGGGGGTAGGAGTGATACTGATGCTGTGGCTTGTAGAACTAGGCAGGCGGTTAGAGGGAAGAAGAAACAGGGGATAGTTTCGAAGAGGGGTAAGAATGTGAGGCAAGTTTATCTAATTGATGAATCTGAGAATGATGATGATGGTCTGCAGAATTGTATGAATTCTGGAGTTGAAGAGGTTTCTGAAAGTGAAAAGATTAATACAGGTAAAAATGTGAGTCAAAATAGCCTTGTTGACAAATTAGATGATGATCGTGGCCATGACAATGATGGTGATGGTGTGGAGTTGAGTAAGAGCTATGGGAAAAATAAAACTAAGTTTGGTGTTAAAGTGGTGTGTGGGATTGGGAAAAGAGCAAAGCGCCGTAAGAGCTCAAGAACAAAGGACTCACTGCAAAACAGTGCTTCAAATGGCGATTGTTTGAAAGGGAAGGGGGGATGTGGTGATGGGTTTGACAAAGATGCCAAATATAGCAGTTTGAGTTCAGGTGGTTTTCCGGTTGGTGAAAGTGATGAGTTTGATGATGGGGTAATGTACTTGGGTGATGATGAAACATGTTTAGATGATTATGATCCCTCACATAGCTCTCGTGTGGAAAGCAATGAGGTGAAGGTGAGTCCAGTGGAGTTGGACTCCATTCAAGCAGATGCTGATGATAAGTTACAGGGGCTAAAGTCATCTGAAGAGGAAGATGATGATCCACAGAAGCTGGTGTCACCTGAAGAGGATGGTAATGATTGGCGGGACATAGAGCCGATTGAGAATAATGCTGCTGCAGGAGATATAGAAGTTATTAGTTTGAGTTCTTCTAGTGATTTTGAGGATGGTGAAAAGGATGGAGGTGTCATGGATGATGCTGATACTAGTGTTTTGGAGGTAGAAAATAATGACCCTCTTGTTGCCAGGTTTTGGGCTGAATTGCTGAATGATGGACATAAAGAAGACAATGATGATTGTGATATGCATCTTTGTAATCGAAAACCTGTTTGCGAGCCTGGAAATAAGAACGACAAAGTTAATTTTTTTGAGCCTGTGGTTAGTAACAAGCGCCTTCGTAGCAGCAATGAGATGCGGAAACCTATTGAGGGGAGCTTGAAAAAGAGTCGAACTGATATAGATTTTTCACGTGGTTTTGGTATAGCTAATAACAGTGGTGGTGAGGATACTTTTTGGCAAGTAGTTGAAGAAAAGGGCATCCAAAAGGCTGGGAAGAGCACCAGTAAAAAGTATGATCAGTTTGGAAATAAAATTAATGTGATGGAGATTCTCACAGATGCAATAAGAGGGGATGGGGATGGAGATAAGCTGCTTAAAAAGTATGTTGACATTCCTCCAGAAGAGATTTCTATAGAAAAAACACATGTTGACCAAATACAGTCTTATAAATTTAAGTTTGAAGATGAGGAGGATATAAAGGCAGAGAAATTAGAAAGTGAGATGGAAGTAGATGGGCTTTTTGATGAGATGAACATGTGCTTACAGTTATCAGAAATTGGTTCCTCGGGCACCTCCAGGGTAAGTTTTCATTTATGTTATGTCCTTTTTAGCTTACATTTCTAATTTCTAGTAAAGACTATTTTCTCCATATAAGAACTCAAGAACAATTATTTTTGGTTTTTCCCTGTTTATTTCCAAACCCTGCCTTTTTATCCACAAATATAATTAACAGTGTTAGTAAGTCATCAAGGAGGTCATAATTAGAACTTGGTATAACCGCAATGTGGCTTGTATTTAATCATAACAATTCTTGATGTGAATGAAAATCATGTCCTGGTCTTTGAATTTGACCAGTTTTTTACATCTTTGGCTATAACTAAATTAGTTAATATGATGAAATTGCTAATATTATTTAGAATTAAGCATACTTTTCATTATGTAACCAAAATGTTATTGTATTTTGCTATTTATCTCTGAATTGCTTTTATGATCTGCACAGGTTAACCATGGTGATGTGGAATTCTTGGCGGAGGGAACAGATCAAGCTACATGTTGTCGCCGAGGAAAACACCAACTTACTATTAATGATGAGTTTGGGATAGTTTGTAAATACTGTTCTTATGTTGAGATGGAAATTAGAGATATTTTACCTCCTCTGGTTAGTTTTATCTTTTGTTTATATATTTGCAACTTGTTACCAACAGAACTATATTACATCGGATTTATTTTTAAATTTTTTTTTTAGTTTGACCGTTTGAATTAATTTGCCTGTAAGCATCTCGTAAACTTCTACCATACTTCTTCCCTTTAAATCGTTATACTAAGCTTGGCTTTAAAATCATTCTACTGCACACATTTTATATAAAGCGATTGTCCTCTAATAGCTTAAACATGTGATATTTAAAATCTATGGTCTATTTTCAGGGTATACTCTATCATATCATGTTCTATTGCCTATAAATGCTGGAATTGAATTTGGTCACATTTTTCTGTTTGATATATGGGTCGTCCTCTAGTAGCGTGAACATGTCATTTTTAAAATCAACAGTCTATTGTCACAGTATGTCACATTATATGACCTTTAGATGTTTTTATTGGATATGGTCATATGATTTTTTAATTCGGTGTTTTATGCAGAGTAAGAACACAAGGGGAGGGCATGGCAGACAAGACAATGACAAAACAGACAATGTGAAGTTTTCTAACCTTAAATTGGCTGACTGCCACCAAGAGCGCCATCATGATTCTAAAGGGAGTGAATATGAGAAAGGGACAGTTTGGGACTTGGTTCCTGGTGTTAAAGAATCCATGTATCCACATCAGCGTGATGGTTTTGAGTTCATTTGGAATAAAATAGCTGGTGGGACCTACATTGATAAATTAGAAAAACGCCTTCCTGCTGGCGGAAGTGGGTGCATAATCTCTCACGCTCCTGGAACTGGCAAAAGCCGCTTGACAATTGTTTTTCTTCAAGCATTTCTGAAAATGTATCCAACATCAAGACCATTGATCATCGCTCCTCGGTCTATGCTTCTGACATGGGAAGAAGAGTTTAAAAAATGGAAAGTGGATTTTCCGTTTTACAATTTAAACAACACCGACGTATCTGGTCAAGAACACAAAATGGCTGCCACTCTATTAAAAAAATTTGGAAGTACAAAAAGCCTGCGTCAACTTCGTTTTCTAAAGTTATATTCATGGAAGGAAACACCAAGTGTGTTGGGAATCACATATAGATTGTTTGAAAGCCTTGCTGGTGAAGAAGGAAAAAGGAAACGAGCTGTAAACTATCTTGAAGATGAACAGATAAAAAAATTCCTCCTTCAAGTCCCTACTCTTTTAGTTCTTGATGAAGGCCATACACCTCGTAATGACCAAAGTCATATGTGGAAGACGCTGCTTAATGTCAAAACAAAAAGAAGCATCATTTTGTCAGGAACCCCATTTCAGAACAATTTTGATGAGCTATACAACACACTCTGTCTGGTGAACCCTTTATTATCTTTCGGGATTTCATCCTTAAATAGTGTAGAATTCTGTAAAAAACGTGGATGGAAACACAATTCAGCAAAAGACAAATGGGATTCTATCACAAGTTCAATTAAGAAAAGTGAGCATAAAGTACAAGAACTTAGAGCCTTGATTGACCCGTTTGTTCATGTGCATAAAGGAACAATCCTTCAAGATCGACTCCCTGGGTTAAGAGATGCTTTGGTTGTCTTAAAGCCCACCAAAACACAACATACACTTCTCAACAGGATGTCTGGATTAAAATTGACTTTGGAGAACGACTATGTAACGTCGTTAATATCTGTCCATCCTTCACTGGTTCCGAAAAGCTCTGTTAACGATGGGTTTAAAAAAATGCTTAACGTGTTTAAAAACGATCCCAGTGCTGGAGTTAAGACCAACTTTCTAATGGAACTTATCCGGCTAAGTGGAGCGCATAACGAAAAGGTATTGGTTTTCAGTCAGTACATCAAACCTTTAGAATTCATAATGCGTCTTCTGAAAACTAATTTTAGTTGGGTTGAAGGGAGAGAGTGTCTGTACATGGATGGACAACAAGAAGAGAAACATAGACAAGCTTCCATTAACACACTCAATGACCCTAATAGTGAAGTAAAGGTACTTCTTGCATCCCTTAAGGCTTGTTCTGAGGGGATTAATTTAGTGGGTGCTTCAAGAGTTGTGTTGCTTGATGTTCATTGGAATCCATCTGTCGAAAGACAAGCCATAAGCAGGGCGTATAGGCTCGGCCAAAAGAAACTTGTTCATGTTTACCATCTTGTCACCGGGTTGATGGAGGGTGAAAAATATATCAGACAAGTTGAAAAGAGCCATTTGTCTGAACTGGTCTTTTCTTCCGAAAACAAAGACAGTTCCAACCCTAAGATATCATCCACTGTTTCCAAAGATAAGATTTTAGAAGAAATGGTGCAACACGACAGGCTTCAATACATGTTTGAGAAGGTGATCTATCAACCAAAAGAAGCAGATCTAATCGACACATTCAGTTGATTACGTGCAGATTTGTGGACTGCTCAGGTACTCTTCTGTAGATTCTTTCTGTTTTTATTTATTTATTACTTATTTTATTTTATAGATCTCAGGTCCAATAACCTCTGTTTTTAAACCATTTTTATGTGTTTTCAGGCTGTCAAAGGAGACATGATGTTAGTATGAATGATTGTTATCCAGCACCCGAGGAGACTCCATGGTTCATGTATTTTTGGTCTCTTTAACAGTTAAACGGGTAATTATTTTCAGAAACTTTAAGCTTTTTTTTTTTTTTTTTTTTTTTTTTAAACTCCGAAGGATTTACCATCTCTTTTTGATGCACCCTACGTAGCTGTAAAGGTAAAAATGGAATTACCATCGCATCTATGCTGCAAAGCTATGTATATTTAACCTTTTAATGGTACCACGACTTATATGTTTAATGATGACCACGAGTTATATGTTAACTGTTTGCAGAGAAAAGCATATGAAGAAGTTGGTTTGTTTTTATTGAAACTTAGTTGAATATTTTATACTGGTGAGCTCTTTTTTGAACCATTGTTCCAGGTACATATGTTTAGAAGTCGACCATGGTTGTTTCTTAACATATTGTTATTGATAATATTAGTGTCACATAACTGATTTAGACGAAGAAGAGATTGTAGTTAATTGAACGTTTTAAATGGATGTTTTGCCAGAAAAACCTTTAGACTCAAGTTTGAATCTTAGACCAGATTTTGATTTTGATTAGGCATACAATAATAATAGGAATTTGATACGTAAATACAAACTTAATTACATAAAGTTATATGACTAAGTTTAATAGGCTCACATGTTTGTGTCATACCATTTGCATCGCATGCGTATATAGATATACCTTACAGTCATATCCTGCATTCGTAAATTCTAATCTTTATCAGTTAAAAAAAATACATAATCTAATGCGTTCATTTTCTTAAATTATTATAATCTAAATCATTATAATCACATGATTAAGTGTTTTTATCCAAACCAATTTAGTTCGTGTAAACCAAGTCACTATATATGCATTTTGAGTCATTTAATTGCATTCAATTTATTGTTATAACATGTTCTTTATACTCTTGCTGAAAACATGTATACACTATTGCACTTTACGTTCGAGCACATGAGAAAGATAACGCTATACATATAAAGAGATGAAAATCGAGCTAACCTCGTGCGCCCCTATAGCAGGAGCAAATGTGTTACAAGGTTGCAAAAAAAAGAGGGACTAAATAATTATTTTTCTGAAATTGAGATGGAAATTTAAACTATTACTAATATTTCTTAAATTTATAGTGTTTTAATGCATTTGAATTTATTAAACACTTGGTTATTTTGTATATTAAACACGACTTAAATAGTTATTTTGTTTCTAAGTCCTCACATGTAAATTAGTGGGTGAATGCACTAAAATGTATCATGCGTGACACCTTTTAGTTATAGTTGCTTGCATCAAACAAAATCATTTGTATTAATGTACAAACCTATACACTTGTACCGTATAACTTAATATGTGACATATGATTACCTCGAATAACTTGTGTGGAAACAGTCGCTCACTTCTAGCCGTATGCCATGTTTATTTCTTACATGTACAGTTTAATAAATGAAAATTTAAACCAAATTTATTTATAGTCGCTTTATGAAAACTCAGATAATGTGTGGGTCTGGTCGAGTTTTCTTGAGGTATCTTATGATCTTGCTTTTACTCGTCGTTGGTGCAAGGCCATAAAAATTGACATATGATAGTATTTTTTTTTTTTTAAAAAAAAAACCAAAGACAAATAAATATTTACCCAGAACTCATAAAATATCATGCTCACTTAAAATACAATTAATATAAAAATATACCTATTGCGATACTTAAATTTTATATTTAATAATCTTAATAAAGATTATATTTAAAAACTTTAAACTATAGTATCTATAAATACTATAAATGTCATAACTTCATAATAGGTTTTTTACTTGCGAACATACTTTTACTCTCGACCTACTTTACTCCTAAAATTATAGCACATGCACTCTATACAATTAAAACCTATAGTTTTTTTATTAGAAAATACATCATTTTACTATTAAAATATTTTCATAACAACTTCAAATTAGGTTTTTTAAACGAAAATTCTTTATTTTCAGCAAAAAATCACTAAACCTATACATAAAATTTAAACACACGATCATTTGGTTCATGAGAATAACGTTACCCGTTACCACCAAGCTATCTACCATCCACTTGAGGATGACAACTTCCTACATGTTCCCAAGTTTACTTAATACAAAAAAAGAATAAAACTTTCTTTTCCTTTCTTTTTTTTTTCTTCATTTTCTTTCTTTTTTTCAATTAAAAACTATTAATTTTAGGTTTCATTTTCCTTCCACTTTTCTTTTTTCTCTTAAATGAATTCGGAAACATAAATTACTTGCTTTCCTTCTATTTTTTCCAATTAAAAAACTCTAAAACACAAGTGTTTTTTTTCTTTCTTTTTAAATTCTTTCTTTTCTTCTCTTTAACGTTATATTCTCAAGTTCATTTAAAAAAAGAAAAGAAAGAAAATAAAAGAAAATAAATAAAAAGTTGTATTTTAGAGTTTTTTTAATAAAAAAAATAAAAAGAAAGTTTAAAAAGTTGCGTTTCTAAGTTTAATTATTAAGATAAAAGAAAGGAAATAAAAAGAAAATAAAAACTAAAATTACCAGCCATTTTAGGGTTTGAGGTCGTCGTCGCCGTCTAAGCTGCTGCTGTTGTACTGCGGATCTTGCAAAATGGTTAGCTCTATCTCCATTCATTGATATACATATCAAAACCCTTGTTTGCAAGGCACGTAATTACCATTTGTTTTCGTGTTTTATTCCTCTGATTACACCTTTTGTTTATCATTTCTCACTCACCTTTTACCTCTATCTCTATTCATTCCTCATCCTTTCATTCTTTGGTGTTTATATGCAAATCAAACTATACGTATCAGCGTTTTGTGTTGGTTATTGTGGGTAGCTAGAAGTTCCTGCACTTTGGATGCAAATTGGCCCATCTGCTGCTTAATATCAATGCCCATTTGTGAGTAAAAAGTTTAAACAGTATGTTAGACTAGGAAACGGTGCGAGAATTAGATTTTTGTGGCTGAATTTATACCAAATTTCATGGAGATTTGCTGTTTGATTAGTGAGTTTTTACTATTTTATATTTAACAATGTTTGGAGGTCTACACTTTTACAAGATGTAATAATTTTGCATCTTTTGAGCTAAATAACTTGAAAGTATTCTAGTCAAAAGATGAATTTAACGGCAAATGCGAAATATTTGAACTTTCGATCACCCAAAGATAGCGTTTTGTTTTAATGAAATTAGTCTGTAATTTGAACACAATGAGAGTCTTTCTTTCCAATGGTAGTTGATCTTTGATGTGTTAGTGGTGGCAACTTCTGAAACTCTGAATGTTTTTTCTCTTTTGTCCCCAAAATTTGAATTCAGACAAAGAGGACGAAGAAGGCTGGTATCGTTGGAAAGTATGGTGAGTGCCTTGCCTTTTTCTCTTACTATTATTGCATTTTGCTCGGTGCTTCATTTCTAAAACTATATTGAAAGATACAATTTTCTCCCATTTGGTAGTACATGTGGATTTATTAAAATCTAGTGTTAAAAGAAAACGTACAGTGGCATATTTTTATGACTTGTGTTATCAAATGCTCTAGAGTTCACTGATGGGCTGATGCCTGTCTTAGAGTTATGTTACACCTGTTGTATTTCATTATCTTTTTTGGCTAGTATACTGAAATTGCTTGATATATATGTTTATTAAATAGCTTTTGCTTGCTAAATATATGATATTACAAACTTTGTTTTATATATTAATAAGAAATTGCTGTTTGTTTTGTTTGCAAATTACTTTGCTTATTCCCAATTTTGGATACAAGGCTAGTGATCAAAGTGATACTATGCGATAGCTTTGATATCTTTAAGCTGTTTAAGTTATATAATTAATCTAATATTATTTTGCAATGCATACACTTATAAACATAGATATTGTTTAAAATCCATTTGGATTCCTCATGCACCATCTCAATAAACAGGGATACATAGCTCAATATGAAATCATGTTTATTAAAAATCTTGTGATGATTGTTTTAGATTATAACTTAATATCATACCTCAAACATTATCAGGTTACTTACTATTCCTAGATATTTCTTGGACACTTTCTACTTTCTTCAGGTACCCGTTATGGTGCTAGTCTGAGAAAACAGATCAAGAAAATGGAGGTGAGCCAACATAGCAAGTTTTTCTGTGAATTCTGCGGCAAGGTAAACTTACTCTCTTCGGCTTTCATTCTTAAGATTAGTGCGAAAGCAATTACAAACTACTAGTTTCCAGCTTGTCCCATTTTTTAATTTAGTTTCCTTAATGTTCTTCATTTCTGACCATCTGCTACTAAACACATTGCACATTGATTACATAGTATGCCGTGAAGAGAAAAGCTGTCGGGATTTGGGGCTGTAAGGATTGTGGCAAAGTTAAAGCAGGCGGTGCATACACCTTGAAGTAACAATCCTTTTCCCTATGCGTCTTTTTCTTATAATATTATCATCTTCCCCACTTGTATTACAAGTTTACAACTAGATATGAAAAAATGGGTGAATCAGGTAGCGGGTCAAATTCGGGTTGTACTGCGTTGGGATCATGTTCTTTAATGAAAACTAGTGTTGCATATTATTACAGATGCTAATTTCTTGAACTAAACAATTTATGAAGTTTGTGATGAAAGATCAAAAGTATCTTCATTTATTAGTAAATGGGTGAAATTTGCTTCCTCTAGTTACAACCTACTGATACTGTTTTTTATTTTCTTTGTGCTACAGTACCGCAAGTGCTGTGACGGTGAGGAGCACAATTAGAAGGCTGAGGGAGCAGACCGAGAGTTGAAGTGTGCTGTTTGTCTTTCTACAATCTGATATTGTTTAGAATGATTATCACATTTTCATTTCAAAGTTCCCATTTTACCTTTTTTTTAAACCTTGGTGGATCATGTCAAAGTGTTCATTATGTTGAATCCCTTTAAAAGTTTAATGAAAACCAGCTGTAGTTTTGTTTGGAGATTTATGTTTGTTTAAATGCTGTCAAAATCTCTTATCTGTATTTTATGCTATCTAGATTACTATACCATATGGAGAACGAAAGAAATGTTTTTTTCTTGACCCGAGGGTTTAGTAAAGAAATGTTTGTTTAAATGCGGTCAAAATCTCTATCCTTTGTGATTAAGGTGCGCCCTCATCACATATTTCATAGACCCTACAAATAGATTACTACTAAGCCTGTTAACCGCCTTTTATGCTCTTTCAATGCTGGGGGATTGATGTTTCACACCCCCTAACAGGCCATATCAATTCTCACACCTCAGATCAAGAGTGTACCCAGTAGCCTAAGGGATTATGAACTCTAGTCATGTAAACTTATTAATTACAACTATTTAATCAGACTACAAACCAATATAACTGAAAGACCAAACCACTCATGAAAACTCATTGAACGAAAGCAACCGTTTATGGTTTTCTAATAACCAAAATGTTCTTTCACAAGTAATAACTGAAGCAACTGATTCTGCATAATGAAATATGCACTTTGGTCCCCTGTTTCAGTTATTTTAGACTAAATTAACATTCCTTGTTCCAAAAGCTGTAAACCCTAATCTAGTTGCATCCTGACACAGACTGAAGCAAGTTAAATCAAGTGTGTTCCGTTTTCTTTCTTTTATTGTTCATGTGCGTGCTTGTAGATACCTAACATGAAGATGAGTCCATTTACTAAAAAAATGATGAAGTTGGACCATGTAAACTTATTACTTACAATTATTTCTGAAACTAAGATGTTTAGAGGAGCTGTTCATATCATATTATAGATGAAGTATCATATTTTTTTTACAAATCTATGCTTCACATTATTAAGCCAACATTTAGTGCCTATAAAACCTTTTTGGGTGTAAAAACCAAGTACTATATGTATATATTGTCACTTGTAATTTGAAAAGCAACGTGTTTGACTGTATAAAGTCAAAATCGTAAAAACCAACTTATGCCATTTTTTGACTTCAATGGAAAAAAAAAAACTAGTTGTGCTTAATAAGACAGTTAAGTGTTTTACTATTTACCCTTACAACAGCTATCTTGGCAACTGACCACAGATCTATGCATTTGAATAGATATACATATTAGATTCATAGAAGCCAAAACAAATACAACACTAACAATTGCTGATATTTTTTTAAGTAAAGACAGACATGTACATGTTACATTGAACAACAGAGGCAAAGGACAAGAAAAAGGCCTCTCCTAATTCTCTTGAATCTTGGTGGCTATGCAGCAGTATTATGCTGTAATGAGCCCCTTCCTCATAGATCCTTTCGACTTCATGTTACAGCGGGGGAAAAAACAGGAACGGGCACTTTAGTGCCCTTCTGATCATAAACCTAGTAGTACTACCAGCAGCATAATATCATATATGAACATTTACTTATATATGGTAGCCAGGAGTATAACGGATACTATTTGCTCCTCAATCAGTACCTTCATTATTCTAAGCTGACTGCGGATCCCCGGTGACACCACCTCATTGCACCACCAGCCATCAGTTAATTCAAGAACACGATTACCATTAAAAAGATTCTTTTTTTCCCAGAGGAGAATCAGACTTTGTCTAGCGATAGATCAGCACTGTCACCATGATGATGCATTTGGTTTTGGACCGCCTTAACAGCAGCCACTCTTGCTGCATTAGCGGCCCGATTAGCTGCAGTTACAGCTCTGTTGACCCTCTCATCCACATCAGCAATGGATATTGCTTTCTCAGCTATACGTCTTGCTTCCTATAAAAGAATACATTATGTTAATAAACCATAAGATGACAATAATAAATAACATAAAAAGCCAACACTTGATCGCTAGTGGTGCAATGAGGTGGACATGTTGGATAACTGGCCAAAACAGGCTCGGGTAAAAGAAAAATACATTTTTTAGTGCGGGTCAAATCAGGAGTCGGGTTGACCCATCACCCACAACCACTTAAACATTCCAGTCTTTGTGTTATGAATAATTGTGATAAATATGACTACAAAAGCAACTTAAAATGCTAAATGGATTAAAGATTAAATACAACCCAAATCAACTTGTTCATAAGCAAATCAGTGACCATATTTACCTGGACTGCTTTTAGGACTTTGACATGAGAAACTGAAGAAGATGATCCAGCGAGAGATGAATCTTGTGAGGTTGAAACTGTGAGAACTCCATTGTCCCAGTGACCCGATTGAGTGTCCCCATTTCTAAAAGTATACATACCAAACCCTTGTCTTCTTCCTTCATGCCAGGCCCTCATACCGATGCCCATTTGCAAAACGATAAACACCAAAACCATGCATTTTGTCGGCAAAGTACTCTCCAGCATATGTGTCCCCATTTCTGCATCATCATGCATCACATAAGCTCAATGTAGTCAAATACATCAACTACTTAGCAAGGTATGTTGTTATTAACAAGTGTCTTTGGTTAATTGTCTAAAACAGTTTGAGAAATAATATCTCAGTAACTTTTAACCATGACAATTAGCGAACAGATAATTTCAGGTATAACAATAATCAACCTCTTAAAACTAGATATCGAAAGGCATAATTCAGAAATCTAATTTGAACAGAAATTGATTCTACACTAGTTAGTCATCACCAAATTGCAACCTGCAATGTTGTTAATAATGAAACACAGTTCACAAAACTCAAATGCATCAACAACCATCATTCTCCTTCCACTAAAGATAAAGTATCATAACCCAAAACACACTTATTACATCTTTAAAATTCACAATTATTGCCTAGTATCAGCTACTGTTGAAGTTAAATATCATCAACAAAACTGGTGAATCTCCAATCAAATAAGATAAACATAACTTTAACAAGCATAAGTAATCAACCAAACATGGTAGTAAATCACAACTATGTATAGATTCTCACACAATTACCAAATCCTTAATATTCAAAACCGTGATTTGCCATCAAGATTTAATAAGTTAAGGTGAAAGATTCACCTGAAATGATAGTGGCCAAGCCCATGCTTGATACCTCCTTTAAACTCTCCAGAATATTTGCTACCATCCTCACACGAATGAACACCGTATCCATGACACTGCCCCTTGAACCATTCACCAGCATACATATCACCTGTGTAAAATCTATAAACCCCACAACCATGCCTTAACCCCTGTCTATATTGTCCCCTATATCGGCTCCCTTTCGCCCAAGTTTCGACACCATATCCATCATACTTCTGGTCAACCCAATCACCTTCATATCTCCCATTCAAGTTGTAGTAATAAACCCCACTTCCAGAACACTTTCCTTTGTAGAACTCACCCTCATAAACATCCCCATTGCTGTATACCTTCACCAAGAATCCCGAATTCTTGTTCTCCTCGAATCGAGGCTTTGACCCAATTGACCAAACAACTAGTGGGTCTGTTTTTGATGAATGATCTGATTTATAAAGCTTCAGATTTGGGAAATTTCGTGCAGCAAATAACCGAATTGAAGAAAGATTATTGGAATGAAAGGTACTAATATTGAACAAAGATAGAAGAACGCTACAGAAAGCAATAACAAAGAGTATACAGAGATAAGAGGATCTATTGCTCAAAGAAAAGTAATAAACTGAAGGCAAAAAGAAAAGGATTAAAACCCTAAAAGGAACTTTAATCCAGAAAAGCTTGACGTGAGCAAACTTCAACAATTTCAGAGCAATTGTCTTAGTGGCTAAAAGGGCTTCTGAAGATGAACAACAAGTTATAGACTTCTGATGTGAATTTCTTCGTGATTGGTTGTAAGGGTGATGGTGGTGACGATGCGATGCAGTTTTCAATTGAGGACTCATAACCACAGGTCGCTTTTGAGGGTTCGAAAGCAAGATCTTCTGGGTTGTTGTCGTTGTATTCTCCTTGAAATTGGGTCGTTGTTCATTATATCTCGTTGCAGGTATTTCGATTCGAAGATGAGGGATTCTTGATGCCAATTGGGGGTTGAAATCAGAGTTTTCTTGAAACTGAATTTGTGGGTATTTGAAATCGGAAGAGCTTCGTTCTTCTCCGATCTGAAGGGCAGTTTTCTTCTGACGCATTGACTGAAAAACAAACCAATGAACACAAACGATTACACCTCATTCAATCATCGAAACCCTGTAAATTCTTGATTTCTGTGTGTAAATTATCTATACAATTTCAATTGATCGATGAATTTGCAGATGAATTTGGGGTTTCAGGTGCGTTGAGGATTGTTAAGATCTTCTGTCGTCTGGTTTTTGGAAAAAGGAAGAGGGAAACACAAAAGGCTCAAGTGGGTGAGCTTTGGTGATATAAATATACGAGGGTGATTGAGCTATTTATGAAATTAATGGGGTTGTATTTGTAATTTTCCATGTTGGGACTTCTAATTGTTTCGTTTAACACCCTTGTGTTTGGGATATTTACTAATCTCACGGCCTCCCTCAAACGTATTTTGTTCCTTTACTTCTAAGGTGTCACTTTTAACGAGAAAGTAGTAACTTAACACATGGATGTTAAGAAAGCTAATGGAATATAATAAAACTGAATTTTAGCATGTTATATGATATTAAAAGCAGAATAAGTGATCTTTTTGAATTTAATAAACTTGTTAGAAATTTAAAATTATTAGGAGTTTTAAAGAAATTTTCAAGTTGAATTTTAAAATGAATATGAAATTTGATTTCAGATGATATGAATCTTAAAAAATAAATTTGTAACCATATAAGATCTTACAAAGGTAGCGAATACTTATTGGAGACTTGCAAAACTAACGGGATCAATCTAATGATGGGAATCTCAGGGTTTATTTTGTAACCATATCAGACCATAAACAAAGATCCCAAATACTTGCTGAGAAACTCACAAACCTGACAGGAATGTCACGTACCCGATGGGTGTGGAATTAGGTTTGTGATATGAGTTTGCAATCAAGCATGACACTAGAAATAATAAAAACGCAACTCGTTGTCAACACTATATTTTATATAAGAAGCCATTCTTGTTCTCATAGTTATGCTTGTAAAATGTATTTCGATTTAGGTAGTTTGGTAGCTAAAAGATACTTTAAACTTGTAACATTGATAATTTACACCTATTTAATTACAAATATGTTTACTTATGATGTAATTGGAGCGGCATATGGGTCAATGAGGTTATATGTTAGAAACAAACCTAAAATCGATATTTTTGATGTTTAACTTTTTATAATTTTAGTAACAAGGGTTCAGTTATTAGAAAATAGTTTTCAGTTAATTAGTTACCGATCAATTATACGCCAGTTCTAAATACGAGTGGATTCAAACCTATTTACTAATACATCAAATTGTATCACATGAAAAGAAACAAACATGTCAATTTATAAAAGATAATGATATGTGCGTAATAAATCTATTAAAAAGATATTCAAAATATCAAAATCACCTTTTGTGTGTACTAAATTGCACCCAACAATGGCCAACATCTACCTCACAACACCCTACCGGGCAACTTTCACGTAATTTCCGAGAAGATCGCTTTTGTGAGAGTTGAAGTGTAAAAACAAAGTCCAATTTAATATATTGTGATAACATAATTTGCCTAAAAAATAACGTATGAGTGATTGATAATGATTATGTAAAACAGTCTAAATCAATTATTGAAGAATTAATTGATTCCTTTTAGGATAATATAGATTAGTACGATGAATCATTTTCTAATTTAAAACATAAATTGTTTTACATCTTGAATCGAAGAAAATTAAACCTTCTTTTTTTTAGTTGCAGTGAGTTATTTATCGTGAAAAACTAAATACAAAATTCGAAACCAAGGACCGTCTTTTATTTAGTATAAATATTTACTATATTGTATTTTATGAATTTGTAACAGTCATGCGTCAAATTAAATATTAGATTTAACAAAATCTTAATACGAGATCAAGCTTAAAAAGTTTAGTGGATCTAAAGAAAATATATTGTACAGACTGTATAATGATTAAATATCTTGTAATTAATTGTTTAAAATAAATTTAAAAAATAAGGTTATCTTACTCTGACTAAATCTTACACGACTCCCAAGGCTGAATGTTACAAAATTCATCGTTAATTATAAGGCTTTATTCGAATCCGACAAGAAAACATTATTTATTAATTGTGTTCAAAATATAGTAATCATCGATTTACATATTCCCCCGTTACTAATTTAAAACTATTTTAATCATGTGATTTTTTTAGTTTCTTGGCCAATACTTTTGGATTTTAATATTTGGGGTCGGCTACTATACAAAGTCTAATTTTCGTGCGAAGCATACGAAGTCACCAGAACGTGACACGTGTTTTTGAAGGAGTGGGTTTCGTCCACACTACAATTACACATAAAAGATACATAATTACGCAAGTTATATCTACTATTACGCAAACAAAAATTACTCACGTTATAAAAAATAATCGCGCAAATTATATTTATAATTACGCAAGTTATATGATAATTACGCAAGTTATGTTCATAATTATGCAGTGAATAATCACGCAATTTATACGCATAACACATAGAAGTTTTTTTTTTAAAAAAAGTGTTGATTTTTTTAAAAAGAGTATAGCAATACTATACTCAAATTAAAGAGAATAAAATGCTCGATTTTATGGTGTAATTTTTTTTAAAAAGATAACGTCGTATAAAAAAGTTATATACATTAAAAAAAACTAGGGGAGTTTTAAAAAAATCAACAATTGTAGGCTGTTTCCGATTTTATCCCTCCAGTCTTCATTCCATGCGCGATTATTTCATCTTTAATCTGAACCGTTCATATCCTAAATCAATGGTTGGAATTACTTCGCACACTCCGTACGATTTTTCAACTTTGTACCATAAACTTTCTCTTAATATTTGATAGCAATAATCAAATGCTACACTTGATAAAGGCTTAGTTTTTTATAAGATAGGTTATGGGTTAAAACTCAAACATAATATAATTTGAAATAATTTAAAAATAAAAATAAAATAAATTTATTGTTCCAAGAAAAATAAACTTATAATTCCAAATTCCACAACTAAAAAATATAAAGAATACACATATAGAAAGCATAAATATATACACATAACTATATAATTCATTATAAAACTTTCATGAGCGATCCGTTTGTATTAAACTTAGTAAACAAAAACCATAACAAGAATGAGGTTGTTTAAATTTTAAACCTTTTGTATTCGAATCGTCTTTTCTTATTCTACTTTGATTTCGGTTCGAATTCACTTTTTGAAAATCCAAATTCCAGGCCACCTATATGAACCCGAAAACAAATTTGATGAACACTCCTACATGTTTCTTAATTTTGCCAAGTAAAATTATAGAACACTTCAAACTTTGTATGAATGAGATGATTATTACAAAAGTATTGAAACGTATTTTTTTTCTCTAAGTAGGAGTAAAAACCAAAGAGTCTATTATATGGAGACATACCACCGAAAAAAGTTCAAAGGACAACAATTAGTGGCCGAATGTGTTAAACTATTACATGATGTTTACATTAGTGATACCCATAATTTCATGTTAAAAATGTTGTTTAAGTCAATCAAGGAGCAGTGCGTTGGCGTAAGAGGTAAAGTCTTTCTGAAATAAACACATGAACAAACCTAGCATAAACTAGTTTATGGTGTAGTTTAGTAGCGACGTACCTTTGTTGTTATAAAATGTTGATTAAGTACGCCGCATTTAATGTTTAGTTGGTATAATTACTCAAGGTGTGGCCCTATAATACACCTTATTAACAAGATTGTGTATACATTTTATCTTGTGTGTATGGATCCAACACAATTTCTAATAGTGGTATCCGTGTGGTGATGTGCGGAGAGGAGAACTAGGAATCAAGCCAGAACACATATGCAGGTTGTAGCCATTTCAAGATTAGATCATCAACCAGGTGATAAATGTCAAGTTATACGTTCAATTTTCTGAACATTAGTTTTAAGATGTTATCACCCTACATCAATAAACATCGGTAGCATCAAGAGATTGTAATTTTAAATCTTATTTTTGATCATGTAATAAATAAATTAAAACGGCTTGTTAACAAAAAGCCGGCAAGAAGTTAACACATACGTTTTTTAAATGTTTACTTGAAAGAAAACAAATATTATACGTCTTGTAGTTTATTTGGAAAACTGATAATAGAGAGAAGGTGATGTTTAGGGTACACGACAATATGTTACAAGTTTGTAAAATAATAATGATGAGAATATGCAAATTGCAACCCAACTTTCGGCAGCTTTAATCTGGTATGCTTCTTTCTATCAGTAAGACATAAATAAAATAATGTTATATTTTTCCTTTAGACATTTGAAAACTATTAGTATAAACAAAATAGTTAATTCAAGTGTGTATTATTGAGGTAGAGATCAATACGATAAATATACATATATATATATATATATATATATATATATATATATATATATATATATATATATATATATATATGTATATGTGTGTGTGTGTGTGTAAATTAAAACATCGGCTATATATGAAAGGTTTGAAGAACATAATTAAACGTCTTATAAGATGGATCGACCTGTTTCGACGTTTTAAATTGTTTTAGTTAGAAAGAAATAATACAACTTTTGTAATTAAAAAGTTACAAAAGTCCCACCCTTAAAAATCTGATGAACGAATCTAATCTACTCTCAAGTCCAACCTTTACTTAAAAATTATTAGCTTAATCTAAACCCGTTTGACTCTACTTTGTGTGATTTATCACCTTCAAAATATTAAAATATTTTATAGTAATATAATTTTTTTTTTTTAATATTAAATAGATAAGACGAGCCTTAAACCATGTAGGCCAGAAAAAGACTCCATCATCATTTGGTCTAATCCATATAAACACATGGCCTACTTGAGGCTTCCATTTCAAGTATACACGACACAATAAAATGGACTAGATTCACGTGTTGAATCATACTTTATTCTTATCGATATATTTTGATATTAGATATTAGTGAAAATTAATTTGAGTCTAAAAGTATACATGAACTATATTTATATGTTTATTGATGGGTATTTGAGTCCATAAATTTTTTTAATATATAACTTTATACATGACACGATAAAATGGACCGGTTCGAAGAGCAGGTTCTAACGCCGCTTATAGTTAGTTTAGTCGAAGTTCGTTTGACCCGGTTTAGGACGTGCTAAAAATTATTCTTAGCCTTCATAAGTTCATATTCAAAGACTAGTTTTTTAGTTTAATATCTCATATGCGTGTGTGTATTACATGGTATAGTACAATTTATATAAGCTAAATTTAGCTATCAAATAATAAATAAAACTAATATAAATTCTTAAAGCCAATACAAACCCATTTGAGATTTAATCCACACAGGAGTTTTTCTTGATAATCAAATGTTAGATATTAGGGTACATGAAAACGTCCTACTTTGATTAAATATACTGATACAATACCCATTTCAGCATATGCAACAACTTTGCGACTATTATTTAATACGTATAGTTGTTGGAAAAATATACATCGAGTAATAAATTCTGCTTTAGTCAGTCACTAAATGGGAAGACTAGAAGAAAAAAGTGTTCATCCTGAAATTTGGTTTTTTTGATGAAAAAAATGTTTGGGGTCCAATGAGATGAACAATACAAAAGCAAGTACAACCCCTTTATCTCTCATTTCCACATCAAGTATGGTTTGGTGACCCTCCCCTCATGGGCCATGACCCCTTCATTTGCAAAAGCCCTAGAATAGTGGAATTGAGACCCTACATTAGGTTTGAATACAAGTCTATTTGATTTGTAGATGGACTAAAACCGAACCTATAACCAATGTCTTGGCTTTCAGATTTTTATGACTGATAGGTTTGGGTTATAAATATTTTGTTTAGTTTGGTTAATTAAGTTAGCCATCCATCTATGTATGTGGGTGAATTTCGATAGGTTTCGGTTAATAAAGTTGATAAGCGACAACTAATATGTTATTTATAAAGAATTGTAGTCTGGATGATTTTTCAACAATCCATGACCTATTACAATTGTAAACTTTTTGTAACTCGACAATTTTCAACAAACAGTCTAAACATAAAAAACCTCACAAAGGTTACATAAGATATTGCATATGATTAGGTCTAAAATAAGAAATCATCTCAAACTATGAAAGCTACACCACATGTAGAATCGTGTGAGCTTCTACATATCATTTTCCCCCTTGGAGCTCGACGTCTAGTGTTTACTTAAACATGCATTTTAGGTAAGCTAAAAACAGTGAATACATAGTTTTTTTACCAAATACCACACACCATAAAAAATAATGTGTTTCTCAACACGTAGGATATAGCCGCACATAAAAGCGTGTTGTCTAGTATTCAATACTTTATAATTTAAGAACTTATTAAATAGTGTTCGAAATCAAACGATCTCATCATAAGATAACCAGCGTAACATAACTTCCTTCAAACAATAATAACATAATCAAGGCTTGTTGACCTTTAGTAGTGACTTGTTAATCACTTCTACTGATTTAGTGATCCACTACTTTGATTGACACACTCGATCTTTCAGCTACAACTACTTAAATAAGATTTCATGAATCCTATTTTGAAAATATAAAGCTTCTAGTAAACATGTACTTCAAAGGTTTTAAAACATAATATAAGACTTGATATAAAACTTCTAAATCACATATATAATCTATAAATGTATACATCACAATTTAAGACAGAATACTTGATAATAAAACTTTTAAATTATATATATACTCCATAAAGGTATAGATGACAATTTTAAGCCTCTTTGAAACTCATCTTAAAATACAATACATAACCCCTTGACTCTTTCATCTTGCTTCACCGCTCACCTACTAAGCTACTAGTGAGTAACCTTTGATAAAGCCTAAAGCCACATATTTAATTCACTACTCTTATATTTAAAATAATTCAAAATAATGATTTAAGCCAAACAAATATCAATAAAAGTCTAGAGGCCAAAGCTTCAATTTATTGAAACTATATAAATATTATATTTTCAGTATCTCGTGCATAATATTAAAAACTTTGAAATAAATTTATGATAAAACAAAAGGTTTAGTTAAAAATCAATTTATAAATGTTATTCTTCATAAAACTTCTGGCTCCTATCACTTTCCCAAGTTCAAGTGATAAATCAAACCATCTTCCCATTTAATATCTTTATTATATTTTCTCATATTTATTTAGTTTAAATTTAAAAATAAATGTGTGATAATTTAAATAATAAAAAAATAAAACAGGGAAGTGTCTATTTGTTGATAGGCATATTTGAAAACGATATGAAATTAATATATTGTGCCAAGTATTTGCCCTCATCTTATCTTTTTGGCCTTTCACACTTCCTTGTCAATTTGTGCTAACATTAATATATTTCAGTATCTTCTTGAAAGTGAAGTTTAATGAAAATAGTTATGCTTATGCCTCCAAAATTAGTTTTTTTATTCAGTTTATTAGAAAAAGGATACAAATTTCATGTAGTTAGTGTACTTTCATATTGTTTTAATTGTAACAGTTTTATAATAAAATTCAAGTTTTATTTAGTTTCTTATAGTATTGAATTACTGTTTATATTTATTGTTATTATCATTATTATAATATTATAATGTGTATATTTCTTTGTTGTTATCTTTGATTGTTTGAGGGACAAGGAGACATTGGAGTAGAGAAATGGATAAGAATGCAAGATGGAGTAAGCCATCCAATTTAAAGTAAGATGTGGATCCTTGCCCACTTCAAATATATTATCTTCTAATTCAATATTACAAAGCTTACAAGCTAAAACCTTCATCGACTTTTCTTTTTAATTATAAATAGCCATAAAGGGTATTCATTTCATTGAAATGAGGTTCGTGTAACATGTCATGCACACCTCGTTTTGAAGGAAACTATCACCATCTCTAGTCATGTTACACCCCGCCTTGAAGAAACTATTAGCATCCCTAATCACATTACACTTCGTCTTTAAAAAGCCATCAACGGACATCCCAAACCATCATATCAACAACATAAAGAATCACTTCGATACCAACTTGTAGCATCCCAAATAGCTAGTACTCGAGATCACACCAAGGACTCTAGTGTCACACTCTCTCCTTTAAGCCTGTATTCATTTGTTTTCTCTTGTTCATGCATGATGTAAGGTTTATCTATTAAGTTGAACGATAGACTTTAATATTGATTGTAGTTGGTATAATGAAGATGAGTTCTGTTGGTATAATATATGAGGTGAACGTTATAGATAATATGTGGTGAAATTACTTCTGTTGTGTGGGAGATGAACTACCTATAAAGTTATCAACTTAATCTTGCGGTAGAAAAATGTGAATCAGCCTTTTAAAGCTCTAACAACGTCATAAACTTCAAAAGTTTACTCAAACACCTTGTAAAAGTGGTCAACAGTTTTTTTTTTTTTTTTTTAATTTTAAAAGTGAGCAAATCTCTTTCACATAAACAGAACTAGATAGATAGATCTTAATAATTATGTCACGACCAATTCAATGTTATCCTAGCTTTTACTTTAGTTACCAAGCACAATCCCATTAACATAATCGTCATATATTTACCCTTAACTGCTCTTAATAACCACTAGATTTCACTTGTATGTCTTCTCATTTCATTCATAATAATCATTATTAAAACCAAATTTTACCACCTTTAACTACAAATTTAATATCCAAAAAAATGACTAATTTATTCTTTAATTAAATTATGTCTTCGACTTCCACACAAAAACCTTTCCTCTAAATTAAGATGTAAAAAATGAGACCATTCACACCTTCAATGATCCATTCTAACATGGAGCTCATAATGATCTTTCTTCCATCCTAACATATCATTACTGCACTTATTACATCTTGAAAGTTAGAACAACCTGCTAATAACAAAACATGTTCATACCTAACAGCTCGAATGTTCATTCTCCAATCAGGGTGTTCATTGAGCTTGAATCAAAAGAAAAAAAAAAATTGATGAAAAACCAAGACTAACCTAAACTGGTTTGGTCCTGAATGTTATTCTTAACTTACAAGCAAAAAATCTAAAATGATGTTTTCAGGTCCAAAAAACATGTTTCCAAACCTGCCCAGGTCTTTTTTTAAATACAAAAAAGTAATAATTTGATCAACCAAAGCAGAAATTATAAGAAAACTGGAAAACATGTTCATAACTAATGAATGTTGTGTGTATCTGTATCATTAAATGATTCAAGATGCACCGCAGGTACATACCATTTAGTTCTTCACCAAGTAGTCAAAGTTCAATGCATTTTGAAGAAAAAACGCGTCCCTGACTAGCAAAATCAGTACTCATACAAAAAAGATGATGAAAACAAGCAGCATTACACACTTACACAACAATTTTTTTTTTACCTTTTCCCCCTCTTTTTTCTGCTAATTAGGTGTTTTTAACATAATCATCATATATGAAGATCCTAGGGCTGTGATATGATTTCTTATCAGGCCTTTTAACTTGGGTTATATTTCTTGATTAATTTTCGTATCTTGAGAAAGGACGAGAACGTTACTAGCAAAATGGGCTGAAGATGGAACCAAATAACGAGCGGCGTGGAGAAACCAGCCAAAAGCACATCTTTGGAACCGGGCCTTGAAGTCATGGCTTGTGGACCCTGAAGCCGAAGACCCTAGGAATGTAATCTTGTGTTGCCTTCTGTGGTTTGAGTAGTCCGAAGGTCATCAGGAACAAGTGAGGAAATGTCGTCCCAAAATAGGCTCCATCAAGGTCTAGATGCTGTTAAAGAAATGTTGCAGATTCCACATACAGATTTTGGAAGTTATTTCCAAATTCAATATGAACAACAAAAAAGCCTTGGTTTTAAAGAAAATGCAAATTCACTTTAGTGATTATATGCAACATACTTTGGTAAAAGAATGGCAAAGAATTTTGTCAAATGGTTAAAGTTGCATATATCAGTTAAAAGAAAATAACATACTGCATTTTAATGTAGCTGGCCTTTTAAAACATCTACTTAATGACTGCAAAACAAAAATTCCCTTTCAACGACATAAAATTAAGAAAACTTGTGTACATGTCAATCTCATTAGCATTTTGTAAAGATTACCAACAGATATACACGTAAGCTTAGAATGAACATTTTTGAAAGGTAGACATTGGTAATTTTTTTCAAACCCAACATAGGTATTTTGATTTTTTGGAGAAAGAGATGATTGCCTTTCTATAGCTTTGAGTTTTCTTTTCTTTTTGTTTAAACCAATTTTTTAACTAATTCTGGCATTAAAAGGTGAATGACTACCACCCAAAAGGATACTATCTTGAAACTTTGATTGAGGGGTATAGATATCTTCGCATTTTGGACAGAAAATTTTTACACAGCTTTGGCGAGAAACGTCTGATTGACCAACAGGAAGACACGGTTGGCCACAGCAGTAAACTCTTGGGCATCTGCCAAATTCTGCATGCTTGTATTTCTCGAGCTGTTAAAAGGATTATTTGCTCCAGTTGTTAACATTCAAAAAAGTACAAAATTACTAATTTGAGATTGAATAAACATTATCTTACCATGGCACCCAATCCTTTGGTTGTTAAGATATATCGTACATGAATAAGACCATAAAGCATTTCTGCTGCAGATTCAATTATTTCATTTTGTTCTTCTGAAAACATATCACCTGCATATATTTAAACAAGTTGAGTTGCACATGAATATAAGTGCAAAGGTGTGACAATCATGATCTTAGCATATTACATTGCATTCAAAAGCATGAAAACATGAGAAAGGCGGGATCCCAACAAAAATTTTTTTGGCCTTATGCTAGTCATGTGTTACAGGCCAAATGGAAGAACTCAACCCAAAAGACTAGTCTGATGGGTGAGGGAACCCATTTGGCCTATAAACCCCACATCAATTGCCCATACAACCGATGTGGGACAAGTCCCATACCTTGCAATGGTTTCAGTCCATAACATTCGCCCCTCCTTAAGGACCGACGTCCTCGATGGTCACGGCCACGTTGGTCACGGCTGGCTCTCTCCAGGCCACCACTCCGTGGGCCACCACTCCGAGGTTGGCTCTGATACCACTGTTACAATCATGGAAGAACTCAACCCAAAAGACTAGTCTGATGGGTGAGGGAATCCATTTAGCCTATAAACCCCACATCAATTGCCCATACAACCGATGTGGGACAAGTCCCATACCTTGCAATGGTTTCAGTCCATAACATCATGGTGCATATAGGCAGTGTTGCAAAAATTGGGATTAATCTCCGATTAATTGGCGATTAATCGGAAATCAGGGTATCACCTTGTAATTTTTTGCTAATCGGCCAATTAATCGCTAGGTGGTCAAGGGAGGTCAAAATCGGACCTAGGCGGTCTTAATCGGCCAAAAGTCTCTGATTCCGACGAAATTCCAGTAGGGTTCCGGCGGGATTCCGGCTACTTTCCGGGCGAACTTCAAAAAATCCGGCCAAAAATTGGAAATTCCGGCCAAATATGTGTATTTGTATATAAAACTGAATTTTTTATTAAATTTACATATGAAAATGTGTGTATTTATATATAAAACTGAAAATTATACATAAAAATACCAATCCGATTACTCCCGATTACTCCCGATTAGTCGCCAGTCGGTACCCCACTGCCCGACTAGCGCCTAGCAATTTATACAACACTGAATATAGGTATATTTTGGTCTTCTCTTAAATTGATTAGATTACTTGCACTTTCATAAGTTAATTTGGTGTTGATATCTTTTCACTTAAATATTTTTCCCAGTTAGCAGTAGTAAGTCATTTAGAAGTACCGACTGTCCTTTATTCATACTTCCCTTGGTCTCCTAAGGGTAAGTCAAGAGTGTGTTTGGATAGCTACTATTTAAAAATTTATTTTTTTTGGTGCAACATATCTTGAATATTCACTGAATTGATGGAGAGGATATCCATTTACTGAACCATGATAGAAAACAGAAAATCAATAGATTAGAGCAAAGCACTTCCTGTTGTCATAGTAGTACGTGAAAATTTCCCTACTCACCAAGCAATCTACAAAACAAGTCAAAAGAACTTGAAAAGCAAGCCATTGCAAATGGCACATGATGCCTGGTGAAAACCATTTTCTAAAAAAAGATAAAATGGTAACAAATTTATCTTAAATCATCAAGTCTTTAACTAGTACTTGACACCACAAGACACAAAATAGCCAAGTGACCATTAAATCAACACCAAAGGCCTAGTCTTTCAAAATTGATCAAGCAGAAACTAATGAGTAACAGTCAATCAATAAAAATGACCATAATTAAAACATTTAAGTTAAGTAGTTACTGCTAATCCAGACAAATAAAAGGTTTAGGCCTTAGTAATCATGAGGAAAATCACCTGCTAAAAAAGATCTTACAAATGGACTCAAGCATCATAAAGTTTGTGAAAAGCAGCAAAAACAAGAATTGTTTGTCAAAAACCCATTGAGAAGCAAAAGATGTCTGAGAATTGTAATTAGGTCTTGTTCTTTAAGTTATTCATTTTCTTTGTTGTATTAACTTAATGGCCAAATACTTTAGATTTTACTTCCAATACATAGACCACACTTTGAAGTTCTGACATGGCAAGGACCTTGGTAATTATGACAACTGTCAAATTGAAAAAAAGCTAGGATAATTGAAATAAGTAGCTGGAACAAAATAAGAATGACTTTATATAGATGTCCGTAGTTGTTTTGTTACTTGTTAATGAATTGCAAAAAAGACCTGTGTGATTAAACATGACAGCACAACTTGTAGATGCAAGAATGCATATCATAGATGCAAACAAACACAGTATGCATTTGTATCATAAATTCCAAAGACATATGTGGTAAAGGTTCCACCTGAATTAAGAGAAAAAAGCTTTACCATGAGAGGACTCAACATCCAGAATCAAATCGAGAGCATAATCATAATAGGGAACTTGACTGCTCAAACCACAGAGATTAAAGTCATCTTGGATGTAATTCTCATCAACTTCACAGAAAAATTCATTTCCACGCAAACCACAAAACCATGATATCCAAGATGTGTCTTCTCCATCGGACCCACTAACATCTGATTCCTCGCTATCTGTTTCAGATTCTTCTACTACGTTTTCCTCTCCTATAAGCAGGAAAAAAGATACATTCAACAAAACTGATCACATATTCCACGGTAGAAAATCAGCTAATCAGAACCAAAATTGATATTTACAGTTTAAAAACAGATAGATCAAAGCAAATTGCAAGTGTACAAAAGAAGAACATGAAATGGAATATTTTCAACAGAGATTCTCCCATATCATCTTTTAGCATATGCTCCACTTGTGTGGCCATAAAAAGCAGAAGTGTGTGTACACACACAAACAGAAGATAGAATCCCACCTCATATCTCAAACTAGATTAAAAATTGTAAAAATGAACCAGACAAGTTAAACAAAAAGAATAATGCAAGACGCAAGCATAAGATTAAACAAGAGAGAACCAAAACGACAAGAGTCAACTTCTTCCAAATGTTGTCTTCTCGTTAATTGACCTGGGGGTGTATGTAGGTGTTGATTTGTTAGCCTAAAAATTCATATGAATTAAACTTCGACTTCATTGGTGACACAGCCAAGCTAAAGTAATCTCTTTTCTTTTACTTGTCTATTTGCAAAGTGCCATTTCCTGTGAACTAAATTTACAACACCAAGCAATAGACCCACTTAACAACCTTCAACTATATTCACACCCCTTGGGAACAAAAGAAGGAAGTAACTAGCAGCTCATAACCAAAGAAAGCTCGAAATCCACTCTCACAAACTATGTAAAATCAGATGTCACACAAACATAAATCACACAACTGACACACCAAAAAACATAAAATCAGTCAAAAGCAAACATGTCCAAAACACACAACAAATCAGTCTCTCCACAACCCATACACCAAAATTCCAACACATAGAGAGATGAAAGCACAAACCTTTTGAGGGTTTCTTGTTGGGATAAGCAGACCTAGATAAAGATGAAATCTTGGAATTCCCAGGCGACGAACGATCTTTATTATTATTATAGTTATTATTATCTTTCCCGTTCGAAGTCAATCCTGCTGCTTCGGGCCCTCTGGAGCTTGTGGCGGTTGAAGATTGGTCCATTTTGGGCTTGGATCCTCCTCCACCTCTGTCCCTATACATCCTCTGAAACCCTAATTGGTGAGAAGAAGATTAGGGTTTCTGCGATAATGGTGATGGGGGAGAGTAATGATAATAATAATAATAGTGAACGAATGATAATAAAATGAAATGATATTATTGTGAAATTCGTCGTTTTGGGGTTGGAGTGGGGAGTGTGTGTGTGTGTGTTGTGAGAAAGAGATGGACCGGTGAAGTTTGGGGGAATATATATATTGCATCGGCGGGAACAACAAGTTTAGTTTATTTGGGGATTCATTTTGTGTTATTGGTTGTAGACTCATAATAACTATGTGTATGCACTCACTATATTTAAAAAAAAAAAAAACTATCCTAAAATTACACTACTTTCGAATTATAGAGTTAAATTTGATTTTGTTTTTTAAGGTTTGATAAAATTAAATCCTTTTAGAAAAAAAGTGAAAATTTAATTTTAATTTATAAATTTCATTATTTGTTTTGATTTCAGTCCAAAATGTTAATATTTGGAGGTAAATTGGACTGAATTTAAAATAACTATTTAATTTATTAGTTTAAATTTAAATAAGTAATGACTTTTTTAAAAATAAATTGATGTTTTCAATTTTTTTAAAGTAATCAAGTTTGTCAAAACTCTAAGAATAAAACTAACTTTAACTTTAAATTATAACACAAATTATGTTGATTATAAATCTGAGTTTAACTTTAAAAAATGTTTATCTCTTATAATTGCGCCACCCACGTGCCCACTGTATCTTTAAATGCATCGATTGATTTGATAAGAGTTGCTCTCTTAACAAATATAGTAAATTATAGAAATAGTCATATCTATCTGTAACATGTAAGTGGAAATTATGTCATAAAATGATTTCATTGTTTCTTAATTTTATTTTATTATTTAATATTATATATAATGTATAAAATCATGTAGTTTTTATACACTTCAATAATATAATTTTCGTAAATTTTTTATAATGGCGATGAAGCAATTTCATTCAACAAAATCAGATAACAAACAAGAACACCAACGCCGAATGCAAATTAAATTATATAATTATCGATATTAATCATGGAAGTATATCTTATCTTTAATGTGAGAGTAACTAGTTAAGGTAAATTAATCGTCAATAACCGTTGGTGTTTCTATCTTAACTAATGGCTGGTCACATCGAGAACGTGCGCCAAGTAATAACCACGAGTCATCGACTCATCGTAAATTACATAATACTGTAATAGTCCACATTACCATCTCAAAACCATATCATAAGCAATCTCAAGCCACTAATCTCTATTCCTATATAATACATAAACCATGGGCAAAATTGAAAATTCACATACATTTGTAAGACGCGCCTGTTTGGCTGGGTTTCGGATCCTCTCCACCCTTGTGACCTCCCGCCTTCCTTCACGCGACGGTTCCCATCCAACCTTTGCTTCCCTCAATTCGGTACATATAGCCGCCTTCTCCAATCCGAATACCCCTTGGATGCGAGTGCAGTCGACGTCCAAACTCCGGTAAGTATTTTCATTGCATCTGGTTTCACTCCCTTCTCCCATACAACCTTTGCTTCCCTCAATTCGGTTTCAACATCAAGATCACCAGAAAGCATAAGGTATGCTTGTTGATGAGTTAAGTTACTTTAGTGACCATCGTCTTCGTTATATCTGTTTGAAATTGGATTGGGAGTCTCACAATTTCTCAAAATTTTACAGGGTGTTAGGGTTTTGTTGTTGTAGTTTCATTATCAGCATCGATAGAGCCCCGATCAGATCTTTTTTTGAAGCAATTGGGTTCTACTAATTGCGTATGGTTGCTTACACTTTTTAATTGATCATCGTACCTGCTAACTTACATGAATCCACGTGAATATTTGTATTATTATTTCATTTTTTTATGACTTAGCTAGAAGTAAATAAACTCACATGTGTATTGCTGTGAATAGCCTATAAAGTTACCTTCAGTCACACTCCCGTGGTTCCGAATGGTAGAGATTTAAGATTTCCTTTCTACAGGTATAAGTAGGTTTGTTTTGTTCGGCTGTAGATTTGTAGTTAAAAAAAGTGATGAAACCTAAAATCTAATATCAGAGCTGAATACATTGAAAGGTTTACATGGATATGTTTAAAACGATGGGTTATTATTTTTTCTAGATTATGAAGTTTGATATGATGATTTTTATGTCTGCTTTGTTTCTAATATTAGGTCCTGACTAAACTATGCAACTAAACCAGTAGCTACCCATAACTAGACCAGTATTATTGGTCTCGTGATTTTGGGTAGAATCCTTTGTTTCTCGGATAGCACATGCTAACTTGTTAATTTTGGTAAGATGCATTTCTTTAACTCAGATCATTGGAGGTAAAGTCATAATTTAGAATTTAAAATGAATGCAATATAGGTCTCATTTTGCTCTCATTAATAACATACGAAAAATGCCTAGACACTAACTATTGCATGCTTATAATCTTTAGTGGGTGTTGATAAGTTGATTTAAGTTTTTAAAAGCTTTTTATAATGTGATATTAATGTTAAAAGCTCTTTCTAATGGGACATATCAGTGTTGCATGGATTATATACATTCTTAAGGAATATGTAAGTAGTTCATTTAGGTATATAAATCTAAGTGTTTGTGAATGATTTAAATAAGTAACCAACATTTTGTTTCTATCTTGTTCCAATGCAGGTACATTACCAAATTCATTGTTTTTTAATGATAAATTAATCTGAAAATAGTGAGAAGGTATTCTCCATTTTGAGGAATTTTGGTGTTAAACAGAAGGTGAGAAAAGTTGACTAATCCTTGCATGTAATACTACTTTAATTTGCAAACTGAAGTGGTGACAAGACATATTTTTTATAAGCATATAACTTGGTTGATCTGTGTACTTTGTTTGTGTATTTGGTATGTGTTACATGTTATTTTCGAACTTCAATTTTTCATGTTAAATGGGGGATATGAACATAACAGTTGTGTCTGTGCATTCAGTATATTCAATTAACAAAGGAATGTAATGGTTCGATCATTTTTTTTTTATGTTAACGTAAAAAGTTTATTGTTTTTATATATACATATTCCAGGAGGTTTATATTCATCGCTTTTTCTTTCATCTCTTTTCAATCAAACTAATTTTAGAAAAGTTTTGGTGGCTTTTTATACCCATCTAGAAAAGAACTCCTACTGGTGACACTTGTAGAGATGTTTTAGTTGCATTATTGTGTCATCTGCATTCAGCACAAACTCTTATAGCCAACGTGTATGTTTATGTATGTATACATTTTGGTAATCAGCAGTTTTACTAATTTTTTTTGCATGTATTTGGTCCCCATTTCAGATTGAATATCCTGAACTGGATACAAAATCAAAGTAGAGTTCTATGTCATCCGTTGAGCAGGTGTGACCTTTTTACTATGGTATGACCATACTGAACTTGTTATATGCATGTTGTGAAGTTACCCGCCCAGTTTTCCCATACTAACTCATGCTTGTTGGTAATGTCCTGAAGGGAATCTTTTATGTTTTACTCTTAGTTTACCAGCCTGCCCTATCTGCTATGTTGCTTTTGTTGACTGTTTCCACAATCTAATTTCGGTGTTTGTTGTTTGTGCAGAGAGTTGCCCAAATGAAAGAATAAACGAAGGAGATCTTGTCAAAAGAAGTTGTTAAAATTGCCAAACAGGCTGCAGAACATGAAATTTTATCACAATGGTACATGTATATTGCTGTTAAATGGTTGCTTGAATTTCATGATTATTTGTCCAATATCCATTGTGTGTTGCCTACAATAGTCACTGTAAGTGATAAAGAATATCATTCTATTACTGATAACTATGCAAACTTGCTACTAAGAATTGGAGTTAGGAATTACATTACTTCAATTTGTTACCAGACTATATCAATATTTGCATTTTAAGTCATGGAGGTTGACATCAGAAACTAAAATCTGACTATTTCTGAGTGTTTCTGTATTATCATAATTGAGTGTGTGTGTGGGTGTTGAACTAACATTATATGCTTCTCCTTTTGTGGCTTGTAGATCACTCATTTTATGGATGTCTTTACATTTGGGTTATTTTGTTTTATTTTAGGTGCAAGTAGGTATTATTTTCAATAAATTGTATTTTAATCAATCGGTTTATTTCAAGGCCACAAAATATACGATATGTGTTCTAATGTTCTACATGCTACTACACTCCAACCTCATAATTCACGTAAAAATCTAATTTTGTTTTCCTTTAGTTTGATTAATTAAATTTTGTGGATTGATTTAGCTTATTTTTGTGTATATATGTTCTGTTGTGTTTATTGTGTATATATAGTGTATGTCTTTTCTTATATCTGTTCCGTAGTTGTGAATCAGTGAACCACACTCTCTTTCAATCACTTGGCTTCTGGTCTTTGATTTCTCAGGTACGACTTCTACAAATTACTTTCCTATGACTTTTGTTGAATGCTTGATTCTTAGATTTGTTTGTTGCTTATTGGTGTTAGTGAACCTGTTAGCTTCAAATTGCCCATCTTGACAGATTTATGAGCATATTAATTTAAACTTTGTGCGTTTTTATTAACATATATTAGTAACCTAAACCAAATACTTGAAAAATACAACTTACAGGCTTATACACAAAATTCTTTTGTTGTTACACTATTATGGCCACTTTTTAAAACTCTTCTCTATAATACTAATTACCCACAATGACCCTTTTGAATAACATTTAAAGATCTATCCACTCCCAAATTATAGATCAGCACTAACTTTGCTCTACATTAACCCAAATTAAGTATTACTACCTATGACTGACCAAGTTGGAGTATGCTTTTTGGCATACAAACAAAAATCGCATTAACTTTGATTTTTGGACCAGCAAATAGAGTAAGAACTTTCCACATACTTTTAATCCAATTTATCATAACAATGAGTAGTTCAAAGAAAGATGATATTGAAGTATTTGATTTCATATCTGTCATCTTTAAGCTTTCATGCCATATTATAATTGCAATTACATAGAAAAAACTATGGTTTTTACTTGCTATTAGGCCACAATGTTGTGAATTTGTTATTTGGTCACAATTCAAAGTAGAATCAATCTTACATAAAATTTAAAATTTGCAACTTGCTAGCGTTGAAGAGCGAGAAAGAGAATGTTGACAAGTTGAAGGCCACAATCAAGCATGGCCATGTCTATTTAATCACACATGGTTAGCTATAATCAAGAATTTTGAAGGTCTGATCTTACGTGATCTTCTTAAGGCTTTTGTTTTTTACCCTACCAAAGAGGTAAGTAGAAATTGTTAAAAACATTAATATCTAATTATTAAAATTAATAGTCTAAATCTGGAAGTGGTATGGACAAAATAGAAAGCTTCATGTTTTATAATTAGAATATTGCATAGAACACGATAATGATCTTTCAGACAAAATTGTTTTTTTATCTTTTATACATTGCTCTATATGTTATTGCATATATTGAATTGTTATGTTATGAAAGCACTTAGATATGATACACTAAATGGTGTTGCTAAGGTTGATAGAAGGGGGAACTAACCACGTAGATGGCATCACTCAAAAAAGTAACATATTTTGTTTGTGATATTATCCTGCTTTTTATTATATGGTTCCCACATTTTTCCCTCTAAAATATCGAGGTGTGTCTGGTTCTTTTCTAGCTACAATGAGGACTAATGAAATAGAGGAGGTAGCATAGTGGTTAATTAGGGCTTTACGTTACATTATTTGTACAAATTTACTAGATGAAGATGCTCTAAAACATCTGAAGGATATTATGTGATGAAAGATATGTCTCAAGAGTTTCAAACTCTTATTATATTATGATACCTTATGTATTTTGAATATTACAAAATAAACGTAAAAGCATATATGATAGATGTGTGTACAAGTATATATGATATCATATTGTAACATATGTGTATTGATAGCATATGTATTGTTTTCATATGGTCCGCCGCAACGCGTGGGTAATTTTTCCAAGTATATGATACATATTCCTCTGGTTATCTTTTAAAGCTATGTTTTAAGTTATTTTTATCTAAGTTATACTTAATACTTGTAAATTGTTCATTCCGTCGCATCACGCGAGCTCCCCACTATCCACTATGAAATATGAAAGATAAATATATTCAAACAAACTAAACATTCAACAAATAATTTCATGACTAACACTTGCAATTAATTCTTTTCACCTTTCATTAAATCAAGATTAATATAACCCCAACTTACTTATTTCACCATTAAACGACCTAAATTCCTGGGCTCCATTTTTTATCATCCCACCTGACGTAAAAGTTAAAACGATCACATTCAATCAACCCATTTTCTCACATGAAATCCTCCACACCACCAAATCCCACCACCATTGTTCAACCGCCGATCAACATGCATTTCTCCGGCGGAATTCCGGCATCATCCTAATGGCGAAAGGCGGAATACGAGCAAAGCTCCGGCGGAGCAGCCTCTACACCCTAGCCAACATCCGCTCAAAACCATCCTACAAGAAAGAAGAAGCCACCACCGGAGAATTATCAGGCTACCCACGCCTCATCTCCGTCAATCGCCCCACCGCCGCCGACGACACACCACCGCCGCCGATCTTCTGCACAAACTACGTCTCCACCACCAAATACACCCTCTTCAACTTCCTCCCGATTGCACTCTTCGAGCAATTCAACCGTGTCGCCAATTTCTACTTCCTCGTAGCCGCTGGGTTGACCTTCACCGATTACGCACCCTTTGACTGGCCCAGTCAAGTCGTACCGCTGGCGTTGGTCGTCGGGTTCAGCATCGCGAAGGAATTGTATGAAGATCTTCAACGGCATTGGCAGGATATGACTGCAAATTGCCAAAAGGCGTCGGTTCATGTGGGCAATGGTGTTTTTGAGATGAAGCAATGGCGTGAGGTTTGTGTTGGGGATATTGTGAAGGTGAAGAAAGATGAGTTTTTTCCTGCTGATTTGTTGTTGCTGCAATCGAGCTATGAAGATGGTATGTCGTATGTGGAGACGATGAATCTTGACGGTGAGACGAATTTGAAGGTGAAACGAGCCTTGCAGAATCTTTCGTTTCCGGTGGTTGTTGATGATGAGAAAGCTTCACATTTCGGGGATTTTCGAGCGACGATTCGTTGCGAGAATCCGAATTCGAATCTTTATACGTTTACGGGTAATTTGGAATACAATGGGCATATCTATCCTCTTGATCCTGCTCAGCTTCTTTTAAGAGATTCAAAGCTGAGAAACACCGAGTTTGTTTATGGTGTTGTGGTTTTCACTGGTAATGATACTAAAGTCATGCAGAATACGACACAGTCGCCATCGAAACGAAGCAAGATCGAGCTGCAGATGGATAAGATAATATACTTGTTGTTCGGGTTGTTGATCTTCATCTCGATTATTAGTGCTTCGGGGTTGGTTTGATGATTAGGAACAGGGTGCGCTCGTGGTGGTACTTGATCCCAGAGGTGCCTGGAGAAGATTTTGATGTAAACAACTTCTTCATATCAGGGTTGAGACATCTTGTGACTGCACTTATGTTGTATGGTTATCTCGTACCGATTTCTCTTTATGTTTCGATTGAGGCGGTGAAGATTCTTCAAGCGAGGTTCATAAACATGATCTGCATTTGTATGATGAAGTTACCGGTGTACCCGCGAATGCTAGAACCTCGAATCTGAATGAGCAGTTGGGGCAGGGTGATACCATTCTTTCTGATAAAACTGGGACTTTAACGTGCAATCAGATGGATTTCCTCAAGTGTTCGATTGCAGGTTGTCCGTATGGTAAACGCCTCAGTGAAGTTGAACTGCAGCTGCTAAACAGATTGCTGCAGAGCTTGAAAACACATGATGAAGAGTCTTCAAATGGGAGTTTGAGTGATACTGCATCTTTAGAAGCTATTACTATCACTGATGATGGTAATACGAACAAGAGCCAGCAGATTAAAGGGTTTAGCTTTCAAGATGATCGTTTACAGAACGGGAACTGGTTGAAAGAGCTAAACACGGATGCTATATTGTTGTTTTCAGGATTCTTGCTGTTTGTCACACAGCAATACCTGAGTAAGTGAGAAAACCGGGGAGTTGACTTATGAAGCTGAGTCCCCAGATGAAGGTGCTTTTCTTGTTGCAGCTCGAGAATTCGGGTTCCAGTTTATTAAAAGAACACAAAACAGTGTTGGTGTTCGTGAACGCCTTGCGATAGATCAAGAACCTGTTGAGAAAGAATACAGCATCCTAACTTTGTTAGATTTCACTAGCAAGAGAAAACGAATGTCAGTGATTATACGCGATGAAACTGGTCAAATTCTTATGTTTTGCAAAGGTGCAGATACTATCATCTTTGATCGATTAGCAAGTAATGGGAAAATGTACCTAGATGCTACAACTAAAAACTTGAACGATTATGGCGAAGCCGGGCTACGTACTCTAGCCCTTGCTTATAAAAAGCTTGAAGAAAAGAGTACTCTGATTGGTATGAAAAGTTCCATAAGGCTCAGATTGCTAGTGGCCCGAATAGAGAAGAACTTCTAGAGAACTATCTGATGTCATGGAAAAGAGGACTAACCTTAGTGGGGCAACTGCTGTAGAGGATAAATTACAGAAAGGAGTTCCTGAATGTATAGATAGATTAGCTTTAGCCGGTCTCAAGATTTGGGTTTTAACCGGTGACAAAATGGAAACCGCGATCAACATCGGGTTTTCGTGTAGTTTGCTTCGACAAGGAATGAAGCAAATTTGTATTGTTGTAAGTGCAGAGATGTTAGCTCAAGCTGCTAAAGATGTTATAAAGGAGAACATTTTATCTCAAATCACAACTGCCACGCAAACAATCCAAAACAAGAAAGAAGGTCGTGCAGCATTGCGTTGATCATCGATGGTAAAACATTAACATACGCTTTAGAAGACGATATGAAGTTCCAATTCTAAACCTAGCAGTGAACTGCGCTTCTGTCATATGTTGCCGGGTGTCACCAAAGCAGAAAGCTTTGGTGGTCAGGATAGTGAAAGAAGGGACAGGAAGAAAACACTAGGGATTGGCGACGGTGCAAATGATGTTGGTATGATTAAAGAAGCAGATATTGGAATCGGTATTAGTGGCGTGGAAGGTATGCAAGCAGTTATGGCTAGTGATTTCTCAATTGCACAATTTCGATTCTTGGAAAGACTCTTGATTGTTCATGGGCATTGGTGTTACAAGAGAATCTCAAAGATGATATGCTACTTCTTCTACAAAAACATAACCTTGGCCCTTACCTTATTCTACTTTGAAGCTCAAACGGCTTTTCGGGTCAAATGCACTACGATGAATGGTACATGTGCTATACAATGTGTTCCTCACTTCATGTCCTGTTCTAGCACTTGGGGTATTAGAGAAAGATATATGTGCAGAATTCTGCTACAGTTTCCTGCAATTATACCAACAAGGCCCAAAAAACTTGTTCTTTGACTGGTACAGAATAATTGGGTGGTTAGCAAACGGCGTCTACGCCTCTCTTGTCATTTATCTTGTGAACATCCGTATATTTAGCCTGAATCGTTTCGTAAAGAAGGACAAACGCTGATATGTATGTCATAGGTACAGCTATGTTCACACGCATCATATGGGTGGTTAATGTACAAATATTTCTGAGGTTCATAAACAATGATCTGCATTTGTATGATGAAGTTACCGGTGTACCCGCGAATGCTAGAACCTCGAATTGAATGAGCAGTTGGGGCAGGTTGATACCATTCTTTCTGATAAAACTGGGACTTTAACGTGCAATCAGATGGATTTCCTCAAGTGTTCGATTGCAGGTTGTCCGTATGGTAAACGCCTCAGTGAAGTTGAACTTGCAGCTGCTAAACAGATCGCTGCAGAGCTTGAAACACATGATGAAGAGTCTTCAAATGGGAGTTTGAGTGATACTGCATCTTTAGAAGCTATTACTATCACTGATGATGGTAATACGAACAAGAGCCAGCAGATTAAAGGGTTTAGCTTTCAAGATGATCGTTTACAGAACGGGAACTGGTTGAAAGAGCCAAACACGGATGCTATATTGTTGTTTTTCAGGATTCTTGCTGTTTGTCACACAGCAATACCTGAAGTAAGTGAGAAAACCGGGGAGTTGACTTATGA
This sequence comes from Flaveria sonorensis, assembly GCA_025506505.1. NCBI lineage: Eukaryota > Viridiplantae > Streptophyta > Magnoliopsida > Asterales > Asteraceae > Flaveria > Flaveria sonorensis. Next base: position 2,932,170 of record CM046428.1, on the reverse strand, counting down.
AGCTGAGTCCCCAGATGAAGGTGCTTTTCTTGTTGCAGCTCGAGAATTCGGGTTCCAGTTTATTAAAAGAACACAAAACAGTGTTGTTGTTCGTGAACGCCTTGCGATAGATCAAGAACCTGTTGAGAAAGAATACAGCATCCTTACTTTGTTAGATTTCACTAGCAAGAGAAAACGAATGTCAGTGATTATACGCGATGAAACTGGTCAAATTCTTATGTTTTGCAAAGGTGCAGATACTATCATCTTTGATCGATTAGCAAGTAACGGGAAAATGTACCTAGATGCTACAACTAAAAACTTGAACGATTATGGCGAAGCCGGGCTACGTACTCTAGCCCTTGCTTATAAAAGCTTGAAGAAAAGGAGTACTCGGATTGGTATGAAAAGTTCCATAAGGCTCAGATTGCTAGTGGCCCGAATAGAGAAGAACTCCTAGAAGAACTATCTGATGTCATGGAAAGAGGACTAACCTTAGTGGGTGCAACTGCTGTAGAGGATAAATTACAGAAAGGAGTTCCTGAATGTATAGATAGATTAGCTTTAGCCGGTCTCAAGATTTGGGTTTTAAACGGTGACAAAAGGAACCGCGATCAACATCGGGTTTTCGTGTAGTTTGCTTCGACAAGGAATGAAGCAAATTTGTATTGTTGTAAGTGCAGAGATGTTAGCTCAAGCTGCTAAAGATGTTATAAAGGAGAACATTTTATCTCAAATCACAACTGCCACGCAAACAATCCAAAACAAGAAAGAAGGTCGTGCAGCATTTGCGTTGATCATCGATGGTAAAACATTAACATACGCTTTAGAAGACGATATGAAGTTCCAATTCTTAAACCTAGCTGTGAACTGCGCTTCTGTCATATGTTGCCGGGTGTCACCAAAGCAGAAAGCTTTGGTGGTCAGGCTAGTAAAAGAAGGGACAGGAAGAACAACACTAGGGATTGGCGACGGTGCAAATGATGTTGGTATGATTAAAGAAGCAGATATTGGAATCGGTATTAGTGGCGTGGAAGGTATGCAAGCAGTTATGGCTAGTGATTTCTCAATTGCACAATTTCGATTCTTGGAAAGACTCTTGATTGTTCATGGGCATTGGTGTTACAAGAGAATCTCAAAGATGATATGCTACTTCTTCTACAAAAACATAACCTTGGCCCTTACCTTATTCTACTTTGAAGCTCAAACGGGCTTTTCGGGTCAAATGCACTACGATGACTGGTACATGTTGCTATACAATGTGTTCCTCACTTCATGTCCTGTTCTAGCACTTGGGGTATTAGAGAAAGATATATGTGCAGAATTCTGCTTACAGTTTCCTGCATTATACCAACAAGGCCCAAAAAACTTGTTCTTTGACTGGTACAGAATAATTGGGTGGTTAGCAAACGGCGTCTACGCCTCTCTTGTCATTTATCTTGTGAACATCCGTATATTTAGCCCTGAATCGTTTCGTAAAGAAGGACAAACAGCTGATATGTATGTCATAGGTACAGCTATGTTCACAAGCATCATATGGGTGGTTAATGTACAAATATTTCTCGTGTCACATTACTTGACCCAAATCCAGTTACACACGATTTGGGGTAGCATTGTGGTGTGGTACCTAATAGTTTACATATACGGAATGCTGCCAGTGCAATGGTCAGCTGGTAACATATATCACCAGCTACCTGAAGTTCTTGGGCCTGCACATAAGTTCTATTTATCAACAATCTTCGTTACAATCTTATGTAATATGCCGTACCTAATTCACATATCGTATCAAAGATGTTACAATCCAGAGGATCATCATGTTCTTCAGGAGATGAAGAACTTGAAGAAAGATGTTACAGACAGGAAGATGTGGAAGAGAGAACAAGTTAAAGCGACACAAGAAACAGAGATAGGTTTATCAGCAAGAGTTGATGCAAAGATGAGGCTTATGAAAGGAAGAACAACTAGAAAATATTCATCACTTGCTTATACTTCTTCGTAATCGTCTCCTTAATTTCCCCCCATGGATGATTTCTATCTGATTATAACAAGTTCTAGACCCTAATCGAGTCCCGCTTTTAGACTGTGAACCCTAATCAAGCCCTATTTGTACACTTCGAATTGATATATGTAGAACAATGTATACATCTAATTTACCACTGAAATACGGCATTGAATTACTTGTATTTGTTCCGATTTCGGCATCAAATATAGCATCTGTTGAACACCGATCTGAAAATCATCAGCATTTGATCTATTACAGTCTTGCAACTTCATAATCGTAATTCGCAATCACTAGGTCAGACATTAACATTCCATTATTCTTATAGCAACAAACATTTATGAAATTGTTCAAATTAACGATGATATTCACAACTCAAAGATAGAATTATCGTGAGAGACATATCATCTTCACACCTTCAATTACATTCTAACGCATAATTTTTTATCTTCAACCATGTGAAGCTTGATTCTTTCCCTATCAACTTTTAACAACGATAAATCAGTGGGTTGCGAGATTTTTCTATTAAAAAAAACTTGCTTTCACCCTGTGGTAAAAGTCCCAACGTTTAAACTGGCGTTTAGTTTTGGCTTCCCCGTTTAACATGTATAGATTTGTAAAAGAGCGTGCAAGTTTGAATTTCTTTTTTAAATGTGCATGCATTGTCAACAATATCAGTTATGTTTTTATAAGTTTACCCTTTTAAACATAATCTAGTCTTTATCTTTTTAAAAGTGTTAAAATACAAAGTTGCAGGATTATACTTTTGCTTTCACTTATTCTAAGTACTGACGGACGTGACACTAATCAAAATTTAAGTATGAAAGGAAGAGAGGAGCAAAATAACAAATGCCAATCAACAACTTTATAAACCAGGGTAGCTATTGATTGTACATCACAAAATGTTGCTGCTACTTTTTTTATTTTTAAATTAGGTTGGGGTTTAAACAGGCCATAAACCTCCTCTATCAACACATTACTAGTTATAATTGACAAGAATAGAACTAGCTAGGGCTTTTGTTCAAGATTTAAGCCGAAAAGTCCTCCGTTGTCATGATGCAATCTCTTCAACCTGACTATTGAAAACAAAGCTTGGAAAGGTGGTAGTGATCTCCCTGCATTTTACAAACTTTGTTAGTGAAATGGCATGTCTATATGATAGCATGTATGGCCCGTTAGGATAAATGTGTAATGAGTCATACATGCTACGAGAGAAAACACTTTTGACAAGTGGTGTTTATGACATGTTTATGTGTTATATCATGGTCTTGTGAGATCGCATAACTAGAAGCGGAAGTAACTTTTTTATCTCAAGCTTTCCAACTCAAAAATGGGTCATGGGTGAATACAAGAACAAGTTGGAGAATCTAAATTGTTATCTCTCTTAATTACTGAAAAAAGTATGTTAACAAATGTAAACTATCTTTTAACTACCAGAATTAAATACAGTTTCATCAATCATATAGTTCACCCATACCTTAAATAAGGAAGCGTCATAATCTTTAACAAGGAAGGGTTTTTGGTAACAAAAGCCCGCCATTCTGATTTGTCTATCTTTCCATCCCGGTCTCCATCCGCCTCTGAAAATGTCTACTCAAAGAAAACAAAAGTATACAAGTCATACCATAGACTTGAAAGAAGACATTAGAACTCTGTTAAATGATTTTTCCAACAGCATGCTTTGTTTTGCTACTAAATATATATGTTACTAAACAATCAGAACTAACAGACTCACATTGTCCAGTATCATCTCAATGGTCTCGTCAGCCAGTTTCAGTTCAGACTCGTGTAAAAGTGCTATCAGCATTTGTTTAACCTGCAAAAATGCAGAAGATGAAAGGAAGCTGCAATTATACTGGAAAACACTGATATATTAAAGAACAAGCTCTGCAAACAAGACGCTACTTTACGAGTGAGATATTACATTTTATGTTTGTGTGTTTGTTTGGCGGATAAAATAAGCTGCTATGATAATATAAACATGTAATTACTGTAAAAAATATCAGGAGACACTAAAATAAAAACCAAAATTGACATACCCCTCGTCGCTCAATGAATCCAGTTCCATCCAAATCATAAAGCTTGAAAGAAACTAAAACAACATAGTTATAGGATCATTAGGCTGCTTTGGAATTCCAACCTAGAATAAGAATAGTTAAACTTACAATTAATTTTGTCTTCTAGAGGAGCTTTAGGGTGGAACACGTTGAGTGATCTAACAAAGTCACCAAAATCGATCACCCCCTTCTTCTTAACATCAAAAAGAGCAAAGATCTGCACATAAAGCTTTTGAAGTGTTAGATATCATGTAACAAGTAGTATTTTACCTTTCAATTTGAAAGTATACTTTTAGCATGATGAAAATTTAATGATATACCTTATTCAATATGATACATGATGATGATTATTTAAAATCTTTCTGATCTTGACTATATAGCATGGCAAGTAATGAAGTTATACTTTAGCATGATGAAAATTTAATGATATACCTTTATTCAATATGATACATGATGATGATTATTTAAAATCTTTCTGATCTTGACTATATAGCATGGCAAGTAATGAAGTTATACTTTTAGCATGATGAAAATTTAATGATATACCTTTATTCAATATGATACATGATGATGATTATTTAAAATCTTTCTGATCTTGACTATATAGCATGGCAAGTAATGAAGTTCAATGTTATTATTTATTTGCAATCACATATATACTCATTGTATTCCTTTAGATTAGCAATACATTCAACACCCTCAGGGAAAAACAAGAAATACTTGATCACAGAACTGAATAAATTGGAGGAACATCATACCCTATTAGCAAACATATTATGTTTCTTTCTTTTCTTGAACAAAGCTAGTTGGAATTCTTCCTGCATATAAAGAAAATATGCAAAATTCAGACATGTTCTTGAACTGGAGGTAATTTATTTTATATTTTAAACACTGATCTACACAGTAATAGATGTGCACACGTCGAGATGAGCTAATGAGTAATATAAAAGCAACTGCGATGTTGGAACTTGAGACAACTATCACCAAATTCATGCTACGCGTTAAAGTATCATCAATCGATAATATTAATGGAAGTAATAAGAACATAATCATTAACAAATCTTAACTATTATCCTGACATGAAATACCTTGCTGATTAGCCCATCATCAACAACAGAACTGCTAATGCTCTTGAATAGCTCAAATAGTGCTTCAACTTCGCTGACATTAACTGCATAATGAAATTTAATCACGAATCAGAAGAAGCAATCCATTTCTATAAACTAACAATTTCATGAATAGGATCAAACTAACAAGCTGTTTGAGAAGCAAGTTTCCTCGGATCTTCATAGGCAGGAAACTGATACCCCATGGTTGAACTGAGACATCCCATTGAGACAAGAATTCACCGCTGTTTATATAAAAATCATCTCAACCTTCACAGAATCACAATATCAAACCCATGGAAAACACAAATCATCAGTCATACAACAACGTAAACCTATCCTTCAACTAAACAAACATATCATAACCAAATCTCATAAAACATCCATCAATCGACAATTAAATCCATAACCGTGTAACCGTATCCACAGATCCAATAACGTTCGATCCTTTCATAACGTATCCAGAGATCCAAGTTAATCATGATGATTAACGTATGTTTCATTCGATTCAATGTATGAGTGAATGGAACCGTACGTAAATATATATGTTTATGATAATAATAATGGAATTTGTATAAGATTATGATGGAGAATGCATACCGGTGGGGACGTCGGAAACCGGAAAGAGAGATTAATGCGGAGACTCGAATAATGTGTGTCAATCGGAATGAAGATGATCCCGTGAAATTTTGGCTCCTTGTTTCTCTGAATATGCGATAATATATAGCTTCTTCAGTCACCTGATGTTCAAGATCCGTTGCTTTCTAATTTTTCTTTTTCTTTTTTAAGTTTTTGTTTATCATCTAAAATCTTAAATTCTTAACTATAGAACCAAAGGTTTTTTTTTTTTCTTTTTTTAACCAAGATAAAAGTTTTATATAAAGGCAGTAATTGTGTCGAGTTGAAGGGTTAGCAGGTTTTGGGTTGTTGGTTTGAATTGTTCAACCCGCGTACAACTTATATTTGTTTTATTCGTGACAAAAATATTAACTTTGACCCACACATATTTGTATTCGTCATGTTAAATCGTTTATCTATATGTGTCAGAAATGTTGGTGGGTAGAAATCAAGTTTTAAACGCGCTAATCGGGTTGGTGGGATTTAAAAGGTGGGTTAAACGGATAATGAACGGGTTAGTGAGTCCCAAGTTCCATTAAACGGGTTGATAAGTCGACCTGTTTAACTAAATAGGTTAGTTAAACAGGTTAAAAAAGTCCAACCGAACACGACCTGTTTGATAAACATGTCAACTTGGATAAAATCCGTTATTCAACGGGTTAAATTTAACAATCCAAGATACATTTTTTCTGTGTCATGTCAGAAATGAACACCGTTAATTGTACGATAGTAAGAAAATATCTTTTGTAAATTCTTCTTAAAGTATATTATTTACACCAACCACTTGATTCAAAAACATCGGTAAATACACGGTGATGATAAATTTATTACCTTAATTCAATTTTCCCATTAACTTATATTTTATCCATCGTTTAAAAATGGGATTTTGTTTTGATACTTTTCTTATATTATTAATCAACATTTTATACATATCTTTATTCAATCTAAGCAACTATTGTTACTACCATCCGATGTCCTCTTCCACGTATAAAAAATGGCATGTGACAATTAAACACACAAGTCGCAATAACCAATATTTAATAATTTAAAACGACAGATGATTGTAGAAAATACAAATATGTTGTTTTATGGAATGTTTGCTTATAACTACATTTCCAGTCCTTTTGCGGGGTTAAGTTTTTGTTTTTCCAAAAAGGCTCCTATTCTATTCTTTAAAGTGTCACCTGCGGATTTTAAACTCTTGATCCCCTAGTATAGAGACAAGATACCTTATCACTTAATTCGTCCATTTGAGGCTTTGTTTAGAGGTTTAAGTGAACATCAACATCTTAGATGCTTATGGAGTTATGCATAACGGCCATATTTGTATAAAACAAGTCAGTTACCCAAACATGCGGACTTTCCATCGTTAACTTATGACTCTAAGTCATGTATGTCAGTTTGAAAACTTGCAGAATTTACAATTTACAATTTAGCTAGCATGATGCATACTAGGTCGGCTCTATGCTTTACTTTGTGATGCATTATGTTTGGGGCTCCCAAAAAATAAAGGTCTTCATTTTTGTATTAAAAAATCTATAGTAGACTTTGGTATTATGTGAGCCATTGAAATTTTAAAGTAAAAATAATATTTAATAGTTTAGTCCTAATAATTTTTTTTATGATTTGATCGGTTATTAAAGAAATCCACTATCTAAAACTTAAGGTTAGATTGAGGCCACAAAAAACATTGAGCTGTCTGTGTGTCGTTGACATGTAGCAACTATGATATCTCTTGAATTCCTTTACCAGCTAGTTTTTGGGCCCGAACCCAACTAAATCCTCACATAGTCAAAGCCCATCACTTTGCGTTAATTTGTGATCAAAACAAATATTAGTGCGCACAGCCCGTATATTATTCTTATCATGCTATGGCCCAACCAAAACAAATGAACTCGGAATTCCCACGTAACATTTCCATTTCAACACTTTTCCTTTGAACTCTTTTTAAATGCTTCTTAACTCCATCCAATTAATGATGACAATTCGTGTACGTTATTGGTGTTTTTCTTGATTAAATTTATTGTCTTCACACTTTAACTTGAAATATAATTATTGGTTCATTTCTTGGACTTTAAAGAAATGTTCCGTATAAACGTAGATCAAGTTTCAACATTTATGCTCGTGAATTCTGCAAAATCTACAGCCAACTGAAAGTAGCATACTTATAACAACTTCAACGCATTTTAAAAAGAAGTAACATGAAATTAAAAGAATACAAAATGCACCGATCAAGAACATGTTAATATCCTTGGTGAATATTGATACTCAGTTGATTTCTTTTAAGTTTTAATCCGTAGCAATCTCCGCCCCTACCAAGGCACCAATACTGTTTTCTTATAGATATATAGTGCAACATTGACATGTTAACAGCATAATCTACAAGCAAAGCATAATACACCTATATCATAATCTACGTTCATTTTTCTTTTCACTTTTAGAGCATATAATACAATTGCTTATTGTATCACTTGTTTAATTTTTTTTGGGTAAGAATATACGTATTTGTAGACATGTGACGTTTTGAGCAGTTGATATCTAGTCTTGATGGTAATCTTATCTTTCTTATATCTACTGTGCATCAGGTCACATTTGTCTTTATATGCACCCCCTCTTTCTCTCCGAGTATATGTCATCTACTTTCTTCGGTTAGAAGAAGTAGAAAGCCTCAATATAGTTTTTAACAACTTGCAAATGACACATTGATAAAGTTTATCAAATCCTTAAATGAAATGAAGCTTTAGTATATACCTAGTTATATAAAACTATATGTACTCGCTTTGTTCACAAAGGCTTTTACTTGAACTTTCCATGCGGTTTCACACTAAAAAACATGTTTCAAACAACATCCCATATATAACATTACTAGTGCGCACTTATGTACCAAGGTGGTCTTAATGACCAAGACCTTCCTAACATAGCCAACCCGTTTCTCATATGCTACCTTCATCCATAGGCATCACATTGGTCATGTTACAACACATTAAAGTGAGTTTATACTTCCGATTATATAATTCATAAATTCAATCTGAATTCCACTTGTCATTGAAATGATTAAAACAAGTTTTATAACAATAAACGTCGATTTTTTAACTTCAAAACATTTACGGAAATATTTTAGAATATTTGAAAGCGGCTTTGATCAATTTGGTAAACCAAGTCACCGATTCACAATTGTATTAATTTTTATTTATTAAATAAAAAATAATCATTTTCTTCCATGTTCAATATTGTCAAATATTATTAACTACTGGAATAAAACATTATTAACAATGGTTAATGAAAATAAATATTAAAACTAAAACTTTTCAGGTATAATATAGTTTAGGTAAACGAATATTGGTTCCGAGTAATCTAGTCATGTATCACCTAACCTCAAACTCGTTTAATACTAGTAAAAATTTATAAAACCAATTTTGTTTTTAATCCCAGACTTGTCAATAACTGTCACGAATACTCTGGATTTCGGGTGTTCTCGTTGGTTTGTTTTTTCCCCTCCCTAGTCATGTGTTATAAATCAAAATCCTTGCCCGCGTAACTTTTTGTATATATAAAAACCAAATAAATTGCACCAAATAAAGAAAACCAAATGGTCGGTAGTTATTTTAAGAAAAAAAAATAGTCACTAAATCATTGGTATTCTCTTCTCCCTATTAATTATTAAAAAAAACAATCAGTCAAAAGCTTAAAGATCATTTTCACACAAGGTCCCAGGCTTATTATTTATTTAAACTTCCCATCTCTTGAGATGATTAAAACTTAAAACCTGTGATTATTTTAAGGATTATTGGATTTTAATAAATCCAACTTTCAATTATTAGTCGGAATTAATCACAACTCAAGAAATATTTACAATCACTCCTAACACTAAACATATTTTCCTACAATGATCTCTTACTAACTGAGAGTTAACCGTCGTTAGTTTTTTTGATGAAATTAGACCAATATTGAGCCATTTTTCAACTCAGACACCGCCTAGTCTCTATTAGGTCCGTTTTTCATTGTTTAGCCTCGTCATCATCTGAAATCTACCTCCAACGAGTCGAGTAGTATCAAATCAGGAGATGGAGATTGACAGGTTTTTGGGTGTGCAAGTTTTAAATTGACGGACCTGATGGTAGATTTCAACTTTTTGATTAGTGTTTTGGCCACAAAGGCAGTCCGCGTCATCAAAAAACTAACAAAGTTAGCTCTCAGTTAGTAAGGGATCGTTTGAGGAAAAAAACTCAAAGTTGAGAGTGTCCGTAAACATTTACTGAGTTGAGATTAATCCCGGCCAATAAATAAAACTTGAAATTATTAAAATCTAATAACCCTTTTAACGGATGATAGCATATAGATTTTTTCAAACCTTCTCCTCTCACAAACACATATACATACACGTATATAAAAAGTTAAAATCCTTTGAGAATTTATAAATACCTTTAGAATTATATTTATACTTTTATATATATATTTGGGTATGTTTTTATGTGCATAAAAAAATTAGAGTAGTTTTTGTATATGTTTTAAAATTTTAATATTTTACCTATACGTGTGAGGTGCTAAAACTTACAGATGATTCCGTGTAGAGGTGGCCAAAAAAACCGGTTCGGGAACCGGTTTGGCCAAAAAAATCGGTTCGGAAACCAGTTTGGCCAAAAAAACCGGAACCGGTTTCTGGCCCAAACCGGTCCCGAACCGCCGGTTCCTCCATAGGTTTGAGGTTTCATATGTTGAAACCGGTTCGATCCCAAACCGGTTCACCAAACCGGTTTTCAAAACTAGCCGTTATATAACTGCTATATAGCCGTTTTTTGACCGCTTTTGACTTTTTTTTGTGTTTTTGTTACCATTATACCCCCATTAAGCTAGTATAAATATGTATTGGATGTTTTGATTGAATCACAACAACTTAAAACGCTCTCTACTCTCAAAAAACGCTCTTTATTCTCAAATACGCTCAATACTTTCGTTCAATTAAAAAAAACTCTCAATACTCTCGTTCATTTCAAAATGGCTTCATCAAGTGCTCAATCATCCGTTGGTTGTGATGCGTCTTCAAGCAACGTGGTGGTAGCAATCCTTCCTACGAATAGGAACCCCGAAATATGGTGCAATTACGATTTATGTCAAATGGCTAGCGGTCCAAACAAAGCTCGTTGCAAGTATTGTCATAAGTTTTTCAAAAAAGATGCAAATACAACTTTGAAAAACCACATTGCGAATAAATATTATAAGGCTTTGAAAGGTGAACCGTCTCAAGGTCAAGCTTCGCTGACAAGTGAAGGGAATGTTTGGGCTTATGACGTTGATGCGGTTCGTGAACAAATGGTGCATTTTGTAATTCAAGAAAGCTTGTCATTCAAACATTTCGACAATGAACGTTTGACTCGGTTAATTCAACGAACTTTCCAACCGCGATACACACATGTAAGTCGTGCTACACTTAGAAGAGATTGCTTAAAAATATGGAAAAAAACTAAAATTGAATTAATATCTTATTTTGAAAATTTACAAACCGATGTTAACTTAACTAGTGACGTTTGGTCGACTCCGCACGGTTCACTGGACTCGTACATTTGTGTCACCGCCCATTGAGTTGAATCCGATTCGTGACAAATGATGAAACGTACGATTGCGTTTGAATTGTTTGATTATCCTCAAACCTGTCAAAATATTTTTTATCTTATTGACAAAGTTATTAGAACATATAAACTGGAAAACAAAATCTTGTCAGTATCTTTTGATAACGCGTCAAATAATACGTTTGCGATAGAACATCTAAAATTTGTGATTGTGTGTTTTTTCATAGTCGATGTGTTGCGCATGTCATAAACTTAGCCATTCAAGACGGTTTAAAAACTATTGAAACAGTAAAAGATAGTTTTAAAAGAATGTTACGTGACATTTTTAACAGTAACCAAAGATATAGTAGGTATTGCAAGTTTTGTAAAGACGCAAATTCCAAGTGTTTAGGTCCGAATTGGGACGTACCTACAAGATGAAATTCGACTTGTAACATGTTTGAAAAGGCTATTGACCAAAAAGAAAGTTTAATAGCCTTTCATAATACTTTGGTGAGTCGTGAAAAGGCTTCGACTTACCATCCATCGGGTTGGGCTATTATTGAAGAAATAACCAAAATGCTTAATGTTTTTAAAACCGCAAGTACTTGTCTTTCTGGAGTTTATTATCCAACGAGTCCATTAGTACTTCACCAAATTTACTTAATGACTTCAAAATTAAATGAGTTGTCGTTCAGATGTAGACCTTATTCGGATATGATACCACCAATGAAAGAAAAACTTAAAAAACATTTTAAAGAAATGCCTCCGGTTATTACATGTGCCGCTGCCTTAAACCCTTGTTTAAATACGTCGGCGGTTGAAACTTTACTTGATAAAATTACTTTTAATTTGGATTTAGAAGAAGAAAACCCATATTATGCTCAAAATGCAAAAAATAATTTTAACACACATTTATGCCAAATGTTTGATGTTTATTTAGGAAAATATGATGAAACATCAAACATACATGAGTCTATGCGGCATGCGGCACATGACGAAGGTTCAAGTGATCCAATGTTTGCTTTGTATAATACTTTAAGAGATGGATGTAGTAAACGTCAACGTGGTAACACTCCGAGTAGTGAAATTGGAAGGTATAGTGGAACAAACTTTTTATACACCATGACTCCACAAGATTTTAAAAATTTTTACTTGTTGGCTTGGTGGAAAGGTAAGGAAGATCAATTTCCAATTCTATCCACCATGGCCCAAGATTTACTAATCGTCCAAGCTTCCACGGTAGCTTCGGAATCTGCTTTTTCTGTTAGTGGTAGGATTATATTAATATGAAGAACCCGACTCGCTCCCGAAGCAGTTGAAATGTGTATTTGCTTGAAGGATTATTTGGATGCGGCTGAAAGAATACAAGATAAATGCTCACTTGAAGAAGAATTAGAATATGAAGCCAAAATATATGAAGACGAAGTAGACGGTGGATTGACACCCGGAATGACCGATGATGAAGCGGCATATGATGAGTATCTTCGTAATAGCTCGGGTTCTTGTAGTGAAGAATAAAGTATCAAAATATGCAACGAATGAACGGAGAACGACTTTAGTTTTAAAAGTTTACGTCATTTGAATTATTTATATGTTTTGAATAATAAATTTATTTTACATTTTATGTAATCTTTGATAAAAATAAAATAATCATGTTTATATTTTTATTTAAAATTTACATTTTATGTAATCTTTGATTTTAAGCCTTTTGTAATGTTTTATGTTTTAATATTTATAAATAATTTATATAAATGTGTTTTATGATAAAAATAAATAATCATAAATAATTTTTTATGTATCATAAAACATAATATTATTATTATTCAAATTTACATTTTATGTAATCTTTGATTTTTAAGCCTTTTGTATTAAATAATTTGAAAAACGTATATATTAAAAAATGGACTTTTTAAAAAAACACAATTTTTATTAGAAGACAAAACGTTCCTAAAACAATGAACTTTTTTAAATTGCCAAATATTTTAAAACGGTTTTAATAATTTTTATAATTAAAAATGAAGTTCTTTACAATAAAATTCAAATATTTTTAAAATAAAACATTAACAGAAAAAAATATATTAGTGTTTTAATTTATTAAAACGAATTAGTTATATATTTTTCAATAATATATTATCTCAAAATACCTGTTGATAATTTTATAAATTTCAATACTAATTACTTATATCTTTTATAATTAACCGTGTATTACACGTGTTCTAACATAGTATTATAATATAAGCATTAAGAAACAATATATATTATTGATATCATGGATCTTTTTATTTCACATGTAAGTGATAATTTATATAGTAAATATAAAATGTACAAAAAACATATTGAATTTAAAGCACAAAATTGCCATGTGACCAACGCGTGTCATTCTTTAAAATCTAAAAAAATATCGTTGATCTAATTGGATCAATTATTTGATCTTTTGAATAAACTATTTGTTATATATCATGTCCGACTCAATTCAACCCGTAGCTTTTTCAAAACCGAGTGTAGGATATGAAAAGTCACCACTTAGATCGAAGTGTAGGTTTCAAAGAACACCATTCAAGTCATCACTCTGAATTAACAATGGAATAATTCTGGTAACTCACACAACGAAACCAACACACTTGAATTTTAAAAACTAAACACTCTATCTTCCATCTTTTAATTGTTACACATCACATAGAGGAAAGAACAACCCCATGTAGCTAGCATTTAGGTACGTGGAAAAAAAGTACTTCAAAGTGAAAGAAATAAAAAAATGAACATAAAAAGCAATAAACTACTCATGGGCGGAGCTTCACTAGGACCGGAGGGGCTCACCGTCCCTTTTTTTTTTTCGTCGATAGTGTTAATTTTAGGCTAGGTAGTGTTACTTTCCTCTTGGTTTTTTAAAATTTTGTGTATGTATTGTGTGGCCCCCTAAAAAAATTATTTTCGCCCTCCGCCCTCCTATAAAATGGTTCAAACTCCGATACTGAAACTGGTAATATACAACACTATTATTTTCTGTAAAGTATTCCAATAGTTTCAACCCATACATAACAAAAATCTACTTCTTTTCGTATTTACTTTATTCGACTAATATGTAAAATACAATCACACAGTGTTTTGTTCTTTTTAAAAATCGCATCATTAAAAAAAGAGTTAATTACACAAAATAGTCCCTGTGGTTTACCCAAAGTAACATGTTTGGGTACTAACTTTTTTGAGTAACAACTTTGAGTATTGTGGTTACTATTTTGTTACACCGTGGGTATAAGCGTAACGGCCGTTTGTTTTAAACGGATTACCCCATCACGTGCCAAAAACGTGAGGGTAATTTAGTCAATCAAATAGAAACGTATACTTACCAATTTAAACCCTTTCTTCATCATCGTCTTCATTTCTTCTTCATCATCGTCATACGAGGGTAACCATAGCCAACGACAATGAAGTGGTGGTCAATCAGGGATGACAATGAACTTCGACTACGAAGTTGTATACAGTAAGTGACCGCAAACCTATGTTTTGTTTACAGTAAGCAATTCCACTAAATGTGTAATGAAAAACCTTCTTGTAGGTAAGGATCATTATTCAGATTTCTTTTCCATGAGATTCACCATGGTGAAGAAATTGGTATAAAGGATCAGCAGAGGGTATAGTAAATGGGAAGATAGATTATGTTGATTTTGTGGCTAAGATGATTTCTCTATTTCAGTGGTAAATGATATTGCTAAAGAGTTAGGTTACAATCAAAATGAATCGCTTTTTACAGTTATCTAATTCCTGGAAGTAACTTCAACATTGGGTTGAAGGTTTAGCAGACTATGAAGATGTTTTACAATTATGTACTATGTATCTGATCATCAATGCCTTACTTTGTATATTGAACATGGAAATAGTAAGCTTTTGGCTACTTCAAGTGTCCCAGATGATATAGTTACTGATATGGTGGTGTTGACAATCATTTAAGGATTATGTTCTTGAATTGCAACAGAAAAATCAAGGCACCACTGTTAAATTGAAACTGAGCCTGAGTCAAATCTTGCTTCTGAGGTTAGAGTTTTTAAAGAATTATGTTTGTCTTGGTCCATTAAAACTAGGTTTTAAGCTTGTAGAAGGGATATAGTTGGCTTGGATGGTACATTCATGAAGGGTCCATTTCCAGGTCAATTACTTACTGCAGTGGGTATGGATCCTAATAATGGGATATATCCAGTTGCATATGCCATAGTTGAGGCAGAAACTTCAAATTCCTAGGCTTGGTTTCTAGAAATTCTAAGAGAAGATCTAGATTTACATGTGAACTCCAACTTTACATTCATCTCTGATAGACAAAAAGGTATCATACCGGCCATTTCAAAGCTATTCCCATCTGCTGAACGCAGATATTGTTTAAACCAAATTCCAGCTGTTCACTGGACTAGAAGCCACTTTTCAGGTTAGTAACATTATTGTTTCATGTCTAAATTTACTTAAATGAATGTTGTGTGATTACTTTGTTTGAACTATAGCATGTAAATATGATTGCAGGTAGAGCAAAGACTGATGTGCTACTAAATAATATGTGTGAGGCTTTTAATTCAAGATTGGTTGATGGAAGGGATAAGCCTATCATAACTACCTTGGAGTTCGTGAGAGAATATCTCATGAAAAGGATAGTAAATGTCATGAAAGTCATAGATAAATCTGATGGGTTGTTAACTCCTAATGTGACAAAGAAGTTTGAGATAATAAAAAAAGAGGCTGCTAAGTTGACTGTTAAATGGAATGGGGGAGCAAAATTTCAAGTTACAGGTTATAATGGGGAACAATGTGTTATTGATGTTACTGAGAAAGTATGTTCATGTAGGAGGTGGGAACTGCTGAGCATTCCTTGTAAACATGTAGTTGCAGCAATCTGGGATATGTCATTGAATGGTCAAGAGGTGATATTCCTGAAAAATGGGTGGATTCTTGTTTTATTTGGATACATGGAAGGAGGTGTATTCATACAAAGTTGGACCTGTCAATGGTAGAAGCATGTGGCCCAGATCAATGTGTCCTGTAATGTTGAAGGAGCCAAAGCATCACAGACCAATTAGGAGGCCAAGAAAGATGAGAAAAAAGGATGCATTAGAGAAGGAAGATGATGTGGTCAAGCATGGGAAACTAACTAGAAAGTGGAAGACAGTGACATGCAAAAAGTGTGGAAAAAAAGGTCACAACAAAAGGAGTTGTACTGGACAAGGGGAACCATTAGTTGCTACTCATTGAAGATTTATCAGTTGTGTACTTTGTTGAAACTTTACTGATGTTTTTTATATTTGGTGGTCATTATGTATTTTGGAACAATGTTCTGCACTTTGTTATGTAACTTCTTGGTTTAAGATACTTGGTTATTATGTAGTTAAAAGCAATGTTTTGTATTTTGGTATGTTACTTGTTGGTTTAATGCAGCTTTGCTTTTGGTTAATGGTTCAATGAGTTAACTACTTGTGCTCTTAGTTACAGGTAAATGATTGATATTGGTCAATGGTAATGTCTTTCATTTTCACTCCACATTGGTTTGGTTATGATATATTGATTAATGGGTCAATGGTTATTCTTTCATTTTCGCTGCATTTTGGTTATGTTAGATTGGTCATTACATTTTAACACACACACTGCACATCATTTTATCACATTTCACATTGGTTTGGTTATTACATTTCAACACACACACTGCACATTGGTTTGGTTATTAAATTTTAACACACACACTGCATATTTCCATCCACACTGCCCATTCATAACCCTAACATAACACAGTTTGGTTATGTCATTTCATCCCATTTCATTCATAATTTGACATTGTTATTTCTTTTTATTTCTTTCCATCCACATTGGCCATACATAACACAATCAATAAAATCATATCATCCCATTTCATAACACAATCAACAGAATCATATCAATTACATAATTCAAACAACATTGAACATTTCCCATTTCATTCATAAATCAG
Organism: Flaveria sonorensis; assembly: GCA_025506505.1. Classification (NCBI taxonomy): domain Eukaryota; kingdom Viridiplantae; phylum Streptophyta; class Magnoliopsida; order Asterales; family Asteraceae; genus Flaveria; species Flaveria sonorensis. The sequence continues at coordinate 2,914,900 of CM046428.1, read as the reverse complement.
AAAAGTTACACACTTGAACTACATCATATAGAATACAAAAACACCAAACACTACAAACATTAACCAACTTAACATCAATTTCTTGTTCTTCCTTTCAATTTCTTCTATTAGTGTTTTAACTTTGGCTTCAAGGTGGTTCTTTGATTTCAACAACCCTGGAATGATTTCAGCTGAACGGGGACACATCGGAGGATCAATCCAAACAAAAAATGTGCACTTTGATCGCTGCAAATAAACAGGGATAGATGAAGATCTAATTACGGATTCAGAAGTCGCAGATGGTTTAGAAGAAATTACCAGTTGTGGGCAAGAGTAGAAGCGTCGTCCAGGGTTGTTAGTCCAAGAGGTTTTTATTATGGCTGCTCTACCACATTTGCACATAACCATGGTTACTTGAAACAATTAGGGCTTCAAGTTTTGAAAACGATGAAGAAGAAATGAAGATGATGAAGAAGAAATGAAGACGATGATGAAGAAAGGGTTTAAATTGGTAAAGTATACGTTTCTATTTGATTTGACTAAATTACCCTCACGTTTTTGGCACGTGATGGGGTAATCCGTTTAAAACAAACGGCCGTTACGCTTAGTACCCACAGGTGTTACAAAATAGTAACCACAATACTCAAAGTTGTTATTCAAAAAAGTTAGTACCCAAACCTATTACTTTGGGTAAACCATAGGGACTATTTGTGTAATTAACTCTTAAAAAAATCTCGCTTGTGCTATCGTAATGAACTCAAATAATTGAAGTCTTTAAAAAGTGATGCTTTTTTAACAGTCTCGTTATCCATGAATAATAAAACCACATTAATTTCATATTTTGATAGACGCTCCTCTATCATTAAGTGATACAATTACTTATCATTTATATATTTTTACGGTCAATGGGCAAATCCGATGCTATAAAACTTTTGCATGCTGTGGAATCTAGAAGGATATCGAACCAACCTAGACTCGATATACACAACCTTATTGCCTTGCATTTTCGCAATAGATTGCTTCTACGATTTGAACCCGTGATCTTTAGGTCACATAAGGTCACCGACAAACGTTTTGTTATCCCCATTTTTTTTGTATGACACATCATCGTCACTTCAGTTTTTCTTATTTAACCTAGTTTTTCCCTGCTTTACATGGTGTCATCCTAGTTATAGAGAACTGACCGACTCTAACTAATCGTGTGCATGTACGTGTGTACGCGTATGCGTACATGCTTACGCACGCCAAGTTTCGCAGTTCGCATCGGGGTGGGACTCAAAACATCAAAAACAAATTTCCACAATTCACCGTTTCCCTTAAATAAGTTTCAAAAGCATGGCGTCGTCCAGTAAAACCCGGTGAATATTCACCGCGTTGTAACATCTAGGAACCCAGGGCGCGTTATTTCCGGCCGACTCCGGTTTTTCCCAAGATTTCTCTGGTTTTTTCAAGACTCCACTCTGTCTGCCCTGATAACAATCTTATTGTTACTCCAAGTCTCACTATCTTTATCTTTATGGTCATATCCATAACCTTTATATAATCTTAAGAATATTTTGTAAGGGTTAAATCTTCTTTTAGTTTTTTCAGAAACTAAAGCTAAAACAAATTTAGGCTATATACAAACACTCTAGAAAAATAAACCTTCTAATATATTTACAAACCTTTTGTTCTTATTTTTTTTGACTTATTCAATAAAAAAGTTCTATAAACAACGATAAAAAAATAAAATCACATCCATTTTTCCGTACAAATAAATTTAATCATCATAGAAGACATATATTTATTTATTTAAAAGCTAAAAAGTTTATAGAGTTTATTATTCCAGTGAAACAATAACCTATATATATTCTTTAATAATTAACGATCGCTATGAAGTCATCGTGGGCCTCTAACGACTGAGGGAGATGACGGGCCAACAATGATGATGATGCTGCAATGACCACGTTATTTAAATTGAAAATAATAGTCAATCGCAATATTCCATTATACAAACCCAAAAATAAAACAATAAAATAACAGAATTATATAACTATATCATTTAATAAAGTATAGAAGATTACATAATAACAACCGACTAAGAATATAAATAACAATTCTTGTAAGGACGTTTTGGAACCCCTTGCACTTGCTTTTCATGTTATTATATTGGACATTATGCACACACATATAATGATGGGCATTAAATACATGCCAAGATTTTAGAAAACTTCATCAATAATTTTAATTATATGATCATGAAGTAATTAAAATTATATCTTAGATAGCACATCTTTAATAATGTATATATTAATCAACACACAAACTAGATTCGATCAAACGTTTTTAACTGACCTAAGGATTCGTGCAATGTGATGTTCAATTTTTCAATGTGGAACAAACTCATTTTTTGTCACTTAACATGTAATTCTATTGATATATTCACTTACTAATTTGATTCTGATTTATCTTTTTTATTATACAACCCTAGCTTTTAGTGATGGTTTTCTTCATCCGCTCCTGGCGTGATGGGTTATAGTGTTTTTATATATTGTTTGTGATGTTTACATAGTTTAGTTTACTTTAAACTTTTAAATTAATAACTAAGGAATGAGAAAGGCATAAAATTTAAAAAAAAGAATAGACATAATCATCCTTAATAGGACGAAAATTTGATAAAGACATAAAGCAATTAAATCTTTTTAAAAAGAATCTTCAATTAACCCTTACTAAATTAATATTATAAAATGAGTTAAACCAAAAAATTAATTACCAATGTCATAGTCAACACTTCAACTTAAATAATGTTCGATGCTTAACGAAATCTTATAATATTTCTTTTTTAATAAAAACCCTCATTAGATCCTTTGAATTTGAACTCGATTTCTAACTTCTAAGCTACTCATTTAAATATTTCTACCAATCGCAACCCTTTTTCTACTTATATATTCATCCTGAAACCCACTCTATGTGTTTTGATTTAGCAATAGCCGTCATCTCTCTGTAAACTTCAATAATCTTTTCATCTGGGGTTCGATTAATTTCACTTGATTTAGTGGGTTTTGAAGTTAAAGATTTTGTTTGCACATTTTGGGGGTTTCTTGTATTCGTTCTTCTGCAACTATGGAGGAGAAATACGAGCCATTGAAGGAGCTTGGTTCTGGGAATTTTGGAGTTGCAAGATTGGTTAGAGATAAGAAGACTAAAGAACTGTTTGCTGTCAAATACATTGAAAGAGGGAAAAAGGTATAAAAGTTACCTTTTTGAAGCTAATTTGATGGATAGATAGAAATTTGTTTTGATTTTTAGGCTTTAGCTGCTTTTGTTTGAATTGGTTGATGGGTTTTGTTTGAATTTTTGTTTCATGGTTTATGGTTATGATTATGTTGCAGATCAAACAATGATCAAGAACATTTTGTTTATCTTGATTTTGTTTTGTGGTTTTTAAGAGATTGATATTGTTGAGTAAACCCTCTTTGTGATTAGGTTTTAAAAAGTATAAGCTTCGATTTTGGTTTTAGTTAATATAACTATATAAGTATCTGTGAAGGTTGATAAAAATAGAAACTTTTTTATGGACTAGGGTTTGACTGTCCTCAAGTCAACAAAATATCAAGATGAGCTTTCTTCCTTGAGCAAACATTATGCAAAAACATTAAATCATTACATTGATCTTAATAGAAACCTTATTAATGATTTAAAAGCCCATTTTAGACATTGTTAACCTGGAGATGATTAAGTGAAAGATATAGGGACTTTGGTATATATGTCTAAAGATCAAGTTTAAAGATCACGAGTAGGTTAAAGTTGATTTTGTACATCTGATAGCACTTCAATAGAAGCTTTTGACTGCTAATTTCATTTTCGTGTTGCAGATTGATGAAAATGTTCAAAGGGAAATTATTAATCACAGGTCATTACGGCATCCAAACATCGTGAGGTTCAAGGAGGTAACTTAGAGCTTTTAACCTTTTCAAAGCATTTAAAACTAAAACTAGTAACATAATGACATGAAAATCAAGTTTCTGAATTTCCACATTTCAGATAAAAGACTTCTTGTTGTATCTCAGGGTTTTTTGTTTTTATCATTTTGAGATGTGAATTCACTCATTTGACATTCAATTCCAATGTTGCAGGTCTTGTTGACTCCGACGCATTTGGCTATTGTCATGGAATATGCAGCTGGTGGTGAACTCTTTAGTAAAATCACTAGTGCTGGCAGATTCAGTGAAGATGAAGTACACACAATTTTTTTTAAGTTCATTATCTTTAGTTTATTTTAATTTCTAGAACTTTAATCTGGCTTTCTCGTACAGGCTCGGTTTTTCTTCCAACAACTTATATCTGGAGTCAGCTACTGTCATTCGATGGTGAGAAACATAGTATCTTTATAACAATATGAATAATTAAGCATTCTGTGTCTTACATTACTGTTTCTTGATTTCAGGAAATTTGTCATAGAGATCTGAAACTAGAGAACACTCTTCTAGACGGGAGCCCAAGCCCACGTCTCAAAATATGTGATTTTGGTTATTCAAAGGTTTAGTAAAACTCAAAAGGACATCTTTATAAGAAAAAATTGCATCTTTAAATGTTTCTTATTTTTAAGTTACTTATTTCATTGTTGTGTTTTGTGCAGTCTGGTTTATTGCATTCTCAACCAAAATCTACTGTTGGCACACCAGCTTACATTGCCCCTGAGGTTCTATCCCGAAAGGAATATGATGGAAAGGTATTTTTGTTTTGAGTAGTTAGTTACGATTTTAGTTTAACAAAGGTAAAATTTTTTGTGTAATAAACTATTAAATTTTGTTTGTGTTAGATTGCAGATGTTTGGTCATGTGGGGTGACTCTGTATGTTATGTTGGTTGGAGCCTACCCTTTTGAGGATCCTGAAGATCCTCGCAATTTCCGTAAAACGATCGGGGTGAGTTCTCTTTGACTTTCAGGTCAATTCCATACTTTTAGATTTCAAAATAGTAAAGGATGTAAAAGTAATTGTATACTCAACAAATAACTCCTGTTTGATTGATGTTTTGTGATTTAAACTGTTTATTATACTTTTCCTGAAAATTCAAATGTTCTTACTAGAATTTGAAATTTGGAGACTCTTACATTTGACCTGAAAAGTCAAACAAAGAATTTTGATCTTAATACGATAAAATTGTTTTTCTTGGCAGAGAATCGTGAGCGTTCAGTACTCGATACCGGATTATGTGCGTGTTTCTGCTGATTGTAGACACCTTCTCTCACGTATCTTTGTTGCAAATCCCTCCAAGGTGCTTCCTCTGTCCACAATATGTTTCTCTTAACGTATCATTAGAATGTCACTTTTATTTTTAATCAAGATTTGCAGAAACTCAAACAACTTATCAATTGATTATTACATCTGATTATATGGTTTTGATAATTCATATAACATAATCACTTCATATTGAGTTTTTGAATTGTTGTTTAAGAGGATCACAATAGAGGAAATCAAGAAACATCCATGGTTCCTGAAGAACATGCCGAAAGAGTTGGTTGAAGGTGAGAAAACAAACTATGAGGATGCAAACCGTGACAAATCATTGCAAAGCATTGATGAAATTAACCGAATCATACAAGAGGCAAAGGTTCCCGGGGAAGGCGGCTCCATCACTACCACTGGACCGCTGACAGACATTGGCGGATCAGTAGATCCTGATGACGAGGATTTCGATTTGGAGAATGAAATTGATGAGAGTGGGGACTATTCAGGCCAAATATGAGGTTCTTCTCGTTGACCAGTATGTGTTTTCAAATGTACCAAGTTTATGTAGTGTTGTATTTGTCTTCAGTCCGGACATTACATGATCATATAAGTTCGTTGAATGTAATAATAATAATAATATGGGGAAATAAGTTGAGACTTTGAACTTTTGAGTTATGATGTTGTTTGAATGTTTGGCATTGTGTTTTGGAACCTATTACATGATTATTTTATTTCAGTTATTAAGTTCGTTGTCCGAGTCGTCAAATATCTGGTATTGAGCTTGAAAATTGTTAATACAAGAATCTTCATAGTCGGCATGACTTACGATGGTTCTTTAATATTGCAAGGTGAACTTCAATGCCTTGTCAAAACGATTCGAGTGGGTGTATGCATGTAAAACATTGTAAGGCTCGTTAGTCGTCACCGTATGAAGTGATGCATTCATGTGCCCATCCATGTAAGTATTTGTTATAGAAGTTAGAAGAGTAATAAATTAAAACTCTTTTATTAACGAATATGTAATATTTGAAGTTATAAAATATAATCAGAAATAACAATCTTAAACTAGTTAACAAAACAGTAAATGCATCTTGAAGGAGATGAATACATTCATTTTTCATTAGAAAATTTCAAGCTATTTATCTACATTTAGAAAACATACATAATTTTTAGAAAAATATAATAAATTTAAAGAAAAAACAAAAAAATTTACATTTTACTATTTTAGGGCATAGAAGCACATGGGGGATTTAGCCATTAGAAGTATCAAAGTTGCTATCTTGAAACAAACATGCCATAAGGGACTGATCAAACTCCGTTGACCCACAAGCCAATGATCGCAACAATCGTGCAACTTTGACCGAACACACCCAAAATCGTGCATTGATTCCTTTTCTTCCTGAATATCAATTATTGTTTTTGTATCAGAATCATCCATGCCTCTGCATATACTCACCAACTTCCCTAAATTCAAATGTAATTGTGTATGTATTAGTCATATGAATTGCTTGGTCAAAGTGTTATCGTCCTCCATAGTTGACGATAACCCCAAATTCAATTGCAATCTTGAATCTTTACTGGGTTTTGTATACCAATTGGGATTCTTTCTTGCTGCTGTTCATCGTTGATCACCCTAAGTCCCTAATGGCTCGGAGGCATGTTGACTCTGAACCAATGCGTCATGTTCAATTGATGATTCTGTTGATGGGTCTTTTTGCTTGTTCGCTTATGTATATGTTCTTTACTATGGTTTTGAGACCCAATCAAGACATCAAATTTTCGTCGGTTTCAGAAGAAGCTGAGGGTGGGTGTTGTAGAGGGATTGAAAGCTTTGAGTTGTGGGGTACTGCTGTGAAGTGGGGTTCAGATTTCAAGTTTAATTCGTCAGTTGAGTGTTGTAATGCTTGTAAGGCGATGTGTAATGGTAAAGATGGGCCTTGTTTGTGTGATTCTTGGGTGTTCTGTGGCAATCGCGAAAGGTGTGGGTCGAAATTTGGTGAGGTGAGTTGTAATTTTGAGCTTTTGATATTTGGTTTGTTGAGTAATGAGATTATTGTGCTGTTAAATTGTTGTTCTGGCATTCTGTCAGTATTAAAAACTCGAAATTTGAAACTGAACTCAATTATATTAGACGCGATTAAGATTAAGTGTGAGTTGCTGAATTTGGTTATTGTTTAGCAGCCCTTGTATTGATTCATTTTTTGTGTAAAGTTAAGGTTTTGTGTTTCGGTTAAGGTTTTGTGTTTAGGTTTCCATAAGTTGAGGATTAGTGTCTTTAGGAATTCAAGAATCTAAGAATACAAGCCAACCCCCTGGGCCCCGGGCACGTGCGAAAACCATTAGATATTAATTTCTCTTTTGCTTTCTGTGTGAGATTGTGTGTGATTACAGATGATAATACATGTTGGTTAGAATAAGTATGATAAATACACCCATTCATCGATTGGACTCCCGTATGCATACCTCTTTGAAAGTGACTTACGTTATCTTGGTACAGTGTTGGCTGAAGAAACAAAAGGATCCTTTGGCTCCTGATTGGCAAGAAGCAGGAGACAACACCATTTGGACTTCTGGCCTTGTTTTTGATAAAGGCGAGGTAATCTAACATAATGTAATCCTTCTTGTCAAATAACACCGGCTAATGTATATAGTGGCTCGTGGAAACGGCTATCTTTCGTACTCCTTATGCTTGTGTTTGTACCTCTGTTAACACATACTTGTACATGATAGCTCTTTATTATAGATACCATCTGCTTAATGGCCTCATCATTTCAGCCTGTACAGTTACTTTGCGTTTAAGCACTGATTTGCCATGTATCTTTTTGCTACAACTACAAAACTCAAGAATTCAGGTTCTTTGGCTGTTGAGGTCAAAATTTGAGCTCACAAGATCAGAATTAATAAATATATTTTACTTCTTGGTGGCAAAAATGTTTCCACACGTAGCATTATGTTTAAGTTTAATGTGGTTATCCGTCATTTTGTGAAAATTTGAAAGTCAACATTGAAGTTAAAAGGCAGCCTGTTTGACCTCTAAGTTAAATGTGTTTTAATATATTGTTACCAATGATACACTATATTACCAATGCCATTAATTTTTTCATCTTTACCTTTCAATTCAGGCGCACATGCATCTTGATACAGATTTGATCATTTGTGCTTCTTATTTGGCTCAAGCTTATGCGATAAACAAAAACATGCTGACTATATTTTTCCCTCATTTTCCTCGTTGCAGGCCATTGTGAAGATGGAAACAAAATATGGTACACTTCACATAAAAGTAAGTGGAAACTGTAAAATCTATGCAATTTTTTTCATTTCATGTGAGCTATTATTGATGCCTCTGACTTTTGAGGTAAAAGTTGGTACTTCTCAAATACACATTTTATTGTGAATTCAACTCCAATGGTAACGCTTATGAGTTCTGAGCTATAATTTAGATTTTTATTTAAACTTTTCTAGAAATTTATGAGAAAATCATATCAAATTTGTAAGTAAAAACATTGGAACATTTGACTTCAAGATTAAAATGTATCCTGTGAAGTCGAATTCGATAAGTGATTTATATTGGGTTGATACTCGATAAAAAGGAAACAATAGATGGAATCTGTGTTCTACAATCTATTGTTGCATTTTGACATTTTCATTTTTCCTTTGCATTTATGCTAAAAATCCTTGGTTTCATCCAGCTTCTCCCCGAGTGTGCCCCTCGTTCATTCATGTACATTCTTCAGTTGTTGACCACACGTCATTGTGTTGGTTGCCAGTTTTATCGGGCCGAAGGCCGTGGTCAATCTTGGGATACAAAAGGAAATCACATGAACTCGGTAAGTAATAATAAAATGAGAAAATTGCCAAAGCGGCCAATTTTAGGGTGTTAAACCTGTATGGTCATGTCGGACAATTTCACGTACATAGCATGAGATACACAAATCTTTGGTCGGAGTATCTACTTTTACTCGTCTTAACTCTATATTTATTCATTCTATACGCAAATGATAATAACATTACATAAGTGAATCTATAACGCATTTTAAAACATACATGAATCTCTATGTGATATGGTGTAGTGTACTAGTGTGTCACATTACTTTAAGCCATTATTTTTGGGAAAAAAGTTTGTTACACGAGTAAAAGTAGATACGCAACTCTTAGTCGCATATCTCATGGCTAAATGAGTTATTTGTTTCTGACATTGCTATACAGGTATAACACACACAAGAATCAGATTATTTTTATGATTTTGTTTAATAAAGTTATGCCTTAGTTTTTATTTAACATAAGTTTGACCTTAAAAGTCAAACGTCTTTCATGGTCTCACTGTCTTTGTAACCATTTTGTAAACCATACTTCTTTTTAGGCTTCTTTTGGACCTCCATTTGCTTTGATTCAAGGGACACTCGAAGCTGAAGGTGTTGCATTTAAAAAAATACCACCGGAAGAATGTCCGATTATCCAAAGGGGCTCGGTTGCGTGGATTGGATCAGGCCCAGAGTTCTTTATCAGCCTTGCGAATCACGAAGAGTGGAAAAGAACATACACGGTTTTTGGATATGTTCTTCCTGAAGACATGAAAATTGCTGAAAAAATTGCTAAACTTCCCACAGTACCAGATGTTTGGAACAACATTAACGTGTCGGTTTTAAAAAAGCCAGTGTCGTTTTCTTTCCGAAGGATTAACAAAGCTGCATAGTAGACATAGGTTTGTTTATGCACGAGTTTGATCATTTTGACTTTGTTGTTATGGCTTCGTATTAAATAGAGAATGCCGTGTGATTGTGGTGTTATATTTTTCTTGAGCAAATACGAGTTATATCAATCCTGTTTATAGACTTGCAAATTAACCAAGTTACTGTAAACTTGATTTTGAACGCCTCCTTTTGACTTTGACTTCTGTTTCAAATAATCGACATGTCATATGCTAACCATACTATATCAACTTAGTGTCACATCTCCATTCTTTGTTTTACATTTTATTTTTCCATCACGGAAACGCTATAGACAAATGTAGATGCATAAGATACAACACATAAAAAAGTCAGCATTCATCCTGTGCAATGCTATCGTCTGGAGCGGGACACCACAAATAGTGTTGCCATGTGTGGCATGGTACTTCCAATAGTATCACACCCTTACGGGTGAGTACACTTGATGGTCTTAGCTCAATCATAATAGTTGTGTTTAGAGTTTGATAAGCATTGTATTTATTAAAGATTATTAAAGATTTAAAGGTGTACAACATAACATATTTTTAGTCCTTAATTGAAAAATAAACCGTATTAGTTATAAATTAACATTAACAAAAATAATTAAGAAAAATTGAGGCAGCAAACTTCTAATTGGTAGGGTAAGAAAATGAATTATCTTTAAGAATATTTTAATGGTCAAATTGTGGATTTAAATTTGACAAGTGTGTAGGTGTAATAATTTATAATTAAAGTAGGTGTAAAGTAAACATATGTTTTTCTGGTAAAAATAATAATTACATATTTTTAAAAAATACAAGTTTTTAATGCATAAGTACAATACAATACTCGTTAAACATGATTTCAAAATATATATAATTTTACAAGTTTAGAAAAAAATACATGCAATTACCCCTTATTTAATTGAAATAAACTATACCAACAATCATTAATACAAATGGTTAAGATAAGTTTTCTAAAAACAATTTAAAACGAAAATGTATTGGGTTTAAGTTGTTCGTAGAGAAAAAATGCTTTCAAGTCGAGTAAAAGAGTTATTATAGTTATAAGTTTCCTCCGCAAACATATAAATAAGCCCGATTTCAAGTTGCCGCGCAATCAAAACGCCAAAATGGTCCAATTTCACGACCACATAATCTCCGATCTCCTGGAAGACCCCACCGCCGGCGGCGGCGTCGTCATCCTCTCCTCCGGCCTCGGGCTCCCGAAGCTCATCGCCGGTCTCCTCCACCTCCACCACCCTTCCGCCGGCACCCTCCTCATCCTCTCCGCCACCCCCGCCCAAAAACACTCCATCACCACCTCCCTAAACCCTAACCCTAACCCCCAAACCACCGAACCTCCGTCGGAGATCACCTCCGACCTCCCCGCGCACCACCGCTGCTCCCTCTATTCCTCCGGTAAGGCCTTCTTCATCACCTCCCGTATCCTCATTGTTGACCTCCTTACTCAACGCCTTCAGGCCTCTGCTGTTGCTGGAATAGTGCTGCTTAATGTGCACTCGTTGTCGGAGACGTGTACGGAGGCGTTTGTTGTGAGGATTCTTAGGTCGGTGAATAAGGATGTGTATGTTCGTGCGTTTTCGGATAGGCCTCATGCGATGGTCTCTGGTTTTGCCAAGGCGGAGAGGACGCTTAAATGCTTGTTTCTCAGGAAACTTCATCTGTGGCCTAGGTTTCAGGTATGGAAGCAATTCACCATCTAGATAATAATGTTTTTCATAGTACAAATTATAGTTACTAACTTTTTGTTGAATTTGATGTCTAGATAGAATTGATATGCATTTGTCACTGTATAATGTTTTTTAGGCGAATTGAATTTTAATAATCCTAGCTATTTATTACTCATTGGAGGATGCTGATAATAATTATCGGTAATAATCTATACTATTAATTTGGTCGATAACACTCTCAACTTTCATTTTTATTACCAATGACAATGCCACAAGCATAACTATCATAAATTCATACTTGATTTGTATTTATTTTAGGCTTGATTTAGCTCGTGTGTTTTTTTCATTCTGTTCATAATCAATATTGTGAATGAAATCGAGTGCAAATCAAGCGTAAATATTTAATAATTATGTTACTGGGATTGTTGTTGGCAATAAAAGTGGAAGTTGAGATTGTTACCGACCATATTAATAGTATGGATTATTATCAGTCAATGATTAATATTTTGTATTATTAAAATCCAATTTGCTGTTTTTAAGGTTCAGCTGAAAATTTAAGGTGCTATATTAGGTATATGTGTCTGAAGAGCTTGAGAGGGATCCACCTGAAGTAGTGGATATAAGGGTACCTATGTCTGCTTACATGGTGGGGATTCAGAAAGCGGTGATTGAGGTCATGGATGCTTGTTTGAAGGAGATGAGGAAGACTAATAAGGTGGATGTAGAGGATTTAACTGTGGAGAATGGGTTGTTTAAGTCATTTGATGAGATTGTGAGGCGGCAGTTGGATCCGATTTGGCATACGTTGGGGAAGAAGACTAAGCAGCTTGTATCGGATTTGAAAACCTTGCGGAAGTTGCTGGATTATCTTGTTAGGTATTACTGAAGACATATACATGATGTGCTGTTGTTTATTTTAAAGTGTTAAGTAGGGTTTGTCTTTTGGATGATAGAGACTAATAGTCAATTTGGTTCCGCTAGGGGTTTTTGGGTAAGCTTATTTTTGGGGCTAATGGGTTTATTGAATTTTGAAAAATCCAATAAGCTTATTTTAAGTTTTAACAGTTTTATGAGCTTATCAGTTTAAGCTTATGGGCTTAAAATAAGCTCATAAGCTGTTAACTATAGGATTGTTGGCTTTTCCAAATTTCAGCAGCCCCTAAAAATAAGCTTACCCAGATGCCCCTAACAATTACTGTTTTACTGCTAATTAAATTTAATATCTGTAAACCAATTTTTAAATTCAAGTCATTTCAATTTATGCATCTACGATAATTGGTTAAAGAATGTTTCACTGCTTTATTTTGGTTTAGGTATGATGCAGTAACTTATTTGAAGTATTTGGATTCATTGAGAGCATCAGAGAGTTTTCGCTCAGTATGGATATTTGCAGAGTCCAGTTATAAGATATTTGAGTATGCAAAAAAACGGGTTTATCACTTTAGGAGGTCAAATGGTGAAATTTTGACCACTCCATCTAAGAGTGTGAAGTCCAAAAAGAGGAAGCTGGATGATAGCAACAATGATAAAGAAGGTGAGGATGTTTTACTCTGCATATTTTTATATAAGTTTTGTTAATATCGATATGAGTACTGATCTTGCTAGCCTTTTGTTTTCCTTTTTTTGTTAGATAAATTGTTGATCTTTTTTTTATGTGTAATTTTTTACTCTAGCTCAAGGCTTTACTAAAATATTGGCCAAAGGTCTCCAAAATCTTTAAAACCAGGTCTTATTTCTTATTATAACCTTTAATTGGTATGACCACTTTTCTTTGTGTGAATGTATAGATTCGGCGATGAATGGCAATGGTGGTGTAATATTGGAGGAAGTCTTGGAGGAGTCACCAAAATGGAAAGTTTTGCGTGTGAGTGTGTGAGTTCCACTTTTTGTTCTGATATTTGAGATCATTCTGTCTTTCAATTCAGGATTTTGCAGGCAGTATCTTTAATTTGTGCAAGATTTATAGTTTAAGTTTTGAGGTATCTAATGCCTGTATTGAGTTTATTGGTCATTGGTTGATGTCGTGCTCGCCTTTTTACTTGTCTAATGCAGGAGATTCTTGAAGAAATAGAAGCAGAAAGGGAGAAGCAAGCTACAGCAAATGATGAATGTGATGCTCAAAGTGACGAAGATAATAAAGGCATTGTTTTGGTTGCATGTAAAGATGAACACTCTTGCGTGCAGCTTGAGGAGTGTATCACAAGCAACCCGAATAAGGTTTTTTTTTTTAACAGGCACATAATTTAATTTGATTGTTTTCCCATGTGTTATACATGGACTTTGGGCTTTTTTTACCCCATTCTGAATGGATCTGCATATATACTTATTTATGATTAAGGTCATGCGGAGGGAGTGGGAGAAATACCTGCTGAGTAAAGTGCAATTGCATGCATTACCGAAGCGTAATAAGAAGAAAACTCAAAACCCTAAAGGTTTCGGAATACTTGATGGAGCGGTTTCTTCGACACCTGGCAAGAGAGTAGAAAGTAGTACTAGCAGCATAGTAACACAAGAAAATGATGCACTCTTAGCAGCAGCAACTGAAATAAGCAAACAAGCGCAAACAGGCATTGAAATAGTAGACGATCCTCAAAATTGCGTGGGCAGTAAAGGTAAAGGAAAAGGGAACTTAAAAGGCAGGAACAAGAAGTCTGCGAAAAAAGTTACCTTGAAAAAAGATGATAAAAATAAAACCGAGTCACCATTGACTAATAAACCTGAGCTGTCTCCTGAGAATGAAGCCAGTAAAGTTGAAAATACATCAAGCGACAGAGGTGTTCTTAAGAAGCATGTGGATGGGAAACCGATTCCTCCAGTTCATTTTTATGCCTATGAAAGTGGCCAACAAATACTAGACATTTTGAAGCCCTCTGCGATTGTTGTTTACCATCCTGACATTGCTTTTGTACGGGAGATAGAACTATATAAAGCTGAAAATCCCTCAAAAAGGGTGAAAGTGTATTTTCTGTTTTATGAAGATTCTACGGAAGTGCAAAAGTTTGAGGCCAGTATACGCCGTGAAAATGGAGCATTTGAATCCTTGATCAGGCAGAAATCCATGATGATGCTGCCAGTTGATCAGGTTCAGTTGTTCTCCCTGTATTCTTAGTATCTTAGTTATCTTTTATAAATCTTAAATGTTAATTGCAATATGTTAAAAATGTCATCAGGTAGCTCATGGTCTTGGTTTAAGTTCTGCTAGTGAGACGGAATCTCCATTAAAACAAAATATGGTAACTAGGAAAGCAGGTGGACAGAAGGAAGCTAGAAAAGAGATGCAAGTAAGCAATCTTATTACAATTTTTTTCCAACTTTACAAATTACAAAATTTAAACTGATAGAAATTAAAACCATTGTTGGTTACAGGTCATAGTGGACATGAGGGAGTTCATGAGCAGCCTTCCAAATGTACTACATCAGAAAGGGATGAACATAATCCCAGTTACCCTAGAAGTTGGAGATTACATTTTATCTCCATCAATATGTGTGGAAAGAAAAAGCATACAAGATCTTTTTGGTAGTTTTGCATCAGGCCGACTTTACCACCAAGTCGAAATGATGGTTCGTTATTACCGTATACCTGTTCTTTTGATCGAGTTTTCACAAGACAAAAGCTTCTCCTTTCAGGTAAATCTTCACCAGTTAAACTTGATTATGTTATAGTTATTGTTTTAATAAAAACGTGCAACCTTGCAGTCGACAAGTGAGATCAGTGATGATGTCACACCTCATAATATCATATCAAAACTATCTTTGCTTGCTCTACATTTTCCTCGCTTGCGAATTGTGTGGTCTCGTAGCTTGCACGCAACTGCAGAGATTTTTGCTTCTCTTAAAATGAACCAAGATGAACCTGATGAAGCTAAGGCAACCAGAGTTGGAGTCCCTTCAGAAGATGGCGTTGTGGAAGACGATGTAAGGTATATAACACAACACATATTATATTATTAACACCCTCTTTATTTATTCTTGAACGAACAAACGATATTGAAATGTGAAAATTTGGTTATAACAGAGCTGAGAACTACAACACATCTGCTGTTGAGTTTCTAAGGCGGCTACCAGGGGTGACCGATTCAAATTACAGGGCCATAATGGACGGGTGCAGCAGCTTGGCTGAACTAGCCCTCCTTCCAGCAGAGAGGCTTGCAGAACTAATGGGCGGTCAGAAATCCGCTAACATGTTGAGGGATTTTCTTGATGCCAAGTATCCCACCTTGTTATAGGTCCAATTTTTTTCAACTTCTGCATTTGTTGTACATTATGGGAATAAAATGAAGTCGCACATTGATACAGCAGCAAAAGCTGTCTGTATCTGGGTTTGGGGGGTCAAGATATTTATTTTAATATGTATTTTTCATTGTATTTCTGTTGTTACATTTAATATGGTAAATTTATATTATTTTGTGTCATGTTTTTTGTTCGAATTAAGGAATCTGGACTGTTTATCTTCAGTCTTGAAGTGTAATTTGACATATTTTCGTCGCTATACAAATAAAAAGGAACTGAATAAATACGTGCTCTGTTTTAAAATTTAATTTAAGTAAATTTAGCCATGTAATTTACTCTTTAGCTAGTAAAATTTACAAGTGCTTATACGATTCCTTTGGTTTTATATTAATTTTGTATTGAATTAAAACTTTTGAGTTTTGTTTATGAACTTGATGTGCTGCCCATGGGTTAGTGTTACCATTGCCAGCATCCTGCCCAAAAACAATTTTGAAAAACGTATTTAAATATTACAGTTAAGGTTGCATTAATGTTTGTATCATAAGCATTATAAGTTTTACATATTTTTTATTTTTTTTCTTTTAAATTTTGTTTTTAAACCTAATACTTTTATATATTTTACAATTTAACCTTGATATATTTTCACTTTCAATTTTGATATTCTATATTTTCTATCTTTAAAAATTTTTTGTTTATATTTTGGTATAAGTTTTGAGAGTTAATAGGTGTAACGTGCTCGTATGGTTCAACGTCGTTACGCTTTTTTTTTTCTGCTTAATGGCCCTGTCACAGTGTGGGTCTTATATCGGTTTAGTTATTTTTTTAATGTTTTATGTTTCACGTATGTGGTTTAACGTTATTGAGTCTATTTTCCGTTCAGTTTTTTATTTCATTTTAAATACGAGTTTTTTCGGTCTTGGTGGTCGCTGACGGTGATGTGATATTGGTGCTACTTGATACGGTTTTACGCCCCCACCGCAACGCGAGAGGGCTAGTACTAGTTTATTACAAATTGTAGGAAATTGCTTGAATCGTTGAATAAGGGATTTATTTATGAGTTAAAACCAAACCTTTAACTAAAATTTGATTTTTATAACCGGTCAATTTCTTATAATTAGAGTTTGATTTTTGAGAGCAGTTTTTTCAATTTAGTTAATAGCAGGTTTTCAGAGTGGCTCATTTCAGTTATTAAATTCAATCAAGTTTTAATGAAAAATAACATACATGTTAATTTATAAATGAGAGTGAGCGGTAGTTAACTAATATATTAATATTAGTCTATAGACCTGTGTATCACTGATCGGAACACAAATATTAAATTAAAATTATTGCATAATAAATTATAAATTATAGGTCGCAACTAAATATAATATATATATATATATAAGAAAGAGAAAATTTTGCCACATAAACACGTTCCGCATACAACAACCCATACCTTAAAATCTAAACACTCATATTAAAACATTCCTTAACATAACACATAATTAAAGACAATTTTAAATTATAACTAATTAAAGACATAACACATAATTAAACACTCATAGTAATGAAATGATTGTAATCAAACTTTATATTTCTGCTTATTTTTTCTATATAGTGTTGTTATTTACATAACACATAATTAAAGACAATTTTAAATTATAACTAAATAGTATCAAATAAAAAAGAATTCTAACAGCCATACAACACTGACTGGCATCGATAGACGATAAAAATAAAGCCACAAAGAGTTATGATTGGTAAATTAGCTTAGCTTGATTGTATTGACATAATGTAAGTTGAACTTTGATTGAAATGAACTATCGATTAAATAGATTGAAAACAAGTAAATGGTTTGTTAATCTGACATGTAGTTTGATTTTGTTTTTCTCTTCAATATTAAAAATATGATTTTTAAAAAATATTTAAGCTTGTCATTTTGACTTGCTTTTTATTACTGTTTTGACTTTTTTTTTTTTGGAGTGGATACTAATTTACAAGTCATTGGAGTCGAGTGTTACAGTTTTTAATAACTCGCCGCACCAATTTTACTAGTTAGACTAAGCTGTACTAATGGCTTGTTGGAAATGTGTCTATGCAAGTTTTATATCTTCATAATCCGATTTAGTCCTGGACAATAAACATAAAAAAAAAACCCTACCCTTGATTTAATATGAGATTGAAATATACTAATTTCCAAACAAACATTTAACGTAATTCAATATATATTAAACAAAGTAAATCTAAAACATCTAGACCTTATTTCTCTTTAATCTAATATGGGTATCACATAATTATATTCAAATCACTAAACGTAAACGTACAAGCTGTCAAAAGTTTTAAGGTTTTATTTTATTTTATTTTCTCTTCAATATTTAAAATTTGATTTTTGTAAAATATTTCTAGTTTGCTATTTTGACTAGTTTATTTTTCTCAATGTTTAGACGTAATATTTTTCTGCCAGGTGAATAATAAAGTAGAAGTCGTCACGATCGAGCCTTAAAGGTTTTAAAACTCCCACCATAAAGATTTTAAAACTCCCACCGTAGGGCGTAGGGTACAGGTAATTTTGCTAATTCAAATTAAATAGTACTAATGGCTTGTCGTTAATGTGTATATACAAGTTTTCTTATGATATTAAGAAAGAAATCATAATATCAAAACACTTACTTATTTGATATAATTTCTCCATGATATCCATATCTACAATAAATAGCAATAATTAATGATTTGTGTGTATAAATTCTACTTTGGCTGGGTAGAATGTACTCACATCCGCAAACCACAAATCAACCATGAAGAACGTCTCCTTTCTTGTTATCTTCATGCTTATGAGCTTTCTTGCTTTTGGTATATTTCTTATATATATATACACTTCAAATACACATTTTTGTATTTATATATTTGAAAACCCTTTACACAATTTGTATATGTGTTTCTTTTCAAAATACAAATAGTTTTATTTATATATTTGAATAATTTTTACGAAATTTGAATATCAATCATGCAATTATATGTAATTATTATTTACATGTAGTCATTATAAGATAGTTTAGTGGTAAAGTGTTTGAAATGTCTCCCAAGAGATACGAGTTTAAACCTTGTATAAGCAAACATTTCAAATAGCCATCGCATTTCAGATAAAAAATTTATTTACGTGTTTGTGTTTTTCATTAGAGTACTTGATATGAAATAATCATTTTTCGTTTTGTGTTTCTAAAACTGCAGGGCCAGAGATATCAAATGCATCAACAGGGACTCTTTCTATATGTGAAAAGAAACTCACAATCATTCCAGGATTTTGCGCCGATGATAAATGTAGTAACACTTGCAAAGATAAATTTGGTGATCAAGCTTACGGATTTTGCAAGAGTTTCTTTGTTTGCGATTGTAGATATCCTTGTGCACCAAACTAAAGTTGGATTATAAACTTGAATCAATGTAAAACATGCTTTAAATAAAATAAAATTTTATTGCTTTCTTACATATATTTTATGTTCTTTTCTCACATGATATTGTCTTCTACAAAAAAAAAAAAGAAAATTAGTGAAACTTTAAAGAACTAAGAAATAACTGAAATTGAGAAATAGAAAATCAAGAAACTAGTTATTTTATGTAATGTTTCATTCTTCCACGTAATCTCTAATAAAGTTATCTTCATTGGAGATACGATACTAGACATTGTTTACTTATCATATTTTATTCACATATCACCCTTTTTTTATTAATACATGCTTGAAGGCATTTTTCACCTATGTACCATAACCAAACCTCTCTAATTATATGAATCAATATGCTACCACTAGTAAAAATGTAGTTTTTGGGCGGTCACAACCAAAACCGTCTCAAAAAATGTATAAGTTAATGAAATGAAATACCCTAATCTTTAACTCATATGTAAGGAAAAGAGATTGAGATAATTAATATGAAGTTGTTGCAAATGATTGATATCAAAAGTATAAGTAATATGAAATACACTAATCTTTAACTCAATTTTGTATCTATTTTAGTCACAACATCAACAACTAATTTGAGATGACCATTATCAGACGGGTTACTACTTAGAACATTCACATTCCAATCGTATCCTTATCCTTATAATTACATTCCATCCACTGGCTCCCTTCTCACGCTCTCCGCCACCCCTCCCCAAAAACACTCCGCCATCACCTCCTTTCGTTCCGTACGCAGGTATGGCTTCTTGCACTATACGTATATAAATGCCATTGGCCTCTATGTTGTTTAGTTTAGTGCTACGGTATATGATGCCCTACTTTTGTCACAAATTTTGTTTTGAGCAGGAAGGATAATAAGCTTAAAAGTTTCCTACTCTATCATATTATTTACATGATTTGGTTTGGTTTTACTAAGTTGTTAGTTTGTACCCAATTTTAGATTTGATGTCCGAAGCTTTATTTTTCTTCTTTCTTTTGAATAGACTTGATGCCCCAAGCTAAAATGTGTTTGCTAAGAACAATTCTTATCATTCTGTTCTAAGCTTCGATATTTTGAGGTCAACTTTTGCTTATGGTAATTGGTGTGGATCATATTTTCTTGATCATCATCTTTTATCCGTTGATTGTTATGTGTATGTTTGTATGCATCTCAAAATTACATAAGGTATTGTATAGTTAAATTGACATTTGTAAGAAGGCACTAACCCAATTTAACCTGCTTTATTACCCTATTGATGATTAATATCTTAACTTTTTTTTTTTGTTCATTTAGATATTTTATGTATCCTTTAGTTGTTGATCATTATGAGTTGTGACCTATAAAAGAAAAGAAATAATACAAACAAGTATCCATTTGTTTCTTTATCCACAACATATGTTATTTTACAGTTATCAATCATTACATCTTTTATATCCTGAAATATTGAGTAGCCTGTGATTTTCGCAACTGATCATATATCTTGAAATATTGTTGTTTATAGTAAACGGCCGGGTCAAACTTATCATAATTAAAATTTGATGATTTTGAGTGAACTTTTCTTCTTTAAGTTTGTGATTCACAATGTACACTTTGACATAATTCAAGAAGCATTCTAATCATGCCCTGAATTGTTAATTCATATATACAATTCCAAGACAAAGAGAAAGAGAGGAGTTGCATGCTAGCTAGCTAATCTACATGTGCAGGCTTCAAACCTTGTATATATTGTCATGCTATCTGTGATTTTATGCAAACATGCATTACTTTGGCTTACACATTTTGTATATTAATTTTGGTTGGTCACTTGTGTTTATGCTCTATCAACTGTGATTGCATAATCTCTTTATTATGCGTCTTTATCATATTCCTAATAAAAAAATTTGGATACTTAATCATTTCAGCAAGAGCATTACATTTCAAAGCTAAATCTCATCTGGCCGCAAGTCTTATGTTTGACTAGACACTAAACTGATCTGTATGCAAAAAAAGATCTCCTATTATAAAAAAAGCAGTTTTAAATTTGTCCTTAGTTTAGTTGACCAGTTACATACTATGAAAGACGTGGCCATATCCATGTAACACATTATGGTAATGATTTTGTTTTTATTTAGTCACAAATTTATCGGTGAAGCATGTTAAAAGTTGTCCAAAGTATTACTTTAATTTACAAATTCCCCTTAAAGCATTCATTCAAGCAATTAACTTGTTTATAAAATAGCAAGTCGACTTTTTAATAATGATATTAAATACTAATGATATTATATATTCTTTCCAAAACATAAAACATATTTTTTATAGATAAATAAAAAACATGTTTCTTTTAAATTTAAAAACGTAATTTTTTAAAAACAAAATTTTATGAAATATTAAAGTTTTTTTTTAATACAAAGAAGTTTTTTCAAACAATACATTGTTTAAAAAAAATTATAAAATTTTATTTTATCAAGATGCAAGTTTAAAATAATGTTGTTATAGTTCTATTACTTAAGTAAGTTAATTATATGTAATTTCAATAATATCATATGTTAAAAGTTATTTTATAATTTGTAAATAATAATTGCTATCTATTAATTTAATATTTTCATTCAACCCGTGTGGTACACGAGTTTTTAAACTAGTAGATTAATAAAGAAAAGTGAGTGTGCTAGTGAATAAATCTTACTATTATAATAAAAAAGTAACCAAGGTGATATATAGCAGCACCACATTTTTTCTCACGGTATTTTTACTGCTTCTCTTTTCTATTAAATAATTACATTAATTACTAATCATATTATTTATTTATTTTTAAATTAAAAATAATTTTCTAATAAACTCAAAAAGAGCTCTTTTATTATTGTTATTCTAAGAAATAAATTTTAATAAAATAAAACTTTTTTCTAAAACATCAAACTTTTTTTTAAAATACGAAATATTTTAAAATAAGTGTTTTTAAAAAGTAAAAATTTTTATAAGGTAATTTTTAAAATTGATTTTTTAAAACGATTTATTTTCAAATAAAATATTTACTTTTTTTTTGGAAAAAAGAACAAAGTTTAAGAAGTCGATATAATTGTTTTATTACTTATAGTTTTTACTCATACGTAATTTCAATTATGTCTTTTTTTAAAATATCGTTTTATAATTAATAAATTTTATCATATTTAATGTTTTATATATTTAACCCGTTTATTAAAGCTAGTGAGAGATATAAAGGAGGAGAAAAGGTCAAAGATATTTTACACGTGGATCCATGATATCGCCAACAAGACGGTCGAGAACTACATATATGTGTGAATTTTTGACACCACATGAATCTATAAGGATTTGCATTTTGTTGAAATGAGTTTGTGTCATTAGTAAATTCGTGAACACATAGGTATAAATTACTAAGTGAAGAAGGCCCTACCCCTTAGTCATTTTTATGATTAAAAAATTAAATCCTATGGTAATCATAAGATGACTCCAATAATCAAATTTAGACGATTTGTCGTTTTAGAGTCGACATGATGCGTTCATAAGTTGACTCGTTAAGTCTTTTTATTTATTCTTTTTTAGAAATTTGATTTATGTTAAAATTTAATCTTATTTAGTATTATGTGTGAATTTTAAACATAAAATGGTTTTATAGTTTAGACTATTGTATAATCACCTGAATTTTCTATTATATGTATTTAAATCCAGAGTATTAACTTGCCCTAAAAGTAAAATTTTAGCTTATATAGGTTCTATTTGTATCAACCCATAAGAAATCATGTTGTCTCCAAGTATATATTTTTTAAAGTGATTTTCAAGTTCAACTTCATGTTATTTACAGGTTTATGTTGTGTGCAATCACCAGAGGGTCTATGGTCTACTGGTATCAAAATGACGAATTCATTTTCAAATAGTTTAAAAGTTTAAGTCTATGAAATATTAATTTTTAGTATATACATTCAACTCATTTTAAGTCTGTTGTTTTTTATATCACTAATACAAAGATAGAGAAAAAAAAGGATACGTTAAGCATTAATTTGGATGATAATTTCTTATTCTCTCCAGAAGCCTGCAATATATCATTTTTATTGAAAAACAATAATTAATATAAAAATATACATTAAAAATATTTGATATCTCATATCTATCACCTTTATAAGATCTACCTATGTTATTAATATATACTAATTACCAATTTGATTTTTGCATTGAGGTTATACCTTGGGCTTCAATGATTATTGTTGCTGCTTGGTTTTGCAATTTTTAAATGTATAATAGTGTTGCATCTCATACTTAGAGTGTTTTTCAAAAAAAGATAATATTTTTTTTTTACTTTTAACCCATAATTTTTCATCTTTTGCAATGTAACATCACAAAATTTGATTTTTGACTGTAACCCAAATTTTTCATCTTTTGCAATTTAACATCACAACTTATTTACTTTCAATTTTCGTCCCTTATACTTTGCATATTTCGTAAAATTTTCGTTTCACATTTTGTTCTAAATTTTCAAGTTAACATGACACAACGTATGTGTGTGATTTAACGGTTTTACGTCTATATTTCTTGTTTTTCAGGTTCGTCGCAACACACGTGGTTTATAGATAAACTTAATTATAATTTTCTATGTTTTACGTTTTGAAGTGACATTTGTGCTATTTGATGTGGTTTTGCACCCTCATAATGCGAGGAGCTTAATTCTAATAAAATAAAATATAACCTATAACATGTCAATTATATATTTCTCTTTCTCCTAGCACTTCAAACTCTCGTATACTCACACAAATTTAACAAAAGGAAAATAATGTAATAAATTATATTTTAACTATTTTGATATTGTAATAAGTTTTAAACGAGATGCATGAAATATTCACAATAAAAGCAACAGCTTGTGTACTCTTTCTCTTTATAATACGAATCTTAAACTACAAATCGTATAACAAAATATATTTTTTGCGTTGTAATTCGTCCTATTCAAATCTGCAATAAATAACATTAATAGCTTGTGTATATAAATTCAACCTCAGCCGGGTAAAATGTACCCACATTTAACGAATTATAATCAAACATGAAGAACACTTCTATTCTTGTCATCTTTGTGCTTATGTGCTGTCTTGCTTTTGGTAAATTTCTTTTCTTCTTAAAATCTTATGCATGTAATTTTAAACTTTAACTAAAAACATCTAGAAGCAAATTTCTATCCTATATCCAAAACCTTCTCAGACTCCACCAATATATATATATATATATATATATATATATATATATATATATATATATATATGCTATGAATGTCATTTAGTGAGTTTTTTTTTTTTTAATGATTATATGTTATGATTATTCATATAAAATGTTTCTCTTACATAAGTGGAAATTAGTTATAGTTTTTACACTTATAAAATTACAGGGTCAGAGATATCAAATGCGGAGACATGTAAGAAGGATATTACAGCAATATATTGCTTCTCCCGTCCATGTACTAACGCATGCAAGAAAAAATTTGGTGATGGAGCTTCTGGAGAGTGCAAGAAATTCTTATGGTGCACATGCACATACCCTTGTATAAATTAAAGTTGGGTTATAAACTTAAATCACAATGCCCAATTTCTTGAGAAGAAAATTAAATCTTATACTGTTTTCCTATGATTTTTCTTTTAATCCTATCTATGTTAGTGAAATGATTAAAATAAGAAATTTACATTTGTGTTTACTTTTTTCATATAATGTTGAATTTAATATCAGAAGACAAGTAACAACACCTTTAAATAATAACTAAATAAATAGTTATAAATGAAAAAAGAGGAAATCATGAACCTAGCTAGTAATTTTCCTTGCATTTGAGATAATAATATCTTTTGTTAGTGCATAGATAGATCATAACTAACTAGAAAGAGTTAATTACACAGATGGTTTTCTTGATTTGAAGAATGGGCACCAAGTAAAATATATAAGACTAATTTGGATACTGACTTTTATTATTAATTTTTAGAGACTTACTTATATAATTTTTCATCTTAATTTAATAGTGGGAAAACTTTACAAAATAGTAACCAAGTTTTAGAAGCGTTTCAATCAGGTCACTTATTTTTCTAATTGTTCCAATCAGATCATTTAACTTTGGTTTGATATTCTAATTCTATGTAATTAACCTGATTAGCAGGTAATTATTTTTCTAACCATCTTCCTTTACCGGCACCTTGACCACACTTCTCCTTCACAACTCCACCTTCAAACACCCCCTCCCCCCACTTTTGACCACCTTGACCACATTATCATTGTTGTCCCCCCACCATCACTGCCTCAAACATCTACGACCCACCCAAATCCACGCCCCCTCATCTGCAACCCACCTAAAACTGCCCATCACCTTCGACTCCATCACTTATGACCTCTCAATCTCAGCCCCATCATCTTCAACCACCATCACCCACTCAAACTTAAGCTTTTTAAATTTTTTACTTACTATTCAGGTTAAATACATATGATTGAAACATCAAAATAAATTTTAGTGACATGATTGGAACAAAAACGTTTTAAATGACCTAATTTGAAAAATTTTGAAACTTGGTTACTTTTCTACAAAATTACACCTATTAATAAAAAGGTTCATGAGAATGACATAATTGAGTACTAATATTTTACGCTAATTTAACAGAAAAAGTAATGAATTTTAGATTATCACCTTAAATGCCAAAATATATTTTGTTTTTAAGATATTATTTGTTATATTTTATTTTTTAATTTAAGGTATCATGGGTCCTAGACTTCTAGCAGTGCATGGCACTTCAAAAGTAACAATTTTGAAACTTTGTTATTTTTCTACAAAGTTACACCTATTAATAAAAAGGTTTATGAGAGTGACATAATTGAGTACTAATATTTTACGTTAATTTAACAAAAAAATTAATGAAATTTAGCATTATCACCTAAAATGCCAAATTATATTTTGTTTTTAAGATATTATTTATTATATTTTATTTTTAATTTAAGGTATTATGGGTCCTAGACTTCTAGCAGTTTATGGCACATTTCACCTAGAAAAATTCATTCGGATAACTCAACTTTTTTATTTGATAACTTGATAATCATATTATTGTGTTACTTTACGATAAATTCTATTAATTTAATACTTAATGCATTTTAATTTATCATCATCAAAATAATAATAATAATAATAATAATAATAATAATAATAATAATAATAATAATAATAATAATAAATTTATAATTATTGTTGTTGTTAATATTATTAGTAAAGTATTTTTTATATATATAGTTGTAACATATAACTTTTAGTTAGGATCATTTAATGAGCGAGATATGTTGTCCAAAAAACAAAATATCTTTGAGCGAGTGAATGATCAAGTTATAGTTAACTCTACAATTTGGTTCGAAGGTTTACATGGGTAGGGGTATAAATGAGCGAATATGCTCATTAGTTATTTGAAATCGGATACTTTTGAATGACATCAGTGATGTAATATCAACTTTTAATTGTTTTTATTGTTTTGCTACTACAATTTTTCTAGCATTTTACTACTTTTGTCATTCTATAAGACCATGCTAGTACTCGTGAGTGGAGGTGTGAGCACAGAGTGATCACCCGAAGAACACCACGCCCCCTTGTGACTAGGTGTTAATGAGCTTGGCATAACCACACTCATGCAAATATGCAGTGATGAGCTCAAATGTTTTTTTTCTATTTTTATTTTTTAAATTTATTACTCAGTTATATTATACCACATGCTTTTACTTTTTGCTCACCCTTATTAACAGTTATACCCTTTATTCTCACACTCACTAACCTACGTAATTATCACATGATAATACTTTTCCATCACTATCAACCAAATACATCCTAGTATATTTCTGTTGCTTGTTAATTAAAAGTTATATAAATATGATAATTTTTCTTCCTTATGATATGATAAATCCTATTACACATACAATTACCATAAAATTAGCTAAATAATATATATCACTTAAATATATAAATTTATAATTAGATATAGATTAAATAATTAATTCTAAGCAAAGCTCGAGCCCAAATATGTTTTACGAGCTGTGCTTGAGTTTTAAATTTAAACGAGCAGCATACCTTTATACACGACCAACTAGCTAGAGTCAAATCAGCCCAAGTTAAATTACTCGAAAAAGTTACGAGACAAATTAGTCATCCAACCAAGCTGTCAATATATCTTTTAGTAACTCGTTTTTTTATATTATATCATCTATACAATAAATTAAGAAACAGAGATAGGTTCGTTAAGCATTAAATAATATTAATGGCCAGGGTGTATATAGAATTTATTTTTAAAAAATACAAATCTCAAAATAATTTTTTTTAACATATTTCTTCACTATAATATGTACAATCCAAATCTGTAATAAATAGCAATAATGGCTTTTGTGTATAAATTCAACCATAGTTCTGTGAAATATTGTATTCACCCTTTAACAAATTACAATAAACCATGAAGAGCATCCCCATTCTTGTCATCGTGGTGCTTATAAGCTGTCTTGCTTTTGGTAAATTTCGTATTTATCTATTTAAAATCTTTTTATTGTTATTTCAAAAGTTTAACTGAAAAATAGTTTTATTTATACAAACCGAAGATTTCTTAAGCAAATAGTATGTTATTGTTTTTCTTTGTAGAAATAAAAGTTACAAATTTTGCAGCTTCTTAAATAACAAATTTTAAATGTTTTGTCTTGTGATTGTAAAATTATAGGGCCCGAGATATCGATTGCATTTACATGCGAAAAGGATTTCACCACTATAGTTTGCATCAAAAGTATATGTAAAAACACATGCAAATCGAATTTTGGTGATGGAGCTTCAGGACGTTGCTGGAAATTCTATGATTGTAGATGCACATACCCTTGTTAAAATTGAAGTGGTGGCTAATGGCTATAGACTTAAATCAATGCCAAACTACCTATAAGTAATATGCAGTTATAAAACAACTTATAAAAACGAAATCTTGTTGTGATGAAATGATTGAAATAAGAAATGTTGTATTTCTGTTTAAAGTAAATTATTATTAGCATCCCTAACCTTTTTTAAAACTAACTATTTGTATTTTTAAAGTTTAAAAAGAACTTTATATCCCTTGAATTTTTATTTTTTCATCTATTTGAATCTTGAATGCCTAACAACGTTAGTTTTTCTGTCAAATATTTTATGAAAAGACAAAATCACCCCTAAAAATTTAAAAAAACTTATGAGATCCAACCACCCACCTCATCTTCTCATCAATTCACCTACAAAAATTCTCTCTCATCTTACACACACATTCATTTTTTCTGGATCTTTTTCTCCTCTTTAATCTCCATCACCACCACCATAGCCACCCACCACCACCACGCTCCGGTCACCACCACCACAACCTCCTGTCATCGTCACCACAGCCTCCCCCTTCGCCGCCACCGCAGCCCCCATCGCCACCGCCTTTTACACACTTTTTAAATATACTTTTTATAAAATACGAAGTTTTTCTAATACAATAAAATTTTTATAAAAAAATGTTATTTAAAAAACAGTTTTTTAATCGAATTGTTTGAAAGAACATTTTTTAAGCAAGTTTTTTTAAAACGAAGGTTAAAAAAATTATAGTATCATTTTATTAGTTAAAGTAGTTAAATATATATAATTTTAGTCATACTTTATCTCAAAGTATTATAAATTTTTATTACAATTTTTTAATATTTTATTTATTTAACTCAGGAAAAATATTATTGTAAAAATGTTTAGTAATTTGCTATATAAGGCGTAAGAAGAGTATTAATTTTATTCGTTATAAAGGTGACTTTTATTTTAGTGGCTAATTTATGATTAATAGACATTAAATACGTGAGAAATGATAAAAGAGGGTTTATACTACAAATAAAAGTTGCAAAAGTCTCCATCTACTAGTTTTATTATATTGACTTCGATTTAATATTTTAATATTAGATTGTAATATATTTCCAAACAAACATTTAACTTAATTCAAATTATACAAATTGTTAAAGTGGAAACGTATAAGCCATCGAAACTAGTTTAAGGTTTCTCTCTCTCTCTCTTCTATTTTAGTTTTTCTCTTCAATCTCTAAAATTTCATTTTTCACATATTTCTATTTTACCATTTCAACTTGCTTACTTTTATTAATGTTTCAACGTAATATTTTTCCACTAGGTGAACATTATTATAGAAGTCGTGAAGGTTAAGCCTTACTGATTCAATTCTCCCACTGCAACGCACAAGTAATTTTACTAATTACACAATAAATAGTACTAATGGCGTCGATAATCTGTATATACAAATTTTCTTATGATGTTAAGAAAGATATCATAAAATCAAAACACTTAACTTATTCGGTATAATTTTCCCATGATATCCATATCTACAATAAATAGCATTAATTAATGATTTGTGTGTATATATTCAACTTCGGCTGGGTAAAATGTACTCACATCCACAAACCACAAATCAACCATGAAGAACGTCTCCTTTCTTGTTATTTTCATGCTTATGAGCTTTCTTGCTTTTGGTATATTTCTTATATTCAAAATGCAAACTAGTTGCATTTATATATTTGAAAACCCTTTGCACAATTTGAATATGTTTCTTATATACTTCAAAATACAAATAGTACGTTTCATTTATATATTTGAGTACTTTTTACAAAATTGGAATATCATTCACACAATTTTGTGTAGTTATTATTTACATGTAGTCATCAAAAGATGGTCTAGTGGTTAGGTTGTTTGAAATGTCTCCTATAAGATTCGGGTTCAAATTTTCTCTAAGTAAACATTTTTTATAACCATTGTATTTCAGACAAGAATATTATTTAGTGTTTGCATATTTCCTTATAGAGTTAAAGTTGATATGAAATAATAAATTTTCGTTTTGTGTTTCTAATTTTGCAGGGCCAGAGATATCAACTGCATCAAAAGGGACTCTTTCTATATGTGAAAAGAAACTCACAATCATTACAGGATTTTGAGCCGATGATAGATGTAGTAACACTTGTAAAGATAAATTTGGTGATCAAGCTTACGGCTTTTGCAAGAGTTTCTTTGTTTGCGATTGCAGATACCCTTGCGCACCAAATTAAAGTTGGATTATAAACTTGAATCAATGTGAAACATGTTTTAAATAACATGAAAGTTTATTGCTTTCTTATATATGTATTTCTAATTCAAACTCGACTAGTGAAATGATTAAAATCTGAAATTTATATTCATGTTCTTTTCTCACATAATATATTGCCTTCTACAAAGAAAAAGGAAGATAGTTGAAACATCAAAGAACTAAGAAATAACTGAAATTGAAAATTAGAAAGTCAAGAAACTAATCAATTTATGTGATGTTTTATTCTTCCACGTAATCAATTGGAGAAGATGCTAGACCTTGTGTACATATCACCATTTTTTTTCTATTAATACATGCTTGAAGGCATTTTTCACCCATGTACCATAACCAAACCTCTCTAATGTTATGAATCAATATGCTACCACTTGTAAAAAAAATGCAGTTTTTGGGCGGTCACAAGCAAAATCGTCTTAAAAATGTATAAGTTAATGAAGTGAAATACGTTAATCTTTTAACTTTTTTTTAACACCAAACCATTTTACTCTTAAAATTTATCAAACTAAATTATACCACACTTGAGATAGAATTCAAGACCTTTCATTTAATAGACAAAGTATCTATCAAGTAAGCTAGTCCATTCATTCATACGTGAAGAAAAAAAAATGAGATAACTAATATTCAGTTGTTGCAAATGATTTATATTGAAAGTATAATTAATATGAAATACCTTAAACTTTGACTCATTATTTTAGTCTTATTTCTTTATAATCAACATCAACAATTAATTTAAGATGACCTTCATCAAACAAGTTACTATTTAGAGTATTTATATTTTATTTCTTATTTTCATCCTTATAATTTAAATAAAAATCATATATTGTTTTTACTAAACGATATTTTTTATACATTTATCATTACATTTATCTCTTATTCACTAGCATTTATTTTTTAAAAATATTAAAAAATTATAAGGGTTGCAAAATGTATTACTAAACATACAGATGAAGAGTTCATAATCCATTTCTCCCACTCACAACTAGTCACAAACATTCCATATAATATAAGTTTATACTCATAAAAATTAAAAAACTTAATGTGAATTCTCTTAGACTATTAATTTAGTTTTGCATATCATAAAAGCATATCTTCAAAAGATGATATAAATTAGTAAATATAATGCATATATAACTTTATTGAAGGGCATGCAAATACTTGCTACAAAAATTATATTTACAAGCTATAATAAATGGCATTAACGGCAAGTATGTATTTTTTTACCCGGACTCTCTATCCTATATACTATGTATTATTAAAATCATCACACATACGTTAAACTGGTTTTTTTCTTCTGATAATTTCTCGTTGCTTTCTTGGTTATCTTCGGCCGCACAAGAAGACCACACCATGCTTGTCACTCACTCCTGGAACTTAACCGCCACTGACAACGTCGCAACACAACTCTTCAAGGAATCTTAGATTTGTTCTACCTCTAGAGTTCCTTCAAGATCCTAGGGAAATTTCTAGTGTCACGAGGCCTCATCAAGACAAAGACAACCTACAATCATCCATCCGTTTATACGTGTTTTTTAAAATAAAAGTTAAAGTTAAAACCCAAAACTATTATAAAATAATAATCATATAAGTCAAACAAATAACTTTTTAAACTTAAAACTCAGTTACGTCATTAGCACAAAACCACAAGGCGCTATTTGCATAATTACTTATTTATATAGTAGATCTATTTTTCTTAAAAACATATAAAATATAAATTAAGTCTATCTTATAGAAATGCAAGTTTACTTGAACACTAGATGAACTTAGTTACAATATAGTGTTTTACTTTATATTAACTTTGTACTCAACTATATTTTAAAATACTTTTATATCATATACTTTATTACTAGATTGCGTTATTCAAATCAACAATATTAATAATAAGATACAAGATATCAGATAATCTGAAGTTGTTAACAACAAACGACAATCATATTTTATTATCAGTTGAAAGAAAACTGAAATTGAAAGGCAACAATGGAAAGTGAAAAAACGTTAGTGGATGCAATGAGTTGGTGGCGGACTACTGGTGGAACAATTGGTAGTTGTCGTACTAGTGCGTGGTGCGCACCACACCCCCCCGCGCATCTTAGCATCACCCCTCCCCTATCGTCATCCCATCATCACCGTCCACCCACCCAACCACCCTACGGTGGTCCTCTTCTTTACACCACCACCTCCCCCACGCAACCCTTCAATTCCTCTAACCTCCGGCTCAGATCCCGATGTCCTCCACCACCGCCACCGCCACCGCCGCCGTGACCTCCGCCGCGAAGCCTGCCCGGAGATTCCCGCCGCCGTGCTGGACGCAAGATGAAGCCCTAGCTTTGATCCAAGCGTATAAGGAGCGGTGGTACGCCCTCCGCCGTGGGTATCTCCGCACCGCCGACTGGGACGCCGTGGCGGAGGACGTCGGCCGGATGTGCCCCGGCGCTACGCCGCCCAAAACCTCCGCCCAGTGCCGCCACAAGATGGAGAAACTCCGGCAGCGGTACCGCGCTGAGAAGCAACGCGCGATCTCGTTCTCCGGTGGTCAGTTTCTCTCCACGTGGTTCTTCTTTGAAGCCATGGATTCAACGGAGCGAAACGGCAACGGATCTAACGCCGATGAGGAAACGAACGCCGGTAACGATCTGAATTCGAAGGTTAATCATCAATTGAACGTGAGTGTTGGTGATTCGGTTTATGGAGGTTTGAATCCGGGGCGTGGGATCCGATTCAAACCGTTTGCAGCTGATGATAATCAGTTGGTGACGATAGCGTCTAGGGCGAATAATGTTAGGGCTTTGCAGAATTACTCTCACGAGGAGGTTAATGATGATGAATTTGACGACCTGTGTTACAACGAAACCCTAATCGGTAAGAATTTGGGGAAAACGCACAGATTGGCTTCACAGAGTTATGCGTCAAGGTTTCAGTCTGATCATCATACAAATGATGGATTAAACTATCAAAACATGGAGCATTCAGGTGTCAGACCTAGGAAAATTAGCAAAATTGGTTACTGGAATGAGAATGGTGAAAATGGTGAAAATGATGATAATGATCTTGGGGGAGATGATTATTATGAGAAGTATGGTGATCGAATCAACAGGGGCTCAGAGCACTGTTATTATGATGGTGAGAGTGAGTTTTCGAGAGGGGTTAAGAGAGATAACGATTCGATCGGGCAAATTGTGTCGTCGATTAAGCTTTTGGCTGATGGGTTTGTGAAGATGGAGAAGATGAAGATGGACATGGTTCATGAGATCGAGAGAATGCGAATGGAAGCTGAGATGAAGCGCAACAAGCTGCTGCTGGAGTCGCAGAAGCAGATAGTTGAGGCTTTTGTCAAAGGTTTATCAGAGAATAAGAGGCAACAGCAATGAACAGATACGATAACAATAATGGGATTTGAGGTTTGTTTTCATTGAATGCTATAAATCTTCTTTCTTTATAGAGAAATTACTGTTCTTGTGATTTTGATTGTGCTCATGTCCTTGATCATAATTCATACAAGTGAACCAATGGTTCATTTCATGCTTTAACTGTTCTTGGTTCTTTCTGTAATTGAAGCACAATGAGCTACTCCACGTCTATGGTAAAAAGTTAATAGAAAATCACGAAAGTATTCATTTCTCCTGGTCTGTTATGTCTCTATGCTAAATGTGTGAACAATTTCGCATATAAAACTGTGAGATGTATGAATCTTTATTTGTGCATCTATTTTTACTTGCATATAGCCTTTATGTTAGATAACGGTAAAAAAACCAATATTAAAATAATATGCGCATCAGATTCGAGTATTTATTGTTTGTTCTTGCGTATCCTTCAAATTATCTCTTGTCTACCATATTTATTGTTTATACTCAAGTATCACTAAATTTTCATAAGCAAAATTTCTTGTGAAATGAGGCATGAAAAGGAGTCACTACAAAAAGTTCAATCTCATGTTGATCATAGGATGCGAACGAGGTGGACTCTAAGAGAACAAATCTTCGGTTCCATGTAGGTTTAGACGTATTTAGCTTAACATTTTTAATCGAATATCTTATTTTAAAGTAATATAATTCATATCTCACAAAACGATAAACTATATACATAATAGACAATACTACATCTTCTCTTGCCTCTCTTACACCCATTCTCAATCCTTTTACAAACCAATTGCCGTTTAAACCCAGCGGAATCTTTTACATTGATTATTTACAAATAAAACAACAAAATTTGATGAAATCGTACTCAAAAAGTTTAGTTTTAACTTGTTGAACCCGTTAATTGCCTGTATTTCTTTTTCCCTATATTGACCTCATGTTAAAAATATACAAACGCATAATTGTTACTGAGATGGAAAAGCTAGCCGAAAACGTGTTGGACGTATTCATTAGCGATAACCAAGAATGACACGCCACGTCACACTCTACTGCGTCTTTAATGTATTTGTCATATGGATTCTATGACGCCAATCACGTATGTTATACGACACCAATCACATGATTAAACTCATAGCCAACTACTGCATTTTTTAAATCATAAAAATGCCAACAGAATTGAATCCATCCAATACAAGCACTAAAATAGAAGCAGACACCATCTTATCTGTTAGTAGGGTGTAAGTGTTGTTTAGATGTTTTATTGTGTTTATGTTTAAAGCTTGAGCACATGCCCTAATATAATAAAATTTTCAAGCTACAGTTTTCACTGGTGATTTTAACAACATCCAACGTTTATTGTACGCAAATACGCAAATACATACGTACACACGTGCCGGGTACGCACATTGGATTAATTATGATCATCATAAATCATAATTACTAACCCCACGTCCTTACACAGTGTGGATGGTAACCACTAACCACCATGAACCCACCCACCCCTTCAATGGAGTTAGTGGTGCATGATTGAAAAGTCAATGGGTAAGGTATGGGTTTGGTGGTGGTGGTGGTGTGGTATACCACTAGTGGGGTCGACCACCTCCCACCTCCCACCTACCATCGCCATCCCCCATCCTCATCATCACCACCTTTATTAACCACCACCACCCATATCTCCCAACCCCAAGATCCACCCTTTTCCCCCACCCATGTCCGCCACCGCCAACGCCGCCGTCAAGCCACCCCGGCGATTCCCTCCGCCGTGCTGGACCCGCGATGAGGCCTTGGTCCTCATCGAAGCTTACCGTGAACGCTGGCACGCCCTCCACCGTGCCTTCCTCAAAAACCCCGATTGGGATGCGGTGGCGGAGAAGGTGACCACCGCCTGCCCCGACGTCACGCCGCCCAAGACCGCCGCCCAGTGCCGCCACAAGATGGAGAAGCTCCGCCAGCGCCACCGCGCCGAGAA
Source organism: Flaveria sonorensis (assembly GCA_025506505.1). NCBI lineage: Eukaryota > Viridiplantae > Streptophyta > Magnoliopsida > Asterales > Asteraceae > Flaveria > Flaveria sonorensis. The sequence goes on along the minus strand of CM046428.1, from coordinate 2,879,272 downwards.
GCAACGCGCCGCCGCGTTCCCCGGTGGTCGATTCTTCTCTTCGTGGTTCTACTTTGAAGCCATGGAGGCTATGGAGAATGGACCCAACGCCGATTCCGGTAATAATTGTAATCATATTATTACGAACGATTCCGAGATTATTAACGGAATCCCTATTTCCGATCACCGGAGCTTAAACCCAGGTCGGGGAATTCGAATTAAACCCTCTGCTGTTCAAAATTTGGTAACTTTAGCTGCTAGTTCTACTATACATACTCCTGATTTTGATTCTAGGGTTTCAAATCATGATATGAGCAATTGGGCGAATCAAGAAGACGATAACGAACATGAGCTTCTTGTTGATTCCATAATTAACAGAAATCATAATAAGAATGGGGTCCGGATGAAGCCCTCAGTTTCTTCTCACCATGAGCATGCTGCAAGAAAGTTTAGCAAGGTGGTTCAAGATCATGAAGTGGGTGAGAATGGGGAGATGTGGGTTAAAGTGTGCAGGAACAATGGTAACCCTAGTTTGAAACAGGGGAAGAAGAGGGGTAATGGTGGGATTCATGAGGTGGTGTCTTCTATCAAGTTGTTGGGAGATGGGTTCATGAAGATGGAGAAGATGAAGATCGATATGGCTCGGGAGATTGAGAGAATGCGAATGGAGACGGAGATGAGGCGAAATCAGTTGATCTTGGAGTCGCAGAAGCAGATTGTGGATGTGTTCTTGAAGGGTTTGATTGAGAGCAGGAAGCAGCCAAGAACAGAAACAATGGCGGGTTCATTGGTTTAGATATGCTGTTAGTTCCTGTATGTAATAATGTGTTTTTAGTTGGGAGACTAATGTAGTTTTGCTGTAAAAATGTATCAGATATTTGTGGAGTTTGTGGTTTGATTACATGAGTTTATCATTGGTTGTTTCTGTGTGGTTGTTTCAATCTCTGGTTTTGGATCAAGGGTTTCGAACTTAGTTTGGTAGTAACTTTGTGATCACTAGTAATAACAAAATTTAAAATTGATGGCATGTATCAACTGATGGGTTCGAACTTAGTTTGGTAGTAACTTTGTGATCAGTAGTAATAACAAAATTTATCATTGGTTGTTCTGTGTGGTTGTTTCAATCTCTGGTTTTGGATCAAGGGGTTCGAACTTAGATTAGTAGTAAATTTGTGATCAGTCGTAACAAATTTTAAAACTGATGGTTGGTATCATGATGGTCGGTAGGTCGGTAGCAACTTAGTTCTCTATTGTAACTTTTAGCAATTGACACTTATGAACTTATGATAGCACTACTATATATAATGTGTCTTCATGAAAAGTTACGATTGTTCATTGCGATGTTTTAACCCCTACATAATTCGATCATTTGTACTGATTTCGAGACTCTCTTCCACACGAATTTTTAAACTAGAAAGTTTTATGGCCGTTCTTGCGAATTAACTGTCTTATCCAATTAAGGATTTCGTGCATTAATAAAATATTTTAATCTGAAAATGATCTTTACACTATTCAAAAATCAATATGGGAAAGTATGAAAACAAAAGAACATAACATAAAGTGTCTTGAAACTAAACATTTGTTTTGGCTAGAGAGACACATAAACAAGTTCATACATATATATGTCAATTTAGCCGGCAGATTGTTTCTTACATATTAGCTTTCAGAGTTCTACTTTTATTAAATCCAGATTATCAGTATAAAAATATAACCATCTTTTGATCGTTTTTTTTTCTTGATAACAATTATTTTCTTAAGGAATATCACTATCTTTAATGTATTTTTTCACACTTAACGATAGAACGGGCGACGAACTATGAGCATAAATCATGTTTAGTGTAGTTTTTCAAACTTAAACATGCCTACATTGTGATATTCGCTTCTCACCATTAACTTGGCACAACACATCCTCTTACTACAGGATTACACGCTATATTGATGTTAAAGTATCCTAAATCATATTATAGTAATCTTATTGTAATATTGTAATCTTGTTTGTGTGTTTGATTATTACCAAAAATTAGTTAGATTTCTTCTGAAATATGTATAAAAGAAAAGCCATCTTTAATTCTCAATTATATTTCATTTGTTTTCCCAGGGAGAAAAGGGAAATATCGATAATCTTGAGAATGCCAAAGCTAATGACAACACATGTGTTGCTCATATGCCTTACTTTCTTTACATTATTCATTGGTCATGAGTGTAATAAGATCAATTTATTTATATTATTTAATTTCTACACAAATTTTCCAAAATCTATAACAATTTTGTTGTTGCACAGGTGACTTATGTTCGATCAACAGCTTGAATGGAAAAGAAATGTGTCAAAAATACAACGCTCCTAACAATATTGTAAAATATTGTTGTTGTCCGGATGTTACATTTTGTTTCGACATTAAAGACTTGTGTCATAGAAAATGTCCCCATCTTCAAGTATGTAATTGATCGACGTGAGTTTTAACAAAATAGCTTGTTGTTTTGTTTCACTTTTGATTGTTTTTAATTTAGAGTAAATTTTACGATCAGTTTCTATGGTTACATCTAAATATCGAATTTGTTATTTGATTTTAAAACTTACGGATATGATCCATAGTCTTCAATTTCTATTTATTTATAAATTCAAAACCCTCTCTTTTATTTAATCTACATGTTAACAAAGTGTAATTGAAATTGAAGATTAGAGATCGTATCTACAAGTTTTATAGATAACAGATCAAATTCAAGATTTGAATGAAACTGCATGGACTAATCTTTTAACCATTTTTTTATATAGTGAGAAGATTGAAGTTATATTTGATAATGGTTGCGAGAATAGCAAGAAATATAACGATCGCAATGCATCACTACATATGAATATCTCCTAGGATTGGGAGTCCACTGATTCCTACTAAATGAGAGTTCCCCCTACTTTTTAGTTCTCACTTCTATTATATGTTTATAAATGTCACTAGCGTTTGTAGTTCAGTGATAAAAGTTAATATTTTTTAAAAGATTAAAGTTCAAATCCTGATATGAGGTAAATTAATAATTGATATAATTTATAAGTAGAAGTACATACTTTTTTGAGTTGTCGTTCTAAAAAAATGACAAAAGTTTGAACATCTTAAATACATCCAAAAGCACATTAAATATAATCAAAGCAATAACAATAATAAATGGAAGCATTAATTGTTTAAATAAAAGAAGAATGCATAGAAATTAATGTGAATTTAATAGATATAAATTTAAAACCATTGAATTTATTATTTAAATAAACAAGGGTGTACTTGATGCTTGACTTAGCTCTCGCTATGCATAGGATTCGAGAAGGGAACTGATTGCAATACGATCTGATATACACAGTCTTACCTTGCACTTTTATACAAGAGGCTTTTTTTTATGACTAGAAACAATGATTTTAATATCACAAATCAACAACCTTAACAGTTGCTTCAATGCACACACTCAATTGAATTCATTAAATGTAAATATATCTAATTATAAATTTAGAACTAATTTTTGTAAATTCTAGAAATTTGTAAGCGATGTATGTCAAAGTAACGATAAAAAATAAAAAAAAGTTTAAATACCTATTCACCTCAATTATTGTGGTTAAGTAGAATGTTAATTGTATGAAGAGTTGTTGGATGGTGTTTATTTCTTATCAACTGATTCTAACAAACATAAAGTAAAACTTATATTTGATTGATTGAATTTTAAGTCAATTAATAATACTAAACGCAGAAGATAATTCAAATAACGAAAACACTGATCACAACCAGGTCGCTTATGCATGCTACATACCAGGTCATTTGTAAAGAAAAATGTTCATTTTGGACAAATTTGCAGAATTTATCGAATTTCATGGAAGGTTAATTCGGTAATTAACCATATGAGAATAACTCTAATGGAGGTCAAAAACACAACAAAACTTTGACACTTGTAACAATTCGAAGAAAAATGGGACATACAATAAGCTCTAAAATCCCTCTAAACCTTTTGTTTCTTCTAATTTATGGGATTGATCCGAATACATTGGATCTATATTTCTGTTTATGTACATGTGGACCAAATCTAATCCAACACATACAACAATGTTCAAACATCATCATCACTTCCACATTTGGAACAAAGTACTACTAATGTACATAAGTCGAACACATTTCTTCATGACATTTTGGTTGTCACTCTAGGTGTACTAGAATGGCCAAGGAACATGCCGGATCACCACCGAAATATCACCTACTCGAAGCACGAAAGAATCACCTCACTCGGATCCTAGCCGTTAGCGGCCTCTTCACATTGTTCTACATACTGGGCGCTTGGCAAAGCAGTATCGCGCCTACAACACACACCGAATTCACCAACAAAGTAGGGTGTGATAAGAAATCCAAAGCGTCATCACCATCTTCGTCGTCATCTGAATCGTTAGATTTTGAAAGTCATCATCAGATAGTTATCAAAGATGCACAACTTATGCCTGAGTTTCCACCATGTAACATGTCGTATAGCGAATACACTCCATGCCAAGACGCGAAAAGGGGAAATGAATTCGATAGGGAAATGTTGAAGTATAGAGAGAGGCATTGTCCAAGTAAAGATGAACTCCTGCATTGTCTCATACCTGCACCACCAAAGTACAAACCACCCTTCAAATGGCCACAAAGTCGCGACTACGCGTGGTATGATAATATTCCTCATAAAGAACTTAGCATCGAGAAAGATCGCCAAAACTGGATTAAAGTTGAAGGTGATCGGTTTAGATTTCCCGGTGGCGGTACCATGTTTCGCCATGGAGCTGATTCTTACATTGATGATATCAATGAGCTCATCCCTCTATCAAACGGAACCATTCGAACTGCATTAGATACAGGGTGTGGAGTAAGTATAGCTTTTTGATCACTTATGTTTCTCCCTTATAACTTGAACTCAATGTGATGGACGAGGAAAACTCATCGCAAAAGACTAGGGGGTAAATTTTTGACACGATAAGAAAACATGAGCTGAACCTAACACGAATTTTACAGATTTGGGTTTAGCTAGGCTGGTTGACCCGTTTGATGTACTTAGGTGGAACCCGCCAACCCGTTTAGCTAGGCATGTTGACCCGTTTGATGCATTTATTATTTATTTTATTATTTATATACGTTTTATGACATACTTAATTTTTTTTTTGTTTTATTTCATAATTTAAAACTAATTATAGAAATTGAAATAAGATCTTACATCTAAAATATAATTGTTCTATATTCATTTGTATTTCTTTTTGTAAATAGTAATTTTAAAATATTAATATGTGAAAAAAATAGACAAAAATTTAAAAAAATGGGTCAAACGGGTTGTGTTCTTGTCAACCCTTAAATTTTCACGTCATGTTCGGGTCCACATGTTTGACATGATTTTCAGGTTTGGATTGTTTTCGAATTCAAGTGCGGTTGGACCCGCCAACCCCATAAACATGGTCTATTTAGTCCAGAAACACCAAATTTGTTGCTCATACAACCGATGAGGGACAAATCACATACCTACTAATGGTTTCGGTCTGTAAAACGAAACATCTTTATTATCAAGTTTTTGATGTTATGATGTGGTTAATTAATGCTCTATAAGTTGTATGAAGGTTGCAAGTTGGGGTGCATACCTGCTCAAGAGAGACATAATCACAATGTCTTTTGCACCAAGGGACACACATGAAGCCCAAGTGTGGTTTGCACTCGAACGCGGAGTTCCTGCTATGATCGGCATCATGGGATCACAAAGACTTCCTTATCCATCGCGCGCTTTTGATATGGCCCATTGTGCTCGCTGCCTAATCCCATGGAGTAAATATGGTAAGGTTGTATATATGTCTAATCACCTAATTAAAATACAATATATTGTACAAATTCATGCTTAACAATAATGCAATTTGAATGTTAATTTGTAGATGGATTATATCTAATTGAAGTAGACAGAGTTTTAAGGCCTGGTGGTTACTGGATACTTTCTGGACCTCCTATTCAATGGAAGAAGTTATGGAGAGGATGGGAAAGAACACCAGAAGATTTGAAACATGAACAAGATGATATTGAGGAAACCGCGAAACGTCTTTGTTGGAAGAAAGTTGTAGAAAAGGATGCTTTTGCTATATGGCAAAAACCAATCAACCACATTGGTTGCATCAAAGCCAAAATGAAGCATCACAAGCCACACATATGCAAATCAGGCAATGCCGATGACGCGTGGTATAGTACTCCTAGCTAGTACTTTTCTTTCTCATTGTTAATCATCTTGAAGATATAACATTAATGTTAATTAATACTAACATGATTTTAATCATTTTTTGTGTGTATAAGGTATAAAGAACTGGAACCATGCATTACCCCTATGCCAGAAGTAAGCGGTCAGGGTGAAGTCTCGGGTGGAGCGTTAGAAAAATGGCCACAACGCGCCATGGCTGTTCCTCCTAGAATCAGAAACAATGTTGTAAGGGGTGTGACAGAAGAGCAATTTCAAAAGGATAACGAAATATGGAAAGAGCGCGTGACACATTACAAACGCATAGTTACCGCCATACCTCAAGGAAGATATCGTAACATATTGGACATGAATGCTTACATTGGTGGCTTTTCTGCAGCCTTGATGAAATATCCTGTGTGGGTCATGAATGTGGTTCCTGCAAATTTCCAACCCTACACACTAGGAGTAATCTACGAACGTGGGTTCATCGGGGTGTATCATGATTGGTGTGAGGCGTTCTCAACGTATCCTAGAACATATGACTTCATCCATGCAGGCGGTGTGTTCAGTATGTATCAAGATAGGTATATGCAAATGATCTTTTTGCATGTTTTTTTTATTACGGTGATTAGAATTTAGAATATTATTATCTTTGTCTACTCTGAGTGGAATTTTATTGTGTATGTTTGTTTTTATAAATTGAAGGTGTGACATCACAGACATTCTCTTGGAAATGGATCGGATCTTGCGGCCCGAAGGGACTGTAATATTTAGAGATGAGCCAGATGTGATAGGAAAGATTAAAAGTGTAGCTGAACGTATGAGGTGGAATACCAAGACCGTTGAGCATAAAAGTCAACAAGTCAACGGAGAAAAAGTACTTGTTGCTGTCAAGAGTTACTGGACAGGTGAAGCTAATGAGGAGCAAAACCACACTAAATTGAAATACTAAGGTTGAGGATGCTTGCTTATTCTCAGGCCTAATGATCATGAAGCGTGTTAACGGGTCAAAACATGTTCAGGTTGCGATGGGTTTTTAGTATAGGCGGGTCAAGTTGACTACAAACAATTATATTCACTTTTTATAAATAGTTAATGCATACGATTAAAAACTATAGATTAGTGCTATAAACTCATCTTAGCATGTCTATCCATCAATCCTATTGTGTAGCTCTTGGTGTTTATTTAACATCCATATTTATAAATGCACATGAGCACAAAGCTTTCATTGCCCTCAATTTTATATTGACAACCTTCATCTTTAACTTAACCAAATATACTATATAAAATACGTGATCCATAATATTGATTTACAACAAGCTGAAGCACAAGCCAGGTACAAGTTCTAAAGCATGAGGCTGCTTCTTCTTCTTCTTCCTCTTGAATAAAATTCATGTTATGTCGACATTTACTGAATTCATGAAGGAATTTTAATTATAATAAACACAACAATGAATAAAATTGTGTGCTTATGTTGATCCATAATCTTGGTTGGGCCGATGTAAAGTGGATCTCTTTTTCTTTATAAAATAAAAGGGGGCTTAACTAAAAAGACGTTAGAACATGATTCTCAGCAGATTTCTTGCTCTCATGAAAATGTTTTCTAGGTTTAACAATCGGTTATATCGTTGGAGATGGACTCGCATGGGCGGACTTAAAGTATTAGGAGGGGGCAGCCGTCCACCCTATTTTTGTTTTCCTATGGTATATATACGTGAAAATCACCACTGCTTTTCATAAAATTTTGTGATCGCCTCCCTTAAACTTTTGAAACTGAAAAAAAAAAGCAAGATTGTTTCAAACACATTGTGAGGATCGGAACTACAACGGGATCCAAGGGGTCCGGTAACCCTCTTACAGTCTTGCGAACCATATTTGATCACTAACCAGGGTCTATAACCGAGTAGATTATTAGTACTTTAACGCTCAAATAATCAAGTAGTCAGTAAGAAAAAAAAAGAAAAATTTATAATCGAGGTAGATGTTTTTGACAATAAAACAAGTGAAATCTATATTGGTGTCAATATATGATGGATCAAAGGTTATATAATTTACTGGCCGACATTTTCTCAAACTTGTTGAACATTCCATCGGTGACGTTTTGCCACCGCACATTGTCAATTTTATAAGTATGATTGGTTTAACGATGTTCTTTAGCAATGAACTGAATCCGACCCGACCCGGACTGAAAACAATTATTATATTGCGATAGCCAAATTAACGACCCTAAAAAATTTACTTCCGAAACTCTCGAGATATGGGTTATTTGGGACTGCTTAAAACTATTTAATCCATCATGGATAGAAAATAAGGGGTTGAAATAGGTTATCTGATAATTTGGAAATCAAATAAACAGTAGTGAACAAAGAAAAGCATTGAAAGCAACCCCAAACATCCCAGAAAGAAGAGAATTGGAATCAAAATGAATAACCTAAAGACAAAGTTAGCAGAGAGATACATGCATGTGAACTTAAAGTGGTTTCCTGCAATCTGTTTCATACATCATGTTAATATGTTAAGTTTAATTAATTGCTTTGGAAGTTTATAAATGGTGCTAATGACTTTAGTTATCATATATTTTGTTTGAAAGTGGTGGATGGAATCATTCTTAAAAGCAGTGATTTCACATGACTAGTGGAGCCTCTTTGGGGATTGCCTGTATGCCATACTTGTTTTGCTTCTGAAGCTACTTAACTTAGCAGACTCATTAATTAGCATGCATCAGATCCAATGCAAACTACACTCATCTTCTAGATTTTTAAACCAAACACATCAAAAGTTTAAGTTATGATGGTTTTCAGTTTATTGTATTTTTAATGTGTTCATACACGCAGTAGCAGAACAAGAAAGATTGTTTCGTATGGTGTCGGTATTTTTCAATTAGATCTTGAATTCTAACAATCCAGACGTCATATATTTTGGCCCGGCCAAGGGTCACAAAGTAAAAAAGAAATTGTTATTAGATAAAAAAACATAATAAAAATCAATGTCGTTAATATATAAGAATATATATTTTATAGCTATTTCCAACGAGTTTTCTGAAACATTTCCCTCACATTTTCAATGGTAACTATTGCAAAAAACTAGTTTTAAATATTGCAAATAGAAGCATTGTTCATATACTTATCATCTATCCGGTTTTGTCAATTCGTCTATAAATGTTAGCTATGTTTTATCTTGGACTTTTTAAATTTTTATATAACTTATCAATTACTTTTTTAACTTGCAAAAGAATTTATTTAAAATATTTTAAAACCAGTGAGCAATTTCAGAAAAACAATGCTGTTAATTGTAAAAAAAAGAAAAAAAAAGAGTAGTGGCATTCGAAATTCATGTATTATATGTTCTACATGTTTGGAAAAAGAAAATGATGTCGGTTTACCTCATCCAATGATTCCGCCCCAAAATACACGAGTAGATCAGCTTCTATTATAATCAATAATTAACAAAGGCATAATATATATTGTTTTTATTTTATGTTTCTTTGGACTTTATGATTTGTCTTTCTTTCCTCCGAGTATTGCATCATCTTTTTTTCTTTTTTAATATTAATTTCCATTGTTAAAAGTTAAAGTCAATGATTAAAAAAGCACATATGCCGTATTATATTCCTTAGAGAAGGTGATGTGCAATAATGTAGCAATATTTTATGATACCAGTATACCACCACCACAAGTTCATAATATGATTTATAAATAATTAAGTCCAAAAGAATCCAAACACAGTGACCCAGTGTAGACCATGTTATGATAATGTTTATATTAACGGTAGGTTTAGTAATTTGTGAAAACTTAAATATCTCTGAAAATCACGTAAACCTTAAATATCTTTAAAAATCATGTAATTCATACCAAAATCTTACCAAATCGATTTCTACTTAGACGGCATGACCTCTTGCAATGAATCATCGCAATCATTCATGAAATGTTATGACAGTTAGCGATTACAACTCCCATAACTATCAACTGATGGTTATATCAGTAGAAACAACATCAGCAGCAGCTATTCATTTTGCTACCGAAGACCACGTTATCAATTATCAATTGCTGCCAAAACCAAAGTTTCTACTGAAGTATCTTGCTATAAAGTTTTAGTTGGTGCCAATAAACTTTTGCTACTAATCTCCGGTAAGCACCGAAGATTATTTTCAAAGAACTTTTCACAACCAGTAGCGTTGTCTTCAGGCCCCCTGTTGGTCATTGGTTTCGTCTCCTTGACATACCTAGGTGTCTTGGAAGCTAGAATAGTCTTGATGCAGTGTGCATTACGCACCTTTTAACCTACATCAATGTATATATTCTAGTTTCTCAATTATTCTTAAGTGAATCCGATTAACCAAAATTGTCCGATAACACTAAAATTCGCAAAGATTAAGAACATAAGATTGACATTCAAGAACAAATACCTATATTCACATTAACCGATATTATTATCAACATAATCCAAAATAACACGCATTTGAGGTTGCCACGAAGACATAATTTACTATCAGTACCATCGTACCACTAAAAATATAATATTCAAGAGCGAAAGAGGAAATACATAATATTTTAGGGAGTAAACACGAGGATTGATTATAGGGACGTGCTTGGAGTTTCTTAATAAAAAGAGATCGCATGATGATTTGTGGAGATGGAAAGTGGGAAGAAAGTGTCAAAAGAAATAGTTTATCATGTGTTTGAAACATGATTAAAGGGCTTAATGCATTTATTACACAAAATTTTGATTATTATATTAAGCAAGAAATATGTGTATAATAGTGTTGAATAAATAAAATAGTAAATAACCATAAAAAAAGATTTAGGCAATATTAAATTATTTTAATTCAAACAGATTTTAATATGATATTCAACAAGTGATAAATCTATAAAATATAAAAGATAAATTTTAAAAACGATATATAGAAAATAATACACAATACAAATAATGTACATCTTAATTTCAAAGATAAAGTTGAAATAGTAGCTGGAAAAAAGATGATGAACACACTGAATTGTAAGAGGTGGTGCAACCATAATTTGTTTATTCATTAGGTATAAAATACATTGTTTATTAGAATCATTTATTTACTTAATTATCAATTTTATTGGGCCTTTATAATAAGTTTTTTTCCGTATAATTATGATTGCATTTAAACTGTGTACTCTTTTTCTCTCCTTTCTAAGAGATGCGTCATTGTAAAAGAATTTTTGAACGTCTCTTTTCCATGTATTTTTTATATGTTTCTTTTTCTTTCACATCAGACCACGTTTCATGGTGAGGATGGTCTAAATCCCTTTTGTTTGGACAACTGTTTAAATGCAAGATGTCACGATGATACTAAAATAAATTACTCCTATCATAAAAGTTGCAACATTTCTTCTAATGATTTGTTTCAATGTCCGTATATTTTTTTTATAAATATACAAATTAATAATCATCGCATTTAACTGATACAACTTGTATTTGTTCTTATATCATATTATTTTTTAGATGGTTAATTAATGATAAACTAGTAAAGTGTTTTCTTCAACTCCCAGGTCACCGTTCTTGTTTTGAATTTCTAATCACGTTTAGAGAAAAACATTTGTACCTGTCAAGATATCGCTCTCTTTTAATTCCATTCTTGTAATTTTGTTTATAATTATCAAGTTTCTTTTAGCTTTCAAATTGACAAATTATTTCGATGCATTATTGGCGACATTATCTTTTCGTGGGATGTGGCATTCAATTCGTGGCACGATCGTCATTTTACTTCTTTAGCTTATGTTTTTCATGAGTGTGTCAAATAATATAGGCTTAGTGTGTGTTTCTATCTTTGTATATGAGATTGATATTTACTTGTTTGGTTGTGGCTTATCTTTTGGTCATGGTTAGTACTTAGTACCACACGTATTATTTAATTATAAAACCAAAGGTAAAAGGTTGATTGGAGATTTGATTAAATTAAATATAAATTACTTTACAGTAAACATAGGGAGCAAAAAAACAAACGAGAAACAGAAGAATATAAAAACGAATTGCAAAAACAAGAAATAAACAAACAATTACTTATGGTTTTAGGTAATTTGTGAAATTGTAAACTTAATTGGTGATAACAATATTGATTTGATTACGTGGACATAGCCTAGTTCAATTTCATGATTATACTAGGACACAATTCATATAGTCAGACACCAAGCATGTGTTCTTAACTAAGTCAATTAACTAGAGGTGTGTGCATGGTTGGGTGGCGTATAATACATTGTTTGTTGAATTCACGTGAAATTAAACACATAAAAATAGTTACTCAAATTCACGTGTTTGTCCTTACAACTTCTCAAAACATAACATTGATCAATAAAGTTGTGTTAACACTTTTTAAATTCAATAATGATAGAGATATTCACTTTTTTACATAGGCATAATATAAAACCACGGCATAAATGTAAATCCATCTATCACATTTCAATATTGATCCAACTGCCAAATACAACCATCAAAGTTAAACAAAACAATGAAGTAAATCGTAATCTCAGTTGTTATCTTGAGATGTTATCCGAACATGATGGGGCATTGTTAGGAGGTAAACATAGTCGTAAGTAAACATTCAAAAGTCCTAGACAGGAATCACAAAAATAAGAGTGTGGGTCGTCAAGACTCGTTCAAATCCTAAACATTTTGCTTATATGTGCAATCTAATCTTGTAACTTTACGTTCTTATGTGAAATATAGCATCAGGGAGTGATTATTCAAGTGTTTGAGAGCTTTTTGAAGTCTTAAGGCCGAAGCCAGGAACAAAATTTCAAAATCTCTAAAAACTGCAACGGTTTTGAGTTTAAATAAGCAACAAAAACTGCTTCGCGATGCAAACCATAAACTTACCCTCTAAAACCGTAACTTTATGGTTGTGTTTACAAAACCACATGTTGTTCTTCGTACCTTTACATGTATGTGAAGTCTGAAAGGTATATGTGCAGCACAAAACCTTATTATTTTGTCATTATTAGTCTTGTTCGATCTTCTCGTATATTATTCTTTTTTCTTCCGTATTTTTTCTTCCGTATTTTAGTTACAACTTGTTAAATTATAAACTATATAAAGTACCATCATTTCAATGTAAAAGAAGAACACTAATATATAATTAGCATAAATAACATATACATAAACAAATATTGATCATAAAGAGAGAAGATGGTGGGGTTGGGTTGTTTGTTTCTTTTTATTTTTCTATAGTATGTGGGTCTCACAACTTGTCTTAATATAACTATAATTATACTTCTTATTTTTTTAGATAATTAGGATATTCTTATCATTGCATATTAAACTAACATAGAATTTTAAATCTATCCACTGAGGAACTATTTGTTTTTTGTCGAGCAAACAATTGAACCATAAATGTAATAAATAAAACCTAAGCACCAAAACTATAATATAGCTATACCATATGGTATATGAGTTATATTTGGTTTTCAAGTCATTTCGCTTCATAAACCATTTTTTTTTGTGTGTGTGTGTCACCGGTCTCTAACCATGTATAAAGGAAGCATCTTTGGTTACATGTTTCATAATAGAAATTCATATTCGCTCTTGTTTTCTCTTTGAATTATCAGACTGAATTTTCACAGATAATATCAAAAATATTTCGATTTAATAGTGATCTTTGCGAGATCCATTAAAATATCTTAAGTCCTTGATTTCATTTCAATTTGTCTGTAACCATACTTTCGATCGTGTTTTTGTGTTCTGGTTGTTCTTCATATTAATCCACGTGGTGTTTGTTTGATTCGGTTCCACTAAAGTTGACAATATCTCAAGTCCTTTGCGATTCCAAAGCAAACATAACTTGTGTGTGGATTATGTTTAAAAAGTTATTTAACAAATCATTTAGTATATTACAACTATACAAGAGAATATTTAAACATGTTGTGTTATATCATGTGAATTATAATGGTAGTGGGTTAATAATTGGAGTCGTTAATGTCAATCAAATAAAAAGGTTTTCTTGAATAATAGGCAACCATTATCAAGTGACACTGCTGTGAAACAGTCGGAATCTGACTGCTTGTGATGTGTGCATCCTACACTAAAAAACTTCAATTTAATACCTATGAATGTGAAGTTGATTGCTAAAGAGTTGACTTTATAATTATAACTCTCTTTCCTTCCACCTGCAACCTCCATAAGCCATTCAACCCCCTTCCATTCTTCACTTTCAGCTTTTGCTTATTTAAATTCTCTCTTTTTCAGCCCATTTTCGTATTTATACACCCTTTGTCTTCAATTTGCATCGTTCAATTCGTCTTCTTCATTGATCAAACTTGTGTAAAGACTCTGAAAGCATGTAACTTTGTGTTCTTGCTGATGATCTTCAAGATTTCATTGTATGGTTTGTGGGTTTGAATGTTTGATTGTTTGAAACTGCATCTTTCGTTCATCTAGTTCAGTTGTTTAGTCTGGCTATCTTCGAGATTTCTATTCCTTAAGAAAACCTTTATAAAAATCTACCCAGTATGTAACTTCAGTCAATCCATTGATTTCTTCTGCTAAAACCAAAAAAAATCAAAAAAAAGAAAGATCTAGTTTCGATCTGGATCGAATTCTGAAGATTGTGTAGCAATACCTTTATAAAAATCTGCAAATTATGTAAGGTTTTTGTCACTGATCTTTAGATTCTATCTTAAAAAAAAACCAAAAAAAAATTGTGTTTAGTTTGTAGTATAGATATTTAGGAGGGAAGAGAGAATTGAAACTGTTGAGATGGAAGGTGGGGATGGGCCCACGCCGCCGGTGTCAGCACCGGCGACACCTGGAACTCCGGGAGCTCCATTGTTCACTTCTCTGCGAGTTGACTCGCTGTCGTATGAGCGTAAGTCAATGCCTCTCTGCAAGTGTCTGCCGCTTGATGGACCGTCGTGGGGAGCACCGCGCACTAGCTGCTTCACTGATCTCCCCACGCCGGACATCTCACTCACCCGAAAGGTACCCTGCAGGTTTTGATATAATGATATGACAATTGCAGCCTTTGTAAATCTTTGAGTACCTCCTCATGGGTGATAGAATTTGATGATTTGATCCAATTGTATGCAGTTGGGCGCAGAATTCGTGGGAACGTTTATATTAATATTTGCAGCGACAGCAGGACCAATAGTGAATGAAAAATATTCAGGATCAGAGACACTGATCGGGAATGCAGCATGCGCAGGGCTAGCTGTGATGATAATAATATTATCGACTGGTCATATCTCAGGAGCACATTTGAACCCGTCTCTCACGATTGCATTTGCAGCACTGCGCCATTTTCCGTGGGCTCAGGTCCCCGCCTACATCTTGGCTCAAGTTTCAGCCTCCATATGTGCTTCATTTGCTCTCAAAGGTGTTTTTCACCTGTTTATGTCTGGTGGTGTTACGGTTCCTTCTGTCAGCACGGGTCAAGCTTTTGCACTTGAGTTCCTTATTACTTTTAATCTCCTCTTTGTTGTCACAGCCGTTGCCACTGATACTCGCGCTGTATGTATAACATACTTTCTTTATCTAATCTATAATTTTACAAATGTTTAGGAATTCTATCTCATTCGTAGATGTGGCTATTTAGGTTGGAGAATTGGCAGGTATTGCGGTTGGAGCTGCTGTTATGCTGAACATTCTTGTTGCAGGGTGAGTAAACAAAACCCTTTATGTAACATTGTAATGTATATTTGTGGGTGGTTGCATACTTGATTAGATCATAATGTTGTTTGCTAATCTTATGGTAGGAAATCAAGCGGTGCTTCAATGAACCCAGTGCGTACACTAGGTCCAGCAATTGCAGCAGGGAATTACACGGTGATATGGGTCTACCTGTTGGCACCTACACTTGGGGCCCTGGCTGGAGCCGGAGTTTACACATTGGTCAAGCTTCAAGGGGGTGAGGGAGAGGAACCACGTTCTGCTCGCAGCTTCCGTCGCTAAATGCTGCCAGTCAGTGTATTGGTATGCAAATTATGTACAAGTTACATAATTACTATCATCTATCTTTAGTTTCCTGTGTGGTGTGATGCTAATAAAAGGGGATGTGATCTCATCCCCCATTAAACTGGTGTGCTACCGCCTGAAAGGATACCTTACAGGCAAATGTGTGTGATGTGTATGGTTTGCTTTTTGTGTTGATCTTTGTAATAAAGAACGCATAGACTTTTATGTTGTCTGTTTGTTTGAAGTTGTGATATGTGTGATCTTTGTTTTGTAACTATAAGTTTGTGGATTACTTAAATTTGTCAACTCATTTCATAATATGTTTAAACTGGTATAAGCGTGTAAGGATAAAATGGTTATTCGGAAGGGTTTAACATATTTATTAAAAATAATTCAAATGAAGGAACAAACAAACATACATACCCAACAAAAATACCACTAAACATTCTTGTTATTTCTCATACTCGTCAAATCTACAGCTTTAGGGACGATTTGTGTACTTACTCTAGGTTTTATAAACGGAACAGCTCTAAATGATTTCAAAATTTGTTGATTAGGAATGTACAAGGACCTATTTCTTACAACAGAGGTACAAAAATTATTCTACAATGGTTCAAACTTTAAACGCAAGCTTTTCAAACCTTCGAGCCATGGGTTGATTATTTCGGTCTTCATATACTTTAACTAGTGACTTTATAGCTCTATTTATGACCTCTTTCTTTTGAGTCAAAGTCGAATCATGTTCAGCTTCAAATTGATTCACAAGAGATGAACACAACGCTTTAAGCCAGTCCTCAAGAAATGATGCTTTCTACAATATAACCAAATAAATAATACATAAAATTTTGATGCTTTCCTAAAAAAGATAGAATTTGGAGAGATTAATGTAGGTCAGAAATTACTTTGATAACGAAATCATGTACAGGGTGATCGTGGGATCCTGAAGCAAGCCCGAGGACGTGCAACATGGTTGACGTTAACTACGTAGTATAATGGAAAAATAATAATAATAATTTAGGGTGATAATAGATGTGTATAGCATGCACAGAAGAAAAAAAGAAAAGAAAAACTGAACCTGCTTCTCAAGTGCAACTCTATATTTGAAACTTGAAGGAGCAAACATCTGGTCTGACCCAAGATTTTCTAGTGTGTGATGGACCCCTTGAACAACATCCGAGTATGACTTTCCATAATCTGCAGAATACACATTGAAATATAAAACATGAAACAGAATGGTTTCAAGTTCTTTTAGAGAGACAATTCGAGTAGTTTCAGCAGTTCAGAAACACCCCAAAAGAATTCTGTTCATTTTCTATATCGATGCATATAAATAAAATCAAGAGATCAGACAAAATGACTTGCCTAATATTGTTGGTGGGGCTGCCAATGCAGCTGCAGCTTGTATTCTTATCTTGAAATTAGAAGAATCACGGAGCAGAAGTAAAAGAATACTAAAAACTGAAGGAGCCCTATGCAAAACAGAGTAACAATAACATCAGTCTTCATTTAAATGTTCCAACACTGACAAGTAACCTCCAAAGATTCATGACAAGATCTTTATAATTTGTCCAATACGACAATTTTAGGGATTTTGAAGTAACAAAGTTATCCTAAAAATTAGTTTCAGTTTCTTACCAGTCTGTATCTTGCAGTTTTAATGTCTCATTAAGAAATAAGTTGCTCAACGCATGACAAACATTCCACCGTACCTGTTAGTTCATTAATGCTCATACTCAATAATGAGAATTAGAAAATATGGGTAAAATAGGTTTAACAAATACCTTCACATTTCCGGTTGTAACACAAGAAAGAAAAGCCTGCACCATTCTTTCCAACCAAGATGAATCTTCCCATGTTAGTTGCAGAAATGAAGTTGCAGAGGTGCCATTAACATCTTGGCTTGAACATGGAACAAATCTTGATAAATTACCTAGTGCTCTCACAGCATTTGCTTTTATCTAAGCAGTGATAACACAAAAAATATAATTAAGAAGAAATTATATAGCAGAAGAACCCAAGTATAAAAGGTCAGTATTTTGATGTTATTTACCTTATCACCGTCCCTTGTAAGCCGCAGTGAACAATCAATTAACAGAGAAACCATCTTAGAACAATCCATCAGATCTTTCACATTATAGATGAATTAAGTTAATAAAGAAAAGAACAAAGCATAGAGATAGAATGGTCAACTAACAATAAACACCCACCTATAGAGGACCTTGTTAAGGTGAACCTATCGATATAGTGGCGAAGAGAATCACATAAGTTGGCTAAAGCCCAGGATGCTGCAATGCGAACCTAAAGACAAGCAGGTATGAAAAACTAAAAATATTCAGCTGAAAAGATAGAAATACATTAAACATGATTACCGGGACTAAAGAATGGCGGCTATTGATTTCAGCAGCATTTATAAACTTGCCAAGGATCTCCACGCTATATATATAGACAATATCATATATTCAATTTTAAAATTCAGATTCAACATGGTAACTATTTTAAAAAACAAGTAGCTGAAACTGACTTAAGTAGAAGGTGAACCTACCTCTTTAAAGCTTGCGGAAAACAAGCAATGACACCAATTGCACGACAAGCAGCAGATCTTACTGACGGGACCTCATCATTAACAGCAGCATTGATCTACAGATGATTTCAACAAATGAAAATAGTAACATTAAAGGTTTTTAAAATACGATAACTTTATTAGGAACTTACAGAATAAGTGATAATTTGATCCTGTTTGTCATCTGGAAGTGAGAAGAAAACACTGGAGGTTATTCCTGCAAAACACGTCACTGATGCAGCCCTCACCTACAAAAAGAAATGTGATTAGATCATATATGTAAGATTACATCTATAAAAGAAAATCTATTAACATAACAAACCATGGCTGAACTATGAAACAGAGTTGATGACAATTGTTTTTCAATAGCTTCACACCATTGCTGGCTGCCGGATGGACATACTGGATTATCATCACTAGCAGCTGTTTGGCCCTCCAGTACATATGATGGAGCTGATGATATCGTTTTAATTTTGATGTAATCATATGTAAAAGGACTGTTAAGTAACTTATCATCAGAAATATCTTCTGTTCCTTTAAACCCAGAGAGAGCACGCAGACATTCATCTAGCAGCTGTGACATGATATCAAAATGCTCAAATCAAAATCTTTTGAAGAACATGTTTTAGGTATAGTTGCGTTAGTAACACAAAGTTTAGCTGAAAATTTATTATACAAAATAAACTTCACCTTGATTGCACTTGTTAAAACTTTTTCCCCAATAGTCCCACCTGTGAGTCCAGGGTTTATCGTTCCTGCCCTTGAAGATCGTGGAGGATCTAGAATGTCACAAATGATGGATGAGAACTGTTTCCAGCATAGAGTCATTATATTTGGGTAATTATGTGCCACAGCTTTAAGAACCTGCAGCAAGCTAGTGAGAATTTTATTTAATATGTGGTTAACATATCATACACATTATATGATTCCAGTTAACGACAATATCGATAAGAATAATAATTTAAATTCAACATCACCTGCAGAGCCTCAAGACTAACTGCTGGGCTTGTAAATGATTGAGAATAATGAAGCAATGTAGAAAGAAGACCAGAACTTGCTTTGTCGCTAAGACCTGGAACAGGATACTTATTAGGAAAACTTTGACTAAAATATATAAGAACATTAGAATGAAAAATTTTGTATCTATCAAAACATTATGCATAGACTAGGAAAGCCAAACCTGCAGATATTTCCGCCACAAACATTTCATTCACTTTGAGAGAAGAAGGTGAGACGGATAAAGCATCAGTTAAGCAACTTAAAGTAACCACCTGCGACAATTTTGTTAGTAAACCTAATTTATTGTGTGGCTATAAAGTACGATAAGTACAATTTACAAAAATGAAAAGCAAATCATGTGATCATAGAACACTGACCAGTAACCCCGATTGATCGTTATGAGTAAGAAATCCCTCAATAATCCTCTGGTGAAGATCTAAGATAACAGTAGGCAACAACTCATCAGGCATTCTTGAGTATCTGTTGATAATAATGTAATACAGAAATTATTAGCTTATGTCATAAGTGACTGGCATAATGAGGAGGTAGTGTAATCATACTTTAGTTTACAGAACCGTGATGTAGAGATGAGAATTCTTACGGTGTACATGCGATCAGAAGTGAGAGAATCTTGAACAAGGAGGTCAGGAATCCGTTATTTTTTTCATGTTTGATTAAATACAATATACCTACAAAAAAACAACATTAAAGAACACCAAAAGTAGAAAGAACTTTAAAAAAAACATGAGGGCAAAAAAGTTGGATACCAGTGTGAAGCTGCATTAATATCTGACCAAGAGAACTGGAAAGAGCAGTAAAAGATCCCAACTTAGTGTATTCCTTGTATTCCGCCACCTGGAGAAAAACAGATGCCGGCCCCTCCAACATGGTCGCCAAAGTAGATGCAGATGCAATGCGTGCCTGAAAAAACATGAAGCAAAAAAATCCAAGTATCAAACACCATTATGAATTATAGCAGAAACATCCTGCGGAATAAAGAAAAAGAACGACATTAATACCTTTAGATACGGATCATATAGCAAACATGTCATAAGGTTTGCTTCACACCTCCTGTCAAGGAGCAAATCATCATGCCAAATGGGATAAAATAGTAATTATAATACCAAGTTAGATCAGAGAAAGCATCATCTTTTACCTTGCTTGCAGCACATCACTAGAGGGCAAAAGTATTGTCCATTGGGCAGTAAACAATTTGGGATCAGATCGACAAAGATCCTTTTTATACAATTGAAAATAAAGGTCACTTAAGATACACAATGATGCTTCCAAGTTCCATCTTGTTCGGATGTTCACAATGACAAAAGCACTAGAATACCTGTATGCAAACCATGGCAGCTACTCTGACCTTAGAGCTCCTGAAGTTGCTGATACCCTTGGATGATCCATCACTATCACTTAAATCAGAATCAGATGACATGTAATCCATACCATGTGAACAGTCTAATAGGCTCAATGAGTTGGAATCTTTCATTTGGTTCTTTTTACGCACGTGTGGAGGCACGTAGGGACCACTTTTTGATTCAGCTGACTGAGAATTAAGGCTTGTGGTAGTAAAATCCTTTTTGTAGACAATCTGTGACTTACTAGCAAGCCCATACCCAAAGAACATCCTCAGTGCAGCTACAAAACCAGCAACCTGTAAGCATCCATAAACTTATAATTATATAGTAGGCACATATAATAATTATATCTAAACTAAGTACAGATAATTAATTACATGGTCTTGTAGGGATCCTTTTGCATTTATAAGAACCAAGTGCAGGCATTGCAGAAGCGAAGTATAAAATCTGCAGAACAAATCCAAACGAACATTCACTTACAGACCAAATTAAAGCCTATATGTTGAAATAATAAATTACCTTTAAATCAAAAAAGAAGACTACCTATCCATTACATTGTTTTCCACAAGCAGAGCCTTACTTGCCAATACATCCATAATGCTTCTAAAAACCTAATACACAAGAGATATCTATTTTAACCAAGCACAACATAAAATGATATAAATTAGTCAACTATGTAATAGAAGATGCGCACATCAACAGTTGATTGCCAATGACTGGCTGGTAAGGAACTCCCAGCTCTTGAGAAAACTTCACTAATCATGCTAAAAGCGTTTGTCTGAATTTCCCATAAATTATTTTTTTGAATAATTATCTTCCCAGATTCAAGAGGGTAACCCTGAATATTGCCCGAGGAGCATGGAGCTAGAACATTTTGAGAGAATGAGACTGTTTTGAGAAGAAATTCTAACAGCTGCAAGTTGTCTGACAACGTGATTGTTCTTTGATAAACATCAACAAGAGACCTGAAGACAAAGTTGCTAGTTTTAAGTAGAAAGAAGTAAGCAGAAATATTCAAGAATGTAAGATTCAGATTAACATCAGCAATTCAGCATTGCCCATCTTTAAAAGAAAGTTAAAAAATTAACAAACCTAACAATCTCTAAGCACTGTTTAGCGGCCTCAATGTCAGCAACATTATCTCTCTTTACTCCAACCCCACCAAGGAACATTTCCACCATTCCCCCAAAGGTGTGAAGTACAAGAACCCATGTCGATGATGTCATTTTGAAAGAAATATGATGGCTGAAGTTGTGGATCTGGACCCCAAAAATCAATCACAAACATAAAGTGCAAGTCAACAATAGAATTCGAGCAGAATCGTCATCAATGAATATGAAAGACCAAGCAGAGTGGAATTAAAATGAGGACGTAATACAAAACTACCGTTTGTCACCTAAATGGAAAATCTTATGGATTAATTAATGACCAACAGATGTCTATGTACTCCCTTCGCTCTCCTAAATGCAATGAGATATAAACAACAGACATGAAAAAGTTCACAAAAAAGCAACAAATAATAACTGGTATACAAAGTCTATGTGCACATTGAAGCAGATAAGCAGTGACTACAACAAGTACTGTCACAACAAAGTTTATGTATGTCTCTGTGAGATGACTAAATTAAAATCTATTACCAGAATAATTGATGATTTATGACAGACCACTAAAGAACCCTAATAACATTTAAGATAAGCCATCACCAGAAATAAACTCGGGCATTCGTGATATTATGCCCAAAATCCAATATGATTTACAATAAGACTTAAGAGCACCCATAGACATCTGTCACGACAACTGGAGATAACAAAACAACTCCAGCACAACTATTTCAATCACCAGACTTACCAAGTCGGCTAATTGCACCAACGCACGAATTGCATCGTCATTCCCTCTTAAACTCGATATGTTCTGACCCAATTCCAGCAGAAACATCGCATCAGAGGTCACCTATAAAAAACCCCAACACGCATAATCAATAAAGATTGAAACTTTAATCTATTATGTTCAAAAGCAGAAGTGTTTTGTACCTCATGGGCTGGGAGACTGACGATTGCGGGGATCAAGACTTCAGATTTGGATAAAATGAAAGTGTTGAGGAGATGAATGAGAGTGGTGTCGGTTGGAGAATTCTGCACTTCGTCCCTCAACGTCAAAAACGCCGTCCGCCATGGCCTGATCGCCGACGACGAAGCCTCCATTAACGAGAGAGCTAAAGTAAAACTAACGACTTTAAACAAGCGTTTTCCAACTAGGGTGAGCACATGATTTTTCTAACGAGTCTGGTTTTTGTTTTGTTTTCTATTTCTTTTTTTAATAAACCAATATTCGAGTGAGTTTTTCTAAAATATATGAGCCTTTCTAAAGGAGCCCTACAAAACTAAAATTATGTCTTTTAGCTCATTCTAAGCATAAAAATTTCTAATGTATCTTCCATCTATTTGAAAGTCGTTTTAATATCCTCTAATATTTTGAACAAGGTTGGAGATTTGTTGTGAAAGCTTTTCATTTGAAGAGCATCATACGAACATGCAAGTGGTCGTTAAATTGCTTTCATAGCCTTTTTACGCATGTTAAGGCGGCGTCACTGAATGAGGAATTCAAGAATATCTAAAACTGATGTGACAACGACGTATGCCGCTAATATACTTGGAGCCAATTGTATTTTCAAAGTCACAAGAGACTTGAACATAATTGCCTCAACTCAATTATTTCTTTTTTTAAGTTCAATTTCTCTCTTTCACTTCCGGTACTAAACTAGTAAACTATATTCATACCTTGTTTTATGTAGTGGTCAACAACCTTGCATGATTTACATGATTTTACGTTAATTGTATTAGGCTAGGAACATATTACAAAGAGGCGAGGATCCTCCCAACTAACCAACGATATATAATGACATGTCATTATCATAACCCACAACATCTTTCAAATTCCATTGAAAGTCTATGGATGTCCAATCCAAATATGTTCCACTTTTGCAAATATTTTCCATACTCTAGTAACGTTAGATTTCACATAAATTGAAAGATTTGTGTGATAATTGTTACGTATTGTTGAGATGGATTTTTCCTATAGATTCTCATTTTAGATTTGAATCTCCACCACCATCTAGCCAAAAACAACGAGCAGAGATGATGGAGACGAAGTCGATTAATAATTTGATCAACTTTTTCTTTTTTCTTTCTTTCTTTATTATTATTTATTTTGAGAGGGGTGAGGGTGTGAAAAAGATATTAGGGCTAAGTTATTTTTTTAGTAGTTTTCTTTTTGGGAGGGGTGGGGGTGTGAAGAAGATATAAGGGTTAAGTTATTTTTTTTAGTATTTTGAAGATTGAGTGTAATATTAGGGTGGTTTCGTCAATTTAAAATGTTTAACATAAAAAATGTATGGTGTTAGTGTAATACACTAAAATGACAAGTTTTAGATATGTCAAAGAGACAAATTGTTAGGAGGGAAAAAATATTTTTTGATGCAAGTGACCAAAAAAACCAAACCACGAGAACAAAAATGACAATTAACTCTAATTAACAAGTATTTAAAATAAAAACTTAATTACAAGGGTGGTCTCTGTGGTTAGGCTTGATTTCACTTTTGGTACCTAACTCTCTAAAATTACAAGGTTCATCCAAAACTTTGCACAAACGTAACAACGATGGTCCCTGAAACGGATGGACGTTAACTTTGAGTGTTATTTTTTTTAAATGACTTAAATACCCTTGTATTTAGAAGATGGTCACCACCTGAATCATCATCTTCCCAGCCCACCCGTCACCACCTTCATCCACAACCATCACCGGCGAACACCACCCAAAGTGCTGGTACCTTCACTGGCGACCTGTCACCACCATACTTCCTTTCCCTCACACGTCTCCCTCAACTATTACTCTCGCTCAACCCATCTGCTAACATCACCATCACCATCACCGTCGCACCATAATATCATACCCCCACCTTCGCCGACCACCCTTCGAGAATAATGAACCAGATCTGCTTGTGCTATGGTATACGATGGTGGTTGTCTGGTATTCTTCCGGAATCATCTTCCTTTGCGGGAGAAGATGATCGGAAAAAGTGGGTGGGTGAACTTTCGAGGAAGACAAATAGGAAACGACGGTGTTACGTGGGTGGTATGGTGCTGGTGGTGACGATGGTGAAGGTGACGCTGGTGACGGTAGTTGAAGGTGGTGTTGGTGTTTGAAG
Source organism: Flaveria sonorensis (assembly GCA_025506505.1). Lineage (NCBI taxonomy): Eukaryota > Viridiplantae > Streptophyta > Magnoliopsida > Asterales > Asteraceae > Flaveria > Flaveria sonorensis. The sequence continues at coordinate 2,854,059 of CM046428.1, read as the reverse complement.
GTTGGATATGGTGGTGGTTGAAGGTTGAAGGTGGTGCTGGTGGTTGAAGGTGGTGCTAGTAGTGACAGTTTTTGAAGGTGGTGGGGGTGGTGGTTGAAGGTGGAGGCTTTAATGGTGGTAAGAAATAGTAGTCTAGATGAAGAAGAAGAAGAAAGGTAAAATGAGTATTTTTGTCATTTCAAACGCACTTAACAGTAATAATTAACGTCCATCTATTTTGGGGACCAAGTTTGTTACGTTTGTGCCAATTATTGGACCAATCTTGTAATTTCAGAGAGTTAACGACTAAAAGTGAAATCAAGCCTAACCATAGGGACCACATGTGTAATTAAGTCTAAAATAAAATAAAAAAGTCCCTCACACTCACTAGGTATACCCCTCACTAGTGAGCGGTGAGTGAGTGAGGTGACACCTTTGTAGCAAAGAAAATTACTCGCACTAAATAATCATTCCCCGTATCTGAATGCTTTAGCATTTTTTTAAAACGAATGAATGCACTAACTATATAAGTTTAATGTGAAGTAATGCGTAATATCTCCCTCTTGTTTTAAGTTGTCTATGATTCAGTTTGCTTGTGGGAACTGGTGTAGAATTTATTCGAGATATGTGTATGATACATATGTGTTTTAAGTATCACTCTAGATGAGATTCTACTTTATGATCAACCCTTTACCCAACTAGTTTGTTTATAGACTAACAGACACTCTATTCCACACTCGCTTTATTTTGAAAATATTCAGAAACGTAAATTTTCATCAGAAAACGTAATTTACGACTACATATTTTTTACGCAAAGAACATCGTAGGAAAATGTTTGTGACAAAATTACAACAAATTGCGACACATTGGCAACACATTTCTGATGCAACCTCCTATGTTTATGATTATGTGAACTAATTTTATATATTCCTACTATTGTTTTAACATTTTTTTTCTTAATTAATTGCTTAGTTTGCGACAACAAAAAAATATTTTCATTTTAATTTCCTACGCATTTAGTTTCTTTTTTCAGATATTTTCTTTACTTTTTGACACATCTGTGATAAAGTTTGTTTTTATTAATTATTTTTATTTTATTTAAAAATATATTTCAAGTTTCGGGAAGCATTTGCAATAACATTATATTTTTATCTAAATAGTTTCTAAGTTTTGCGACACATAATTGTGACAAATACATTTTTAAGTATTTTTTTTTTAATTTGCGATTTTTACCGTCAAATTTGCTACAAAACCTAAGACTTCTTGCACCACTTAGTCGCAAAGCTAGGGTTTTGGTTTTCCTCACATTTGGTACTGAACTTTATGTTTCCGTACATTTTTTGTTTACTTTTTCTCTATCAGTTTTTTTTTGTTTGTTTGAATGTTTTTGTGTGTGTGTGTGCCGGTTTATTTACGTATCTTTGTCGCGAAATTAGTGTTTTAATTTTCATAGGAAGCTCGTCATAATTAATTTCTTTCAATTTCCCAAGAATAAAGTTGCCTCGAGAATATTCATAAGAAAAAAGTTAGTTTTCTAGAAGTGACAAGAAAAGTAATTGGTAGATGTTAATTTGATGGGTTTTTCGAAACGCATCATAGTCTATTATATTAAATGCATTATCTGTTGTTATTATTTCTGTCAAATTTGCTACAAAACTTAGGATTTTTTGCTCGCAAAGCTAGGATTTTGGTTTTCCTCACATTTGGTAATGAACTTTATGTTTTCGCTACATTTTTTAGAGTTAATCTCGTTTTGACCTGAGTTTTCAAAACCATTTATGTTTTTGTCCTTTTGACTAACGTTGTTAACATTTTCTGTTAGATTTTTTTAAAAAGACGAAAATACCCTTGGGGCTAAAATGGTTATTACAAAGTTTGTTTTTCCTTTTTTTTAAAAACGAACCACCACCCTCAAATCTAATTTCAAGAGATGATGCATACAGATAGATGATGATCAGGAAGGTTTCAGATCTAATTTCAGAGAAAGTTTCAGAGGTGATTGTAGGTGGTTGTGGTGGTAGTAGGCGTGATGGAGGTGGTGAACTTATGGTGGTGGTAGTGTGTAGTTGCAGAAGGGACGGGGTGGCGGAGGTACGGTTGCGACAATAGTGGTGTGGCAGAGGTGTAGTGGCGGCGGTTGTAACCTCTCGTATTTTTATTTAACGTGTGATTAACGTCGTTATCTCTAGTAAGGGCTTGCTTTGTTATTAATGCAAATACGAGGACATATGTGTAACTTGTGATATCCTTGTAATTTAGATGCAATTAGATAAATAAATAACTAATAATAATAATAATAATAATAATAATAATAAAAATAATAATCATGAAAGAAAATGTTAATGTTAATAATAAAAATAATAATAAAAATAATACTAATAGTAGTAAATAATCTTAATAAGTGTTACAACTTGAAAATAAATAAAAAATAAAATGAGTTAAATATTTTAAAACTTATAATTAAATGTTTGAGCATAAAATAATAAAATTAAAACCATAGGGACTAAAACTGTAATTCTGATAAAATAAAAAACTTAAACTTTGAGTTGATTTTGTAAATTCTTAAACCGCAGGGACCAAAATGAAATTTTCTTTAAACCCAACCCCCCATCCCCGTTTTCCCGGCCACTTCCGGCCAAACTTCCGGCCAACTCCGGCGACCCCCAAAACCCCCAGAAAAAACTCACTTTTTAACACATAAAAATAAACCCAACCGGCTACTGAACATGTTTCGAACTTGGAATTATGATTAATTTGAAATTAACAAACGATTTACTAAGTTTTCGATTCTAAACCGAATTCCATTAAAGTTTCAATCCGTTTTCACATTAAAGTGTAATAATAATCAAATTAAACAAACATAAACGTTCTAATAATCATTTCGAAGTTATTAGGGTGCCTGAAACAACTTAAAATCCACTCAAATCGACTTGAAACGGCCCACAGTAATGTTGTAGCCGTTGGATGTGTTCGGGATCGAATTGAAGCTATAAATTAAAGGGCTTTTGCTCGAAATGAGTTTCCTAAACTCTTTGAACTCTCAATTTCACCAAACACACGCACACCCATCGAATTGAATCAAGAACAGACGCGGGTTTCGTTCGAACATACGATCATCAAGAACAACATCAAATCAGGTGATTAAAAATGTCAATCAATTCTATTTCACATGGAGAACAAAAGCCCCATGATTAATTTGGGTAAAAACTTCGAATCGATGATCAATTTTGGATTCGTTCGAATTAGGGTTCTTGGGATTTAAAATTGGGGATGTTCCGGAAAAAGGGTTTTAAAAATAGAATTCCATTTCATAACACCAGTTGGGCCTTAGCCCAACCGGTTTAAAACAAGGGTCGCTAGCAGGAGGTCCCGGGTTCGACCCCGGCCCCCTGCCATAATATTTTTAAAGGGTTTTTGTAATATTTAAAATAATGAAAAATATTTAAATATTATTAATAATCATATAAAATTATTTTTAATCAGAAAATAAATAAAATTATTTTCTTTTATATTTTCTTAGAAATTTTAAATTAAGAAATTTCCAAATTTTTTTACTTATTTTAAAAATTATAAAAATTGTACAAAATACCACTTATTATTAATCTCTAATTGTAATGAATTTCCATTTAATTTTAATGATTTCAATTAAATAATTCTTTAATGTTACACACTTATTTATTTTCTAATTTTTTTTTAGAAAAAAAAAACATATATGTACATAGTTAAAATGTACACATATCGTAATTAAAAATAAATTTTCATCCTTTGGACCTACAAAATTACTATTTTATTTAATAGTAAATAATAACCATTTAATAATAAAAGTTTAACTTTTATTAATAGGGTCAATCACTAAAATTCTTATTTAACCATTTAAATACCAAAATAATAACAAATTGTATCTAAGTAATGATTTAAAAATCATGGGTTAAATGTTTTATAAATACAACTCCATGATTAACTTAACACGTCGTTCATTTAGGTTAAACGTTAACGAATCCTCGGCATATTTTTATACAAGGCTTTTTTATTTGCTCATCCTATTATCCATGTGAGTTTTTCCATACCCCTTTTATATATTTTCATACTTTGGGGTGAAACATGTTAACTTTATGATAATTGCACTTGTAAACTCGTTCGAAATCTTGTAAACACTTGGTTAATTCATCTTATTTGTCGTGGTTAGTTGAACTTTAGTAATTACCATGTGATGACTATTATATGTACAATCATTAACTATTGCTAGCCTGTCGACGTCATAGATTTATGGGCCTGATAAGCCTACTTGGTTAATCCAAGTACACTTAGCTAATCGTTTAATCTTGTAATCTGTCAAGGTTTGATTGTTACATTTGTTCATCCATCCCTAGTTACTTTATTCAATAACCTATGACATGAATTACCATTTTATATATATATATATATATATATATATATATATATATATATATATATATATATATATATATATATATGTATGAAAACTATGGAAAACTCACCAACACTAAGTTGACCTTTTATTTTTAACATGTTTCAGGAAATGATAATGCTTAGCTTTCTATGAAGACAATGTCACATCTAGGACTGGACCTAGAATAAAATAAAAATGCATTTGTTATCATTGAACGTTGAAATTCCTATGTTTTGGAACATATTCTATTTCTTAAATGTATGTCTTGAATATTGAGTTTTAATAATATTGTCATTTTAAATTAGCGTTGTGTGGCATGAACAATCTTAACCCTCACATCTCGACGTTTCCACCGTTAAGGTTGGGGTGTGACAGCGGTAGTTGTGGTGTGGTGGAGGTGTGTTGGCAGGCAGAGGTGGTGTGGGTTAGGATTTGGATAGAGAGAGAAAAAGAGAGAGTTGAGAGAACGGGCAAAGGGTTGGGCAGAACCTTATCGATTCGCGATGCTTTAGGGTTGCCGGAGGTTGGCTAGAACCTTGCAGGAAAACCTTTGATGTCGAACAACCACTAGTTAGAGAACACCACCACCCCCATTGGACTCAGGGAATCAAGAGATACAAAGTGGAGTATAGCACTCACTAGAACCCCCCCCCCCCTCGTGGGCCAACACCGCCGGTCACCGCTGCATTACCACCGTCTTCCGCCTAGCACTGTCGGTGAGAGGAATGTGGCCGCCGCCACCAGCCCCATTTCTGATATCTTTCTCTCTCTCTTTATATTTTCCTTTCTCTCTCTAAGTTTGTGTGTTTTCATGATATATGGAGTGGGTGTGAAATGAGGCTAGGAGTTAATAAGGGGTATTTTGGTCATTTAATTAACATGCACTTAACACTCACCTAACAGAAATTGTTAACGGTGTTAGTAAAACAAATTGAAATAGACATGATTTTAAAAACTCAGGCAAATAATAGAGATAAAATAAACGTTGGTACTCAAGTGTAAACAATCTACAAAACACAAGTACCAAAACCGAAATTAACTCCATTTTTTATTTACCTTTTCTCTACTAGGGTGTTTTTTTGTGTGCCAGTTTAGTTACGTAATTTTGTCGCAAAATTAGTGATTTAGTTTTTGTAGGAAGCTTGTCATAATTAATTTGTCTCAACTTCTCAAGAATAAAGTTGCCTCGAGAATATACGTAAAAAACAAAATAGTTTTCTAGAAGTGACAAGAAAAATAATTGCTAAATGTTAATCTGATGGGGTTTTTCTAAATACATCCTAGTATATTTTATAGTTACACCCTAGTCTATTATATTAAATACACTAGGTTAGTCTCGTGTATTATACGGATTGAATAAATAAAATTTTAAATAATTAGTACTAAAAAAGTATGCATTATAAGATCATGATTGAAGATAAAATATGTTTATAATTACGTACAAATAGCTATTTTAAGTAAATAAAAAATTATGTATTTTTTTAAACTTTTGTTTTAAAAAAATTGAGATTTTTAAATATTTTTATTAATAAGAGAGAGAACTTTATTTGATATTTAAATTATTATAATACCCATTTGGAGGGAAAATTGATATGTACATGTCTAGAAGAATGACAAGTGACAAAAAAATAAGATAAGAGAATGACAAGTGGCAAAAAAATCTTGCTTTATTAGATGTTATAGATTATAGATTATAGATTATTTATTCTTGTTATCTATTGTTGTTAGTCTATTATATTAAATGCATTATCTATTGTCGTTATGGTTAACAAATACTAAATTTAAAAAAATTAAATAGATTAAATGAGCTAAATAATGCAAATATATAGAGAATATGTAGAGTTTCAAAACAATTACAAACATTTAACTAACCTTAAATTATGCAATCTTTAGTTTGTTCTTCAATAATATATAATTCATTTGTTTGTAGTTGGTGAATTATAACTTTTTTTTTTTATTTTTTTTGCATAAAGCGATGATCAAAATTGGAGTTGGAACAGACTGAACGAGATAGTTTGTTCGTGAATTTTAAAGTTTTCTAGATTGAAGCTCTATTATTTTATTTCATCGCTAAACATCAATGACTCTGTTAATTTGTAATCGACATTAATTTAAGAAAATGGAAATTATTGGAAAAATATGTTTTTTCTTAAAATTTATTTTATGAATTACCATTCTGTTGATAAAAGAAAAACCATTACTATATTATGTCTTATTATCATTGTAGAAGAGATAGAAAAAGAAAATTCATTTGAAATCCAAGTTGACTTTTATTCTTTTCTAATACATTTGTTTGTTTCAGATTCATCTCTGTACGTTGATTTAAATTATTTCGTCTAGGAGCATCAAGATGAGTACTACATCAAGATATTACACTAGCGAGGTATAATATTTATTTGAGTTAATTTCAATTGTGCTTTTTAAGATTTGAAAAAAAGTAAATATTTTTCTTTAAAAGATTTAAAACATCAGTTTACTTTTAAAAGTTTCATAAATTATTTCAATTTCAATTTAAAAGCTTCAGTATTTTGAATTTAAGTTGAAACAACTAATAAAATTTTTGGACTGAAATTGAAATACTTTATGAAAATTTTAGAGGTAAAATGATGTTTATAATCTTTTGTAGAAAAATAATTATTTATGTCAAATATCAGGAAGTAAAACCGTACTTAACTCTATTTATATATATATATATATATATATATATATATATATATATATATATATATATGTGTGTGTGTGTGTGTGTGTGTGTGTGTGTGTGTTAATTGATTTATTTATCTATTTAATTTTAAAATGTTTAGTTCTCGTGAATATATATGACGCTGGTTAAACCTTTGTCCTACCCGAACCACTTCCCATTAAATTTTGTGGTAAACCTTTCGCCCTGATTTAACGTCTTCATCATCGCATCAATATCGGAAAATCGGAAACCGATGGGTTGGTGGCAGTGTTGTCGTTGAACCCATCGAAACCGAAAGGGGTACCCGAGGGTGCCCCTGAGTACCCTTATTTTATAATATTGTTTATGTTATAATATATTTATATGAAAGTATAATTTATTTTTTATTGTTATATTTATGTTTGCATTTTATGAAATTTGATAAATAATTATAGATAATTGATTCTATTATTGAAAATGAGTATAGTTGATGAATTCTATAACTAGTTGCATTTATTACAACTATGTATGGACTAAAATATATAGGTTAAGGTGCAAATAGCAACACCCTAATTTGATTTTTGTAGTTTGAGGTCTGCTTATGGTGTTTGGTTCATTACTCAAAAGAATTTGTTTTGGAACATAATGCCACTTAGGTTTGGTGTTATGGTGGTTTTAACTCAATTTTAGTTTGAAAGGGTTCTATTTATGAAAACCTTAACAATGTAATAGAAATGGCTTCTTGGTAAATAAATAACAAGATTATTAAAGAGGTGAACTTTCTTAATGGCACCCATTTCACTGAAGCATGCATGATATAGTTATTAGCATAACTATATTATTGGAATGGATATATTTGTATTAATTAGATAAAAATTATAATTAGGAAAGTCAAATAATCTCCATATATTGAGGAGATCTTGTTAGGCATAGTTGATTATATATAGTTCTATCATGTATTGTTTGGGGATTCAAGAAATCAAGATACCATAAAGACTTTTATGGTATCAGAGCCGAAAACTCGATAGCCATGGCAGAAACCCATACCCCTTCATCATCTAAATCATCGGATACGTCTAATGCAAAGCCCCTTCACCCAGTTTACTCAGTAGCCAATATACAAAATAAGATCCGCATTCTTGATGGCACGAAAGTCACCTATTCGGCGTGGGTTAAACTCTTCAAGTTGCATGCACGGGGATACGATGTTTTGTCTCATATTGATGGATCCGCACCACCAGAGAAGAAGGATCCGACTTACGAGACATGGTCAAAAATAGATGCCATCGTGCTTCAAAGGATCTATGGTTCCTTGTCCGATGAACTCATGGCGAGAGTTTTTGACACGGATATCACAGCACAACAAGCATGGGATCAAATCCATGAAATTTTTCTCAACAACAAATCCTCACGAGCCGCTACTTTAGAGCATGAGTTCACTACACTCACCCTTGCCTCATGCTAATCTATGGATGAGTATTGTCAAAAGTTGAAAGATTTAGCCGAACAACTTGTAGATGTGGATCACCCGGTAAGCGACTCTCGGCTTGTTCTCCAACTCGTTCGAGGATTACCACTGGAATACGATACGGTGGCTTCTTTTATTAACCAATCCAAGACTACTTGGGATAACGCTCGAAGCATGATTCAATTGGAGCAACATCGCCAATCATCACGACAGAATCCGGTCCATTCCGCCCTCATGGCACCACGAAATAAACCACCCGATACACCAACCGGGCAAGGTCGCTATGCTCCTTCGCCCACACTACCCTCGACCCAATATGACCACCAAGGACGAGGTCCTTCTCGTGGACGAGGACGTGGCAGGAATACCTTTCGTGGCAATCGAGGTCGTGGCCGGAACGATGGCTCCAACTATGGGCCTTGGCACACGCAAGGAGGTCCGACCAGTTGGCCAACTTGGAACACCCCCCCTTGTCCACATCCAGCCTAACCCAATTGGCCTTCCCCTTGGCATCACAGGCCCTCGGCCCAACAGCATCCTTCGACCTAGGTTTCTTACAACCCAACACCCTTCTCCGGCCCACCAACTGCAACAAACCACCCGTTTCTATCATGTATTGTGATTTATGGACATCACCCATCTTAAGTAACTCATCTTACAAGTATTACATGGTACTTATTGACAATTTTACACATTATGTCTGGGTTTATCCTTTAAAATTTAAATTCGAAGCCTTCACTACCTTTTCCACAAACTTATTCAAACTAAATTCAATAAAACCATCAAATCCTTTTAATGTGATCTAGGAAAAGAGTTTGACAATCTTGAATTTCATAACTTTTCCACCAAAAACGGTCTTGTGTTTCATTTTTCATGCCCTCAAACCTCCACACAAAGCGGCAGAGCCAAACGTATGATTCAACGACTCAACGATATAATTCGTGCTCTTCTCATACATGCCCACTTACCACCCCGGTTTTGGGTGGAGGCCCTCTATACCGCCGCCTATTTACACAACATCCTCCCAACCAAACGCCTTAATTTCCTAACCCCAACACTTGCTCTATTCAACCACCACCCCACGTATGATCACATACGGGTTTTCGGGGGTGCGCTTGTTATCCTAACATGTCCGCCAACCTGCCTCACAAACTTCACCCCTAGTCTACTCAATGCATATTTCTTGGGTACCCATCCGGCTTCCGTGGGTACCGATGTATCGATTCTAAAACCAGTAAAGTTCATATATCCCGCCATGTCGTATTGGATGAGTCTTGCTTCCCTTACCATGACCACCCCCCACCAGCTGCCTATAACTTTCTTAATGACGAACCCAACCCTACCACTCACTTTCAATTCCAGCCACCACCTCCAACCACCCACACGCAACCAACCCCATCCTCACCATAGCCCGACCCATCCCCACCAACACCTTCGGTGGAAACTGAACAACCTACCACCACCACACCCAGTCCTCCCCATAATTCACACCCGATGACAACCAGGGGAAGGCTGGAATTTCCAAGCCGAACCCCTGCTTCGCCGGGTCAACTTTTCACTCATCTACTATCTCTCCGTTGCCCACCTCCTATATCCATGCCTTATCAGATCCGAATTGGAAACAAGCGATGCTTGATGAATATAGGGCCTTAAAAGATAATAGTACTTGGGAATTTATGCCCCGACCGAAAACACATCTGGTGATTCGGTACATGTGGTTGTTCCGTCATAAGTTTAAATAGGATGGATCATTTGATCGGTATAAAGCAAGGTTGGTTGTAAATGGCAAATCACAAACAGTAGGGATCGATTGTCTAGATACCTTTAGTTCGGTGGTTAAACCGGCTACTATACGCACGGTATTGTTGCTTGTTCTATCTCGGGATTGGCCTATACATCAACTTGATGTAAAGAATGCATTTTTGCATGGACAGTTACAGGAAACCGTTTATATGCATCAACCACCCGGGTTTGTAGACCCGTCTCGACCCCAACATGTATGTCGCCTTACTAAGTCTTTATATGGACTTAAACAGGCGGCCCGTGCATGGTTTAATTGGTTTTCCACTTTTGTTCTATCCATGGGGTTTAAGAGTAGCACTTGTGATAATTCATTATTTGTTTATCATCGCGGGACTGACTTGGCTTACCTTTTTTTTTATGTTGATGATATTATACTAACAGCTTCCTCTACAGAGATTCTCAATAGGATCACCAACTCTTTGTCAAAAGAGCTTACTATGACGGATCTGGGTACACTTCATCACTTTCTTGGTATCGTTGTCACTCGTGATGACAAAGGATTGTTCTTATCTCAAAGTCAATAAGCCAAAGATATTTTACATCGAGCTAATATGCTATCTTGCAAACCATGTGCAACCCCGGTGGACACATCATCAAAACTAAGTGCTACAGCTGGCGATCCTCTTCCTGACGGGAGCCTTTATCGCAGTCTCGCAGGGGCATTACAATACCTCACTTTCACTCGCCCTGACATTACATATGCTGTTCAGCAAGTATGTTTATTTATGCATGCTCCACGCGAACCGCACTTCACCTTCATGAAGCGCATACTTCGCTACATCCAAGGGACTTTGCATTATGGCTTACGGTTAACTCCTAGTCGGACCTCCTCTTTGACTGCATACTCTGATGCTGACTGGGGAGGTTGCCCGGACTCTAGACGATCCACCTCCAGGTATTGTGTGTATCTTGGGGATAATCTCGTCTCATGGTCCTCCAAACGCCAGCCCACAATCTCTCGCTCGAGTGCCGAAGCAGAATTTCGGGGCGTGCCCAATGCCGTCGCGGAAACTACCTGGTTGCGAAATTTATTGGTTGAACTTATGTTCCTATTCACCGGGCAACCATCGTTTATTGTGATAATGTCTCGGCAGTCTACTTATCAGAAAATCTAGTCCAACATCAACTAACAAAGCATGTGGAGATTGATATTCATTTTGTTCGCGAAAAGGTTCGTTTGGGTCATGTTCGTGTGTTGCATGTGCCATCTTCATACCAATATGCCGACATCTTTACAAAAGGACTTTCCCGACAACTATTTCAAAGTTTTCGTGACAGTTTGAGCGTTTGTTTTAACTCCCGCTCCAACTGAGGGGGAATATTAGCATAACTATATTATTGGAATGAATATATTTGTATTAATTAGATAAAGATGATAGTTAGGGAAATCAAATAATCTCCATATATTGAGAAGATCTTGTTAGGCATAGTTGATTATATATAGTTCTATCATGTATTGTTTGGGGATTCAAGAAATCAAGATACCATAAAGACTTTTAATAGTATGGTTAAAAACAGTAATCAAAACTTAATTATTCTTGAAAATTTATTAACAGGCATCTCTTTCTGTAAATTGACGAAGGAGCAATGCATCTTTAACTTTTGTCGAATCTTACAAACGTCGACATCAGATGCTTTCTCAAGAAAGGAAGTCATGTATCAGATGTCTTTTTCATGTCCAAGTTGTATGAAATATTAACAATTAACAATATACACCTAACAACTGATGATTCTTTGTTTACTACTTAAACAATGAGCAACAAATTAAAATCTCTTTAGACTTTATTAGTATGATCCTTTAGGTCCCTAATTACAACTGACTATAATCAACTTTTGTTGAGCGAATATAACAAATAGTCTTTCTTCGCACTTAAAGGGTTTCTGCATTGATGATGCTGTAATGGTACACCAATTAAAGAGCTTCATCTTTTTGGAAAGGTGTGTGTATATATGCAACAGCACGGATGCCTAAGCTAGTTTGACTTATAACAACAATTAAATTACAGAAATAACTAATTGAGTGTCAGGGTGGGAGTTAGATATAACAGTTATTTGAGGTTAAAGCGGTAATGTTTCATTTGAGGTTATATAAATATTTGAGCTAATTTTTAGCGAAAGGTCGATTAGCCCTTCAAAAGTGGTGGAAAAGATCAAGGTTAATACATATTGGTTGATAAAGAATAGGAAGCAGTTAAAAAACATAGACTGATACCATTGGTGTAATTTGATTTATGTAATCTATTGGTGTAATAGGACGACTTTGATCTAGCCTCTTGCTAGGTTTATTTTCAATGAAAAATTATTTTCTGTTAAAAAAAAGTATTTGAGCTAGCTTTTCTTGTTAGTTTTTAGTCAAATTGCCGTTCAAAAGTTAAAAAAGTGCGTGAGTTATCGTTAAGAAAACCGGTTGTGTGGTAATCTATCAAACATCAATTCATGTGTTTGTTTAGTTGTAAAGAGTAAGATATAATATATTAATATTGTTCTAGTGAGAATCACTTTAATTGCCGTCTACCTAGATTTGACATATTGTTCCCTACTTGCTTGGTGAATTAATTGTCGCTTTTTAGTTTCAACAAAAGCACCTGATGCTAAGACCAGAGAGATCATCTCCCCTCTCCTCCCACTCTCTCTCACAACATATATTTACTAATTTGTAACATTAATTGATTCACAATTTTATGAATCAACTTATGCAAAATTAGCATTGTAGTTTCAAAAACAATATATTTGTTTCTCAAATTTACATGCATGCAAGCATACATGCACACACATACATGTATAGGGAGAGACAGAAACTTTCGTGTGTATTACGGTATTACCCACTTCACAAATGCTAGTGACTCACTATGTGGTGTTCATAACTCGAAAAAGAATTGCTCACATGGCTCTTTTTGCTTAATGTTGATAAACAGCAGAAACTGAAGGGTATGTGGTTTCTATCTTATATCATAATAGCTTAAAACATGCATCTTTTCTTTTTTTTCCCTTTAAAGCAGTTGCATATATTTTGCATTAGTGATGCTTGATCATTTAGTTGATGATTGCAGCTGATTCCCAACTTCCATATGTCACTAGTAGTTTAAAGAAACACTCAAAAGAGATATAAATACAAAGAATAGAATATAAAATATAACTATTAAACTCGTGTGAAATTTAAGTTGTCTGCATAAAGCAATTGATGTGATCTATTCAGAGAACTTTCTCTCTTTGGTCACAATATTCTCAACGTGATGCATATCCTTTAACTATATTTAGACACCACCAAAATTTTGGTTCTTTAAGCTTATCTTTTGGCTAACTATATCATACAATTAATATTTACGAACCATTTCTGCAGCCAAATATGGATACTGAGGGTTATGGCAAATGGTACCCGGTTTTGGTTATGATTGCGATCCAGTTCACCTTCGCGACCGTTAATGTACTTCTCAAGAAGGTTATAGTCGATGGACTTGACCATCTGGTCTTTATCACCTATCGCCTTAGCGTTGCAGCCATCTTCTTGGCTCCTGTAGCATTCTTCTTTGAAAGGTACATGTGTGTTTGTGTGTAAAAGTGTAATCTTATATACATGTTGTGATTAGATGTTTCATGTAAATATGTTGCAGGAAGAGTGAAACAAAGCTTACTTACAGCATAATATTCCGCCTTTTCTTGAATGCGATTCTTGGGTTAGTAAACAAAATTCACTTTGTATTCATCCTCTCCAGACCCTATCAATAGCCTTGCGCAATGGCCACATGAGATTTTATTTTATCGGGTCGGTTGTTTTTTCTTGTGTTAGTATATATATTTAAGTCTTTCTATGCATGCAGGACGTCACTCACACAGTACTTGTTCCTTTTGGGTTTACAATACACATCCGCCACCTTCTCTTGTGCTTTTCTTAACATGGTGCCTGTGATCACATTTATCATGTCATTACCCTTTGGGTGTGTGCCTCTAATCCTTCAATCCATATGTAATCTGTCACTTTATGTAGAGGTTTAATTTGTAGTTACATATATGTCATTATGATTTAGGTTGGAAAGGGTGAACATAAAATCAAACCATGGAAGAGCTAAAGTGATAGGGACACTAATTTGTGTAGGAGGTGCCACTTTACTGACCCTCTACAAAGGAACTCCTTTGTTTAACCACCATTCACATTTGCAATCCACAAATGAATCCATCCATGTTCAATCTATCAGAAGGCTAATCTCACTTCTAGCCACAAAGAAAGGAAGATGGACTTCAGGTTCCTTAGCATTGATTGCAGGTACTATTCTGTGGTCTTCATGGTTTCTTGTCCAATCAAACATTGGAAAAAGATACCCGTTGCAGTATTCCAGCACCGCAATCATGATGTTCTTTGGCGCGATTCAAACTTTTGTGTTAAGCTTGTGCATCCACAGAGATCTTTCTTTATGGATTCTTAAAGGGAAATTGGAGATCTTTAGCGTCCTTTATGTTGTAAGTGACTTGCATTTTCATCTTATGCCTTACTCCTTATTTTATAATTATAAATTGCATACAGAGAAGATGCATTTTCAATTCCAAAACAACAATTTGAACTTTTCAGATCTAGTGACGAACCCAAGAATTTTTTATGAGAGTCGGAAAATTTTAAACGTCAGTTGATCATTACTTAGTATCAACTTTTTTTAACTAATAAAGGTGAGGTTGAATCTGTTCATACGCACAATAAAAAGATAAAAACCAAGTTAATATATAAAAGTAGTAAAAACATAATAAAAATACTTCAATCGTTATCCAAATCAATATATTCGTAAGTCTTAAAATAAGTATGAAATTAATTTGGTTAACTCAAACGAGCTTAATTAATTAATAGTTAAATGAGTATAAGAATTAATTCTTTACTTTGAAATTAAATTATTTGAATTAGTTTATATAAAACAATCTTAAATTTCCACAATTATTTGTTTTATATTTTTTAATTTGTTTTTAATAGGTATATCTTAGTTAAAATCTAAAATTAAAAATTAGATTTAATTGACGTTGATGTTTAAATTTCATTTGAGCCAGTCTCAAAATTTCATGGGTTTGATATTAAAATTTTATGGGAATCGATCAAGATTAAACATATAAATATTAATATAAAAAAAAATTTAAGAGAGGGGTGGGGTGACTCCAACCCAAAAGATAAGTCCGCTCATCTCCAGGTCAAAATAAAATTTTAGCATATTTTACGGGGCATACATTCACTCTCCTCTACATATGCTCGGCTCCTAAAATCATTACACCTCTGTACTGTACGATTATAATCCACAACCTTTTGGTCGAGGAACACGCTACTTTACCAATAAGTTTCTTAATAATTAAAACCTTAGCTATTTAATGGTTTGGATGTAACAGGGAATTGTTGGATCTGGGTTTTGCTTTGTTGGGATGGCATGGTGTGTGAAAAAAAGGGGTCCAGTTTTCACTGCAGCATTCAGTCCTCTTGTTCAGATAATAGCAGCTATATTCGACATTCCAATTTTGCATGAACCATTACATATTGGAAGGTACTTAATCTCTTTCTCGTCCTAGACTAGTAATTGATAAATCCATGAAATCGTTGGTTATGATTATTCGTACGCTGATGGTAAACAGTTTAGTGGGATCAACTATTGTGGTTGCGGGACTGTACATGCTCCTGTGGGGAAAGAATAAAGAATTGCAAGACCCTGAAAACGAAGAGGTCAAGGTTCAAGATCTTGAATCTACGGTAAATTGTGATTCAAATGATCCAAAAATGCTAGAAAGTTAGGTAACACCACTAGGTTGTTAGTGTATTAAAAACTTGTTTAGTAGTGTCAAACAAGTAAAGCTTGCATATTCAAATAAATCCATATTACAGACTTTTCTTTGTGGAAAAAGAACTTGATGTAATTAGTGGTTTGTGAATTGCATAGACTCATCATCATAACCATCGTCTGAAAAAAAAAACATCTTTGCACTTAATTCTTGAGTTTCATGAAAGAATTTGTTGTTTTAAAGGTTCTAAGCAGAAGGAATTTTAAGATCAATCTAAAACATCCAACAACGGGTCGCCTTAGTTGCTACAGACCATTTGTTCTCTTGGGTGATGGCCATTTTGTCAAACCACTGAGATAGAGCCGAAAACTTGAATTAAACGTAAATTTTTACCAATAGTTACCAGCTTAATTGGATTGTATCAAACTAATCAAAGAAATTACGAATAAAAACAAACCGCAAAAACCTTTTACGACTTCTATTATTTTCGTTTATATACAATTGTAACAATCACGTCAACTAGTTTGGTTTCTAATTAAAAAGCAAAAAACAGATCTTTTAACCGCCCATGGTATCAATAACTACTTTATGCTACTAACATATTATTTTTATTATCAGAAGTAACTCTTCGCCAATAATAAGATTTCTTCTGCACCAACCATGCAATAACTTTTCTGTTGAACACTAGCAGTTACATATATATATAATTTCTAACTAAGCACAAGTTCCTACCGATTACATAAGTTCCCACCAAGCTACTTTACTATCGATTGACCATTGCTGCTAATAGTCATCGACACTAATCGATCTTGAACACTATGTTGTTGACTTTAGCACTATATTTCAATAATCTTTACTTAAGTACAAAGTCAAATCAACTTGTTTAACAAAACATTCAGTGCATTAATCAAACAATATAGAAATTTAGGACCTGGTGATGCTTTTGTCAAACATATTTGTAACATTCACGTACATTGGTTAAACGCCATCAAACTCCACCATCTTTGAGTCGATGACATCCTTATTGAGATGTAACTTTACATTAGTATGTTTGGTCATCTCATGATTCATTCGGTTTAATGATAGATGTATTGCACTCTCACGCAGGAGCACAAACTTCTTGTTCTTGACCCCATGTTCACTCAGATACAGGCCCTTGAGCCATATAACATTCTGTACTACTTCATTCATTGCTACATACTAGGTTTAGTATTTTCAACAATGCTACTTATAACACGGTGTTATTTTCTTGTCTGGTTCATTTTCTTGGTTAATTTGAATAATTTCATTTTACAATAAACACCGCTAAACCTACAATAAATAGAATTATCAGTTTAACCTACACAACTATCAATAGTTCTAGACAATAGTTGTGGCTCGACCTAGTTCCACACTGGCTAAGCCTACAAACAATACAAGTATAGAACAAGCTCACCCGACAACATCGGCTAAAAAAGAATTGCAACGCTATCTAAGCCTGCAATTCTCGTGGGATTTATCACTTGAATTAGCGTGTAAGCTGACGTGTAATATAGGCTGGCTACAGACTAAGTCAACCTATAACTTGAGGCGTGTCCTTTCCCCGTTCCATCTACGTGGGGAACTTTGTGAATTTCAATGCCACACGGGTTGAATAAGCCTTTAGCCTACTTAGCCGGCAATTCAATAAAGAAGGTCTTTTGTTGGCTACATTGGTTAATGTGCAAGAGACTCATAGGCTGAACATAAATGTCCAATTTGAAAATTTTTAATTAGCTTTGTTAATTTTAGTAATTTTCCTGAAAATAATCCTAATTGAAGATGACATATATAAATATACTTGCACAATTACAAAAGTAACAATATGATATTTAATGTATGCAATTAGTAATAACTTAAAATCCATATTGAACATAATTTATCCACATAATACAAGTTACTATGCAATGAAAGTTTGGTATTTTGATTGAACATAGTTTATTCACATAATACAAGTTACTATGCAATGAAAGTTTGGTATTTTGCTTAAACTTTAGGTCCTTAATTAAAATAAAGTTTTCTCTGTTTGTTTTTTTTTTACACAATCACATTTTATTTTCTCTTATATTTTCTTAAGTTTAACCATTTTGAATGTAATACTATGATTTGTTAATTTTTTTCTACGGTAACTCTAAATTTTATTTAAAATGGAGTTGTGGGTCGTAATATATATAAGTCATCAAATCATAAATGTACAAACTATTAAAGTTGATTTAAGTTTTTGATTTTTTTTACAATTCATTTCCTTTTCTTCCCACAACTTTAAACTATGAGATTTTATAAAATTCAAATTTGTACATGCTTATTTTTTTTATTAATGTTTTATTTTCATTGTGACGTTCTTATTTTTATCCATGTTCTGATGTGAATTTTTATTAACGACTTTGTTTGTTTACATAAAAATTCGATAGCCTCGCAACAACAAATGAGTTTGCTATGGTCTTGTTTTTTACATATAGTTTATAATAGTATAACGAT
This sequence comes from Flaveria sonorensis, assembly GCA_025506505.1. NCBI lineage: Eukaryota > Viridiplantae > Streptophyta > Magnoliopsida > Asterales > Asteraceae > Flaveria > Flaveria sonorensis. Next base: position 2,835,498 of record CM046428.1, on the reverse strand, counting down.
GTCCACGTTTTATTTTTCTTATATAAAATCACATGTGTTACTGACGCCCTATTCAACATGTGGTTTCTTAGCTACTTTTCGGCATTACTTTTTTCAGAGTTATACGCCTTCACTGTAAGGCGGTGTTTTGTCCTTTTGACATAAAGTTTTGAAGGTTATCAACAATATTATCCATGTTTCTTTTTTCTTAAATAAAGTTAAATATGTTATCAAACTCTCTTTCAAAGCACAAATTCACAGCAACGCCACGATGTTGGTTTTTTTCACGGTTTTATGCTCCGTGCAACACGAAAGTCTTAATACTAGTTTAAAAAATAATTGACAGGTAAAGAATATTTATATTTTATTTAAAATAATTGTAATCCGAGTTATCACCACAAGTGAAAACGGCACAATTTAGGAATGGATGTAGGATGTGATCTCCACTCTCAAAGTTGATTGTTATCTAGTGATCACCAAAAAACAAAGCTTAGACTAAACTTTACACACAAGATCCTCATGACATATCGTTTTTTAGTCTCATAGTTTACTCCTTCTATAGTCTCGATCTCGAAACAGCAGATTCAAACCTTGTAAACAGTTTTTTAGAAGTTTGATTAAGAAATATTCTATGGCTGCGTATACACCAAACATGAGATCCTTTGAGTTTTTTCTTTTTTTTTTTAAACTTTGGCAATTTTTGCCAACCTGATTTCTAGGCAAGAATCGAAACCTTTTTGGTAATGACATGTATGTTGACTACGTGGCACCAAGATCTGCAAACTACGTCTACCGATGCCTTCAAGAATCAAGATGTTAGAAAGTTAGAAACACAAATTTGAGTTTTTTTTTTACTTAAAACTTATTTATCAAAATAGTATAGTTTGAAAAATATTTACTAAAATAATTTTGTTTTTTAACTTTTTTTGTTTCCCACTTCTAATCATTAAATACTTTTCAAAGTTTTTTTAAATTCTTTAACGATTTCTTTAAATTTCTAAAATTGTTGTATAAATATAATTTTTTTTATGCTTCTAAAAATACCATTTAACTTCTTTTGACATGTTTCTGTAATCATGGTGATAAAAAGGAAAAAATTTTTATTTCTGTAAATTTATTTCTTGAAAAGCTTTTAGATAAAATGTTATAAATATACACACACGGCCTGTCCGATTTATGCAGTTTAGTCTGAACTATCAAGTAACCGGCTAAACCTCAAACTTGTTCGGTCTGGTCAATTTTAAACGGTTGATGATAACCCCTAAATCAATCATTTAACAATTTTTATCGTGATATTTTAGAAATATTTTTTTAAGTTATATGAAATATATTTTTACAAAAGTTCAATACAAGAATATTTTTTAATACATTAACGAAACCTACCTACTATTTTTAATACAATAAAAAAACCTACCCTAAAGAATTTAATATAGTAAAAAAAAACCTTTCTTTGTCACAATCCAATAATATTTTTTATTTTTTAAACCTTTTTTCTTTAACTTTTAGAAACGGTTTCTTAAAAAACTATTTTTTTCTTAGATATAAAAATATTTGTTTTTACAAAACATGTCAAAAGAAAGTAAATAGTATTTCAAGAAAAGTAAAAAAAAGTTATATTTATATAACATTTTTAGAAATTTTAAAAAAATCATATGTTAAAGAATTTAAAAATCTTTGGAAAGTGTTCAATGAGAGTGGGAGTGAGAAACTAAAAAATTAAAAACAACATTGTTTTGGTAAATATTTTTCAAACTATACCATTTTGATAAATAATGAAAAACTATAATATTTTATTCTAATTCTAATAATTCTTTTGGATAATATTTGATTTTCTCTCAATACTATTTAACATTCTTAATTAACTGGAAAATCCAAACACAACGTTTTGTTTAGTTTTGCTTCGACATCCTTGCATAAGTTTGATTAAAAACCAAGTTCGTTCGACAAGAGTAAACATAAAGGTGTGTTCGGATTTTTTAAAGTTATTTGTCAATTTCGTCCCTGAGTTTAGTTTGTTTTATCATTTCCATTTATCCAATTTTATTCCATTCTGGGTCCTTATTTATTTAAAGAATTGTCATTTTCATTCTTTTCAATTAACTCAATTAATTATGTTTGTTAAGTTAAAAACAATTAAGTCAGTGTACAAATATTCAAATAACACAATTAACTATATAATGACTTAATATCTCCTAACTTAACAAACATTAATAACCAAGTTAATAAAAATAAATAATTAAAAATCAAAGACTCATAAGGAAATAAAGCTTATTTGGATGTAAACGACAAAAACAAACAAAAACATAGAGACGAAAATAACATTAACTCATTAATTAAGAAAGTTAAATACTACACATTACGAGAGAAAAATCAAATAATATCCAAAAGTAATTATTAGAATATAATAATAAAGATATATTGAAGGCATCCGTAAATGTGTGTGTGTGTATATATATATATATATGGGGATAGTTCCTGAGAAAATCAATAATTATATGAAAACCAAAGAAAACCACAGAAACCAATAACATAATTCATAAATTTTATTTTATTTTAATTTTTAAAAGGATGTTTAAGTATTTATTACATATATGTTGAACATAAATACGGGAATGAAAAGTCTTACGTATACGTAACACTATGTTAAATGAAAAATGGTTACTTATATGTAACCTACATGTGACGTATATGTAGAACCATGCTACCGGTTTTCATTTTATCCATTCTCTTATTTATATATACACACACACACACAAATATAAAGGGTAGTACTAAAAAAATTATAGCTTATATGACCGGTTTTATTGGTTTTCATATAATATTATAGTTTTTTTAGGATCCCTTCATATATATATATATATATATTATTTGTAACTCAACTCAATCTTTATTAAATAATCAAATAAATAAACAAATCAATCCCAGTCTCATACAAACTCAACTAAACAATTAATAAACCAATATTAATAATCATCAAATTTATTTAATCAACAGAAGACCTAGAAATAAAAAAGTTTTAATTTTGCCTAGTAATCGTAGGCAAAATTATTATTATTATTATTATTATTATTATTATTATTATTATTATTATTATTTTGTTGTTGAGATCCTTCTCCATCTATATGCAAGTCCGATGTTATCACGAACGAAACGCATGGTTGAATTTATCCTCCCTAAGATTTGATTTTTTTTTTGTCTCATAATTGCTGTAATTTATTAACCAGGTGGATGTGTTTGTCAAGTTGTGGGTCATAATCACCTAACAACTCATGATATCTTTGTTTACTACTTAAACAATCAGCAACAAAATCTCTAGCTTACGACTTTATTACTTACTATGATGCTTTAGCTCCGTCACAACTGACTGTAAGATGCATTTCTTCATGTATTAACGAAGCGTTTCTTCCCACTCATGATGATGTTGTAATGGTACATTAACTAAAGAAGCAACATCCTTCTGGAAAAGTCTGTATATGCAACAATATGGTTTACTAAAGAAGGTTGAATTTTCAGTAGGATTTAATAATGACAGTAATTAAATTAGGAACCGTTTATTTTGATTTGTTTTGTACGTGTATCCAAAGTATTAATGCTGGCCAGGAGATAAGCAACCCCCCCCCCCCCCCCCCCCCCCCCCCCCAAAAAAAAAAAGTGCTGCTTTTATGACATTGATTCCCTAATTTATGAATCTACTTAAGTCTATTATTTAAAGTTACAAAATAAGTTAACAAGTTTGTTTAATTCTCAAATTTGCATTGATGAATGTGTGTATGCATGACATATATATAGAGACATAAAAGACTTTCGTCTATATGTAACGTTAACACATGTTTATGACCTTTGGTCTAGTGGTATTGGTATTGCCAACTATAAGAATGGTGTGAGTTTAAAAGTGTAAGATTTGATAAAATAAGAAGAAAAAAAAATTAATGTTGAAATATGTAGTGTTAACAAATGCTAGTGGCTCACTATGTAGTAATAATAACTCAATAAAAAGTGCTCACATGGCTCTTTTTGGTTAATGATGATGAACTATCTCCTTTAAGAATGCATCTTTTTCTTTTACCTTCTATATATTGTATAGATTTTGCATTACTAATGGTTGATTATATTATTGTTAGTGACAGTAACTGATTCCTAATATTTCCATATGTCACTAGTAGTTTAAAGAAACACTAAAATAAGATATATATAATATATAGAATATAGCATGCTATATTTAGACATCATTTGTTGGATATGGGTTCTTTGAGCTTCTAATTTGGTTAGCTACCATAATATTTAATAACCATATTTTTCACACTCCTGCTTAGCCAGAAATATTCATGGATACTAAGGGCTATGGCAAATGGTACGTGGTTTTGGTTATGATTGTTGTCCAGTTCACGGTTGCAACCATTAATGTACTTCTCAAGAAGGTTACAGTCGATGGACTTGACCTTCTGGTTTTTATCACCTATCGCCTGAGTGTTGCCACCATCTTTTTGGCCCCTCTAGCCTTCTTTTTCGAAAGGTACACATCTGTGTGCGTGTGTGTTTTAGGGTATAGTTTTGTATGCATGTTAGATTCTGTATATATTTGATGTAAATTTGTTGTAGGAAGAGTGAAAAGAAGCTTACATGCAACATAATTTTTCAATTTTTCTTGAATGCAATTCTTGGGTAAGTAAACAACTTCACATTAAATTTTCTTGTATTAGTATCTATACTTAGATCTTTCTATGGGTGCAGGGTGTCACTTACACAATACTTGTTTCTTTTTGGTATTCAATACATATCTGCTACTTTCTCTTGTGCTTTTCTCAACATGGTGCCTGTGATCACATTTATCATGTCATTATCCTTTGGGGTTGTATCTCTAATCTTTTGAAATATGTGATATGTCACTTTATATTAACAGTTTGTAGTTATATATATGTCAATATGTTTTAGGTTGGAAAGGGTAAACATAAAATCAAACAGCAAGATGTTGGTTGGTTGTCGTTCTTCATCCCCCATCTCTTTCTTGTGTGATGGCTTTCTTCATCTTCTTTCTCTCTCGTGTCGTGGGAATACTTACAAACATACTAGGTTATATATTTTCCTCTTGTTACCACTCTTTTTAGCCACAATCGTAGGTCCTATTGCCACAGTTTAGCTCTTATCCACATTGCATAGCCTGATGTCATGTCTCATGCCGCAATTATAGATTTAAATCTGTTGCCGCCATTTGTGGCATAGAGGTTTCATGTTTTGTAAGTTTTTTTATGTCTTTTGTTACTATTTCAAGATCATGTCTTCTTATAACCACATATTCATTGTTTTCTACTCTAGTCTAAGTTTTAAATTTCCTCTAATTTCAAGTGCGAGAAAGTATTAAAGAAAATATATTAGTTAATGTTCATTGTAATAATCTATTATAATTGAAAATTATGATTTGTTTCATTTTCATTTATAATTATACTTATTATACTCTTATAGGTAGTTGATTAATAATACAAAGTTTACCGCTAATGTTATAATTATAAGATATGGAAAAGGAAATTAAGAAGCATTTCCAATTCTATAACAATAATATGAAGATTGTCATCTCACAATTCATTTGGTTACTGGTCTGGAGGAAAATAGGGGATTGCAGGATCTGGGTTTTGCTTTGTTGGGATGGCGTGGTGAGTGAAGGAAAGAGGCCCGGTTTTCACTGCAGCATTTAGTTCTCTTGTTCAGATAATAGTAGCTGTAATCGACATTCCATTTCTACATGAACCATTGCATATTGGAAGGTACTTAATCTCTTTCTCATCTAACACTATTAATCAATAAATCCATAGGATCGTTGATTAGGGTTATTCAATGGATGACAATGAACAGTTTAGTGGGATCGACTATTGTGATAGCAGGACTATACATTCTACTTTGGGGAAAGAATAAAGGGCTACAAACATCTGGTGTTAAAAAAGGAGTCCCAATTCAAGAACTTGAGTCTCAACCATCTGTGGCAATTTGTAATTTGAATGATCCAAAAATCCAAGAAACTTAAGTCACCGTCTTAGCTGCTTATGTAGTAAAAATGATTAAGATTGCATATTCACTATAATTCCATATTACAAGCAATTCTTTTTAAACAACACTATGAACACCCTATAAGTTCTCCTATCAAATAATATCAAATTCAAGGGAAGATCGAGATGTAATTGAAAAATGGTTTATAAAAAAGGAAGAAGTAGAGTCAGAATTAATCTTGAACCATACACCCCTACAAGTGTTGTATTAGGTGCTAACTCTTGACGGTTTAGCTAGTTTAGCCACACTAATTAATATATGGTTCGTTTCATTTGAGAATATGTAACACCAAGCTTATCGGTTTACTGTTATTTTCGTATTAGCCTAACCTGACCGGACCCTGCACGCGTACTAGATGGTATGTGTTGAGTAAAATGGACTAGGGATGGATGGATGGATGGAAGTAGTGGTGTTAGGAATAGTAGGAAGGTACGATAGTGTAGGGGACCAAATATGGTACCACATGGAAAAATAAAGATAAGGGATGATGATGTATGCATATATGAAGGACTGATGACTGTCGTCTGAATCATGCAAAAACCTAATCAATCTAGGTAGCTAGGGTAAGTCAGGTATCGTATCCACAAGAAGCATATGGTTAGTGTTACATAATTCGTTTGATTATTTAATTTACTTAACTGGAACTAAATCAGTGAATTACTTATACTATTGCCTCTTGGCTGTGAAAACTAGATTTTAAAACAATTAAAAAGTTAACTAGGAAAAAAATTTGCAAATAATAAAAATTAATTAAGAAGAAAATTATGAGAAAGAGTAATCCACCCCAGGATTCAAGTTTGGGTTTAGATAATTGTTTAATTCAACTTAGTGAAAAATCCTTAATGGGGATTCTATACGTGCAATGATTAGTGATATAGATAACCAAGACTTAAAGGGTCTTAGTACACAATACCAATTAAATTAACAACCAAAACTTTGCAATCATACAACTCACATAAAATTGTATGACATTCAACTCTAGATTAATGATGTTCGGGTGATTGTTCGGTATTTAACGTGTTTATTCGTATTGTTTTATTTATATTTACGTGTTAGAATCCCGTTACTGCGAGCATTTATGTGTGTAGGGTCTGGAGATAAAAAAGGAGCTAAACGACTACGTTTACGAAGGTTAACGAGGCAAGGAACGAGACCCGAGAGGCGAAAACGAAGAAGGAAAGAGGAAGAGGTGAGTCGACCCCACCGTAGGAAGGGGTGACTCACCGTAAATTACGGTGAAAGTGATGATTTTATCACAGAAGCATTTGGCGTGAATTACGGTGGAACTCGGGTCTTACGGTGAGTTTTTGAGAAAACAATATACGTTCCCACCGTAACTTACGGTGGGATACATGACCCTACGGTGGGATACATGACCCTACGGTGGACACGACAGAGAATTTTTAATAAAAGTCGAATTAGGGTTTTGTGGGGCAGAACTTTCATTGCAGAGCATCGTTTCCATCCCCGTTTGTTCCAGAGCGATCGTGAAGCTTAGGAGAGGCGATTTCAAGGCTGGAAACTTCAATTCTTTCGTTCGGTTTGTTTGGATTTCGCTAGATACAATGTTTTCGAATAGATTTTGTTTGTTTTTTGTTTCGATGTCTGGCTAGTTCACCCGTGATCTTATTCGGGTGTTAGGGTTTGTTGATATTGACTGATGTTGAACAATTGTACTTAGGTTTTGGTTTAAACGGGCCAATTAAGCCGGGTAACGAATTTGTTGATTGCGAAACTCTAAAATACTTGCTTTAATTTCAATCAATCTTCCGTTCTCGTAATAGTTTCAGATTTATTGACATCAGGGGCGTTATAAGGATAGGATCTGGTTGGTTAATGTATAGTAAGGTATGATCCGAGTGGTTTATTGACACCGGCACATTCAATCCTATTGTTTTTAGTCAAACTAAGTTCGGTTATGTCTATGTAATCGATTTCAATTGTTCTGAACTAGTTAATATTGCATACCTGAAACCCGGAGAGGATTACCTTTTCCCATTATTGTTTACAACTCAATTTTGGTTTAGTACTTTCTTTCAGTTAGTTAATCTCAATCGTTTTTCACAAAAAGCAGTTAATTAGTATCTGAACACACCTTCCACATATTCCATGTGGATCGACCCGACTTACTCTATCTATTTAGGTGAGATCTGTTTTATAAATATTTTTGATAGGCCTGACAACCCGCATCAAAATGGCGCCGTTGCCGGGGAATTAGTGCACTAAGTGTTAGTTTAGTTTTTAGTTAATTGCTTGTTTTATTTACTTTTGTTTTTCTTTGTTACGCTTGGTGTGTTTGCGTGTGCAGGTGACAGCTCTGTGCATGCATACCCGGTACGCAAGGAATAAGTCGCCTTTGATTTTTGATCCAGAGATTGAGAAAACCGCTCGCAGAAACCGAGCACAACACCGATTTCCAAACCAATCAACCAGCACCATAAAAATGGAAGATCAGAACCCAATACCACCACCACCAAACAACCAAAACCCACCAAATAACCAACCACCAAACCCACTACCAAACCCACAAAACGACCCGTTGCAATACCCCAATTTGCAATAACAGGAACAACCCCCAGCCAACCCAAATCCCATCCCACAAAGACAAAACCCATACCCATAAAGGCAAAACCAGAGACCACTTCGGGGAAACAATAGGTTTGAGGATGAAATGGATAGGTTTGATAGAATTAGCATCCACACTATGGATGATGATGATGAGGGTCGAGATGATGATTTTGATGAGGAATTTGAAGATGCCTATGAACTCAACAATCAAGGCCGTTTCCGAGTGAATGAGCAACCGAGACAGCAAAGACAAAATCAGGGCCAAGTTCATGGTAGAAGGCAAGAGATTCCTCCGGTGAATCGAAACCCCGGGCATCACCCTTATTGTGGGAACTGCATCTCCCATTGTTAGGCCACAGGTTCGGGGAAGATCCTTTAAGATTAGATGTAACAGCTTGTCTATCCTCCCCGAGTTTCACGGATTGTCAAAGGAAGAACCATACCTCTATTTGAATGAGTTTAGTGCCATGTGTGAAACCATAGGAGCACAAGGTTTCACACCCGAGGAGGTAATGTTAGTACTATTTCAGTTCAGTTTGAAGGGGAATGCAAAGAAATGGTTTCACTCGCTACCTGCTGCGAGCATTTACACGTGGGAACAGATGCAGCGGGCGTTTTTAGAGGAGTACTACACTCCAAAGAAAACAAGTGAAGCAAGAACCGCAATTCGAACCTTTAGCCAACAGGAAGATGAGCCATTTCATGAGGCATGGATGCGGTTTAAGGATTTGCTGAGAACTTGTCTTCATCATGATATACCTCGTTGGGAATTGATCTCATCCTTCTATGACGGGTTGTGTGCTGAAGATGTCAGGGATGTGAATTCAACGAGTGCGGTTACGTTCATGACTAACAATGAGGATGATGTTTGGGAGTTGTTAGAGAGATTGAGCATCCATTCAAAAAGACAAGCTCAGACCCGTAGAAGATCAAGGAATGCAAATAGGGATGTGGACAGAAGAACCTCGAGGGTAAATCAGTCATCAGGTAAAGCTACAGTGAAAGCCACGAGTTCTTTTGTTGTTTGTCAAGGGTGTGGTGAACCTAGACACAATGCTAGAGATTGTCCAGAGTTTGAGGATGGCACTGAGGAGGTGAGCTATGTACGGGGTGATAGGCGTCCTTACAACAACAATAATAACACTTATCATCCTGGGCTGAAGAACCATCCAAATCTGAGGTATGGAAATCCTGATAACCAACTGAACCCGAATTTCCAAAGTAATTCCTATCAAAATAAGCAAACGGGTCAGTATGGGTCGTACAATCAAGGAGGGTACAACAGGGGAAGTCAAAGGAATTATCAGAACAATCAGGATCAGAGTGGCTCTGGAAACAATGCAGAACCATCCACCCGGGAGGTATTTGAACTTCTGAAGGAGATGAGGAAAGAGTTGCAGAAGAAGAACAAGAAGGGTGAAATCAGAGACAAAACCCACGAAGCACTGACAAAGCAAGTGAGTCAGTTAGTTGAGGAAGTGGCATTGCTAAAGAAGGCTCCAGGTAAACTCCCGAGTGATACCCAGAGGAATCCAACTCATGGCGCATCCGGTTCAGGACTTCCAAATTCTAGGTATCCCTCTATCAGCCAGGTAATTATTCTCCGTTCTGGTAAGGTTTATGATAATAAAGTTGTACCTCCGTCACGGTTTAATGATGTTTTGGTGGAGGAGGTTGATGAGAGTGAAGAGAGTGATGTTGAGATTGAGTCTGTCCCATCTAAGTCGCCTAAATAAGTTGTTTTTGCTGAAAAATTAGAACGGGTGTTGGGACAGGAGTCGAGTGGTACCAAGGAAAAGGGTGTGGAGGTTAATACCATCCCATTTCCTCAGGCACTACTCGATTCGGGTAAAAAGGTATCATCGGGCAAACGGGGCCCGCAACAAGACGAGATGTGGGAAATTTTTCAACAGGTAAAAGTTAACATCCCACTTCTCGAGGTAATTAAACAGGTACCTGCATATGCGAAATTTTTAAAAGATTTGTGCACTCAAAAGAGACATGTTAAAATTCCTAAAAAGATTGAGTTGTCAAGTAATGTTAGTGCAATCTTAGCAGGTATACCTCTCCCACCCAAGCTCCCAGATCTAGGAGAGCCTGTGATACCCATTCAAGTGGGTGATTTTCACATCTCACGAGCTTTACTAGATTTGGGTGCGAGTGTGAGCATACTCCCGGGCAGTTTGTATGAACAATACGAGTTTGGTCCATTGCATCCAGTTCGCACCACTGTGGTGCTAGCTGACAGGACACCCAGACTGCCTAGGGGTATGATCTTTGATATGATTGTCAGGGTGAGAGATTTCTACTATCCAGTCGATTTTCTAGTTCTTGATTATGCGCCGGGAGATAGCGACGACCAACAAACAGTTATTCTGGGTCGTCCATTTTTGGCTACTTCCAACTCATTAATCAATTGTAGAACTGGAGTAGTGTATATGACCTTTGGAGACCAAGGCAATTGATAAATTCTTTTTCCCATACATCTGATCCTCTGGTTGATAGTGGATGCTCTTTTGTAGACACTATTGACAGGTGTGGTGTTCATATGAATGAGGCCAACACCATAGAGGCGTGTGTTTTTTGTGATATGGATCAAGCTGAGCTAAACATGGAGGTGGAAGAAGTAGAGGAAGAGTTGGAGGTGATGGCAGTAAGAGAAGGTAGACCCACTTGGACTCATCAAGTGGAAAGTTTACCTGAAACCATTGATACACGATTGCAACCATCACTTAAATCACCTCCAACACCTGAGTTGAAGGCGTTGCCCAAGCACCTGAAATATGCTTACGTTGGGGACAATAACACCCTTCCGGTGATAATTGCCTCCAACTTGTCTGAAGAGCATAAGAAGAAATTGATGGAAGTTTCGGTTGAGTACAGGGCCGCGATAGGATGGACGATTGCAGATTTGCGAGGAATCAGCCCATCAATTGTCATGCATAAAATTATCACCGAAGAAGGAACCAAACCGGTTCGAGACACTCAGAGACGATTGAACCCGAACATGCGGGAGGTGGTGAGGAAGGAAGTACTCAAATGGCTGGATGCAGGTATTATCTTTCCTATCTCTGACAGTGAATGGGTCAGCCCGACCCAAACAGTGCAAAAGAAAGCAGGCATTCAGATCGTGCTTGGTGCAGACGGTAAGGAGGTAGCCACCCGGCCGGTAACCTGGTGGCGCATTTGTATTGACTATAGGAAATTAAATGCTGCAACTTCTAAAGACCATTTCCTTTTACCTTTCATTGATCAGATTGTAGAGAAATTAGCAGGTCAGAAATCTTATTGTTTTTTGGATGGGTATTCAGGGTATAATCAAATTGCAATCCATCCTGATGATCAACATAAGACCACATTCACATGCCTGTATGGTACCTTCGTAATTAGGCGAATGCCTTTCGGCTTGTGTAATGCTCCCGCCACCTTTCAGAGGTGCATGATGAGTATCTTTTTAGATATGGTGGGAGACTCTATGGAGATCTTCATGGATGAATTTTCCATCTTTTCCACATCATTTGATTTATGTTTAGATCAATTAAAAAAGGTTTTGAAAAGATGTGTAGAGTCGAATTTGGTCCTTAGTTTGGAAAAGAGCCATTTTATGGTTCAAGAAGGTATCGTGTTGGGACACGTTATGTCAAGCAGGGGGATAGAGGTTGACAGGGCGAAAGTGCAAGTGATATCCACGTTGCCACCACCAACAAATGTAAAAGGAATTAGGTCGTTTCTAGGACACGCAGGGTTTTATAGACGCTTCATTAAAAATTTCAGTGTCATAATAAAACCGTTGTGTAACTTGCTTTTGAAAGATGTTCCTTTCAACTTTGATGATGAGTGTTTAAAAGCTTTTAATATACTTAAGTAGAAGTTGGTGGAGGCCCAATTTTGCAATCACCGAATTGGTCACGTTCGTTTGAAATCATGTGTGACGCCAGTGATTTTGCAATTGGGGCTGTACTGGGGCAACGGGTGGATAAGAAACCGGTGGCAATTTATTATGCAAGTAAAACTCTTTCTGATGCATAGTTAAATTACACTACAACAGAAAAAGAGTTACTTGCGGTTGTCTATGCATTAGACAAATTTCGTTCTTATATTTGGGGCAGTAAGGTTATTATCTATTCTGACCATTCTGCTGTCAGGTACTTGATGGAGAAAAAGGATGCGAATCCCCGGTTGATTCGATAGATCTTGCTCCTACAGGAATTTGATTTGGAGATCCGAGATAAGAAAGGGAAAGACAACGTGGTAGCTGACCACTTGTCTAGGATCATCTATGAGATGGATGATCACGAGTTGGAGATTAATGAATCTTTCCCTGATGAACAATTGTTGTCTGTTTCTACTTCTTCTCCTGTACCATGGTATGCTAACATTGTTAATTATTTGGCGACAGGTACAATGCCGGAACAGTGGTCAAGGAAGAAAAGCAAGCACTTCTTGGTGCAAGTGAACAAGTACATTTGGGAGGAGCCAGACTTGTTCAGAATATGTGCAGACCAGTTGATCAGAACCTGTATTACTGATGCAGAGATCCAATCCGTGCTGAGTTTGGCACATAGCTCCGCTTGTGGCGGACATTTCAGTGGACAAAAGACAGGGCAACGAGTGTTATCTTGTGGCCTTTATTGGCCAACTATTTTTCATGATGCTTATGAATATGCTAGAACATGTACAAATTGCTAGTAGACGGGTAGCATTACTAAGAGAAACGAGATGCCAATGCAGCCAATCCTTGTGGTCGATATCTTTGATGTCTGGGGGATTGACTTCATGGGCCCCTTTCCTAATTCTCGTGGCAATTTATACATTTTGGTGGCTGTCGACTATGTATCCAAGTGGATAGAGGCGATTGCCACCAAAACAAATGATAACCGGGTAGTTTGCCAATTTGTTCAAGACAACATCTTTTGTCGATATGGGGTACCTCGTGTGATCATCAGTGATGGGGGATCTCATTTTAAAAACTTTAACTTTGGCAAACTACTTAAGCGGTATGGTGTGGATCACCGGATCGCCACTCTATATCATCCTCAAACGAGTGGCCAAGTGGAAGTGTCCAATAGGCAAATTAAAGAAATTTTGTAGAAAACGGTACGACCTGACCACAAGGACTGGTCTACCAAACTCAATGATGCGTTGTGGGCGTATCGTACGGTCTACAAAACACCTATTGGCACTACCCCTTACCGGCTGGTCTATGGGAAAGGTTGTCATTTACAACTAGAAATAGCACACCGGGCAATTTGGGCCATTAAGCAATTTAATTTGGATTATGATGCTGCAGGTAGTGCTAGAAAGCCGAGTTTGGTTAAGTTGGAGGAGCTTCGAGATGAGGCTTACGAAAGCGCATCGGCTTACAAAGATAAAATAAAGAAGGTGCATGATGCGAAGATCCGGTTGAAAAACTTTGAGGTTGGTAGTTGGGTGTGGCTCTACAATTCACGACTCAAGTTATTCCCGGGTAAGTTGAAAAGCAAATGGACTGGCCCATACCATATCACGCGAATTGGTGCATCTGGTGATTTAGAGATTGAGGACTTTGAGGACCACACCCGACAAGTGGTGAATGGCCACCGGCTGAAGCCATACTTGAGACCGAACGATGTAAACGGGCCAGATAAGCAAACCGAAGACCTTCTTTCGGTTAGCATCTGGGTTTCTGAACCACTTTGAGGAAAACATGGCTGGAAGTCAAGCTATAGACTCATAAATGTAGCGCTTCTCGGGAGGCATCCCGTGTTCGTACGTTTTTCGTTCTTTTACAGTGCATTCGTTTTATCTTGTTTTGTTTTGTTTTCTTTGTTTTGTTTTGTTTAACAATTTTACAGATCCATAGCATCACACAAGTGCGGGGACGTTCACCCGATGAGGTAAGTCTTAGTGGAATGACGAGTTGAGGACGACTCGGGTTCAAAGTGTGGGGTGGAGAGTTTCGGGTTCACAAATGGTTAACAAAACATTTTAGTTTATTTCAAGTTTTAATTTAAAGTGCTAAGTTTCTTAAAGTGAAAAAAAAACTATGTTTGGAGTAAGTGTAGTTAAGTTTGATTGTGATTTCTTATTTATTGGGAACAAGTAGTTAACTCAATTTTTCATCATCTTAGTCACTATTTCCCAAATATTTCCTAGCCGAACCTAAGCCTTACATTACAACCCTTTAAAAGCCCTCATGATTGGTGTGTTATCTTGTGTTGGTGGGTGGAGAGGTGACCGCCTTACAAGCCTATGCTCACTAGTTTGTAACATTGTTGAGTGACCATAAATATCCGACACATCTTTTTCCGACTCATAAATTAAATCGAGAGGAGATTTTATTGTGAGGGGTATGACATTTGCAAGGAAATAGCTTACAGTTTGGGATTTCTAATCAGGTAGTCCATTGGGATGGAGGTTTGTGGCAGTTAACGGGTCGATAGTTTGATTGGGGAATCGAGTATGAATTTGAACCTTCGTTGATTTCTGGCATAATTTGTTTGGTTGTTAAAAAGTCTGAATTGCGTTTAATAGCAGCCTCACTTGGGGACAAGTGAGGAATAAGTGTGGGGATGTGATGTTCGGGTGATTGTTCGGATTTTAACGTGTTTATTCGTATTGTTTTATTTATATTTACGTGTTAGAATCCCGCTACTGCGAGCATTTATGTGTGTAGGGACTGAAGATAAAAAAAAGAGCTAAAAGACTACGTTTACGAAGGTTAACGAGGCAAGGAACGGGACCCGAGAGGCGAAAACGAAGAAGGAAAGAGGAAGATGTGAGTCGACCCCACCGCAGGAAGGGGTGACTCACCGTAAATTACGGTGAAAGTGATGATTTTATCATAGAAGCCTTTGGCGTGAATTACGGTGGAACTCGGGTCTTACGGTGAGTTTTTGAGAAAACAATATACGTTCCCACCGTAACTTACGGTGGGATACATGACCCTATGGTGGACACGACGGGGAATTTTTAATAAGAGTTGGATTAGGGTTTCGTGGGGCAGAACTTTCATTGCAGAGCATCGTTTCCGTCCCCGTTTGTTCCAGAGCGATCGTGAAGCTTAGGAGAGGCGATTTCAAGGCTGGAAACTTCAATTCTTTCGTTTGGTTTGTTTGGATTTCGCTAGATACAATGTTTTCGAATAGATTTTGTTTGTTTTTTGTTTCGATGTCTGGCTAGTTCACCCGTGATCTTATCCGGATGTTAGGGTTTGTTGATATGACTGATGTTGAACAATTGTACTTAGGTTTTGGTTTAAACCGGGCCAATTAAGCCGGGTAACGAATTTGTTGATTGCGAAACTCTAAAATACTTGCTTTAATTTCAATCAATATTCCGTTCTCGTAACAGTTTCAGATTTATTGACATCAGGGGCGTTATAGGGATAGGATCTGGTTGGTTAATGTATAGTAGGGTATGATCCGAGTGGTTTATTGACACCGGCTTGTTCAATCCTATTGTTTTTAGTCAAACTAAGTTTGGTTATGTCTATGTAACCGATTTCAATTGTTCTGAACTAGTTAATATTGCATACCTGAAACCCGGAGAGGATTACTTTTTCCCATTATTGTTTACAACTCAATTTTGGTTTAGTACTTTCTTTCAGTTAGTTAATCTCAATCGTTTTTCACAAAAAGCAGTTAATTAGTATCTGAACACACCTTCCACATATTCTCTGTGGATCGACCCGACTTACTCTATCTACTTAGGTGAGATCGGTTTTATAAATATTTTTGATAGGCCTGACAACCCGCATCAATTAACCAAAACAATTGTTTAAAAAATCAAAACACAAGTTAAACTCAATAAAGAACTTAACGGGTTCTAAAGTTTAATCCCAACACAAATTAAACATGAACAAAAACCTAATAACACAAAACCTATTACCCGAGGTAGATCACAAAAGGTTTAACCAATCATAATAATAAAGAGTTTATATAGTGTTACTAATCAAACTCCCATTAAAATTAATAGGAAAAACTTTCTTGGCTATCTCTATCAACGATTACGTATTAACGATTGATCGTGCCTGATGATCTCCTCAAAACAAACTTGATTGTGCGAACCAACTAGGCAGCCAAAGACGGCTGCCTTTGAACTTCTGCCGTTCAAACACCCCACTATTCCTTTTCTCCTTCTCGATTTTTACATGTTAACCTTGAGAATAAATTCCTAACCCACTAATTTAGTCTTCTTGATTTGTTGACTTTTGATATGCAAAAACTCCATGTTGGGTTCCTTTTGAATTTCACTATGTTTTCGAAAACCTTAAGTGACTTACGTGAACCTGCATTTAAATTCAACATACAAATAAACAAATAAGAGTAATTGATTTGAACACTCCATTTGAATATCAATTAATATTTAATATTCCTACTTATTTTATCCTTTTTTATTACTAATGTAATCTTTTGATTAAGTGTTTCAAATTTAAAGTTTATCCTTGATTTACATAGATATTTTTTTTTATCACTTATCGTAATAAAGATAACTTTAAAATATA
The DNA here is from genome assembly GCA_025506505.1 of Flaveria sonorensis. Classification (NCBI taxonomy): domain Eukaryota; kingdom Viridiplantae; phylum Streptophyta; class Magnoliopsida; order Asterales; family Asteraceae; genus Flaveria; species Flaveria sonorensis. The sequence goes on along the minus strand of CM046428.1, from coordinate 2,818,427 downwards.
TACTTTGAGCTCGTAGTCTCTTCAACTTTCAAACTCTTAATATGCACCAATTAAACTTGATCTAACATTAAAAATATATAATTAAATAGAATTAACACATGTAAATCAACCACTCATCAAGGACTGAGTTGTATTACATGGTTAATTAATCATACAACAATTAAGAAATTAATATGATAGTAATGTGTTTAAAACATATGCAGTAACAACCCCACTCCCACCCCAAAAGAAAGAAGAAAGAAGAAAGGCTGAAAGTACCTAGACAGCCTATGCTAACCCGCTTCTCACAAACTACAAAACATCATAACTCATCCCACATACATTCATGATAATTCATGTCTTTAGGTTGGGACCTAACCTACTTATATTACTAATAACTGCTTTAATTATGTCATACACATGGAAAACCGACATAAGTATCCTGTTCAAAATATTATGAGATAGTAACATCTACTTATATTATCGATCTTCATCTAGATGTTCTTTCTTGTTTACACACAACCCATACATTATAATTAATCGATTTGTCATGATTGGATAAAAACAAGTTAATTTGAAATACTTAATTACCTATAACTAATATGGGTAAGTAAAAGTCGCCGGCACAAGCAATTGGTAGAAAGTGTAAAACTTATACTTAAGAAGCTGAAATACAAAAAAAAAAAATAAAAAAAAGCAAATATTTTTGGGTTTTTATTTAAAAACGAATATGAATTATGTAACGCCCACCTCCCAGGGCACACCTTAGGGAGCGTTACGCATCAGATATACAGAACATATAGTAATCAGAGAATACATAGCGGAAGTCAAACTATTATTATAAATTATAACGTATTATACATTTGTCTTCTAATACAATACTAATATTACATCAGTTTAACTATAGCAGAGATCTAAATCCTCGAGTCCTCGACAATACTTTAGTCCTTTATCTCCTCATAAGCTTAGTCCATAATCTCTTATTCCTGTAATCACCTGACACCTAGGATGTGTGTCCATACAATAAAAACATTTGAGACTCAGCATAAAAGCTTGTGAGTTCATGAAGATAGCATTCTTCAAAATTCAAACCATATTAATATTAACTATTGCAACAAACAGATACAACCATGGCAAACAGATAGGAACAAAATAAGCATAGTATAAATTCATATAACCAGGCTATGTATACAAACTCCACCGGCTAAAACAGAATTATACAAGCAGCCCTCAAGCATCCTATCAAGCATTGCCACATATCACAGATGCTATTAATAGTCAATTCTTCAATTATTACCCATTATCAAAACATCACATCCGGTTTTAGAAAACAGTTCAGAGGAACTCACCTTAACTAATCCGATCGGTGATATATCTGCTCAGGTTCACGGCTATCAAGTATCATCCTATACACAAAATAATGTTATTTAAGCTACATTCTAGCTAGCAACTATCTTAGGGATAATTTGCTATCATTCTCTATTTGTTGACATTATTCGACACTTTCTATTACCCTATACCAACACTTTGGTACAACCCTTACTAGTTGGCATATTTCAAACATTTCCTTCATGACAGTGCCAACCCTCGGGCTACCCAGTACCTTTCTCATTAATAACCTAATAATAATAATAATAATAATAATAATAATAATAATAATAATAATAATAATAATAATAATAATAATAATAGTAATAATAATAGTAATAATAATAGTAATAATAATAATAATAATAATAATAATAAGAAGATAATAATAATAATAATAATAATAATAATAATAATAATAATAATAATAATAATAATAATAATAATAATAATAATAATGATAATAATAATAGTGATAATAATGATAATAATAATAGTGATAATAATGATAATAATAATAATAGTAATAATAATAATATAATAATAATAATAACAAATATAACAAGAATAATAATCTATAATAATAATAATAATTAGTGGATTTTCTGCCAGTGCACGTTACATATCAGGGGAGTTTCAGTTTTCCCATGTCTTGCACTTTTATTATTTTACTTGCTTATATTTATTTGTTCGAACATTAGGGACAATGTTCGATTTAAGTGTGGGGATGGGGTTAGTTGGCAAAACTGAAACATTTTGCATTCTGGTTTGAAAAAAAAATCGAATTTTTTTTTTGAAAAAATAGAAAAAAAAGAAGAAGAGAAAAAAAGGCATTAAGTATCACTCATCTACGCATATAAAACACGACTTGCATGAATCATGATGTGATGTCAATTAGCGCTAACTAGTTAAACCTAGAGCATGATTTACTTATTCAAGTCACATGATTAAGTTAACTTAACAAGCGCTTTTCAAAGTAAAATTGCATAGACGTCTAATTAAGTGAGGTAAATAGAGAGATAACAAATGTACAATTGTCCACAACTTATACCCTGATTACCTCCGTTTTCATGTGAGATTGAGCCTTTAATTCTTGATTTGCATTTCACATGCAATTCTTTGTTTGAGTGTTTATATCACACAATCACGTGTATTTTAGAACTTGTCTAGGTTATACACGTCGAGACCATAAACTTTGAACTTGTATAAAAGTGATAGAGGCATCTAGGATTTAACGTTGTGTTTAGCCTGTGATTACCTTACCCTGAAATTATCCGCTAGTTAGCCATGTTGAGCCGTTTATTTGCCATTTTCTTTTGTCTACACCCATGTTAAACCTAGCATTTGTTTATTTAAGCCCTTTTGTGTTAACCCGTGTGTTTTAGAAAATCCGGCTAAGTTAGTGTTTATATAGTGTGATTTAATTATTATGTTTGATTAGTTAATCTCAGTTAAAAAAAATGAAGAAAAAATGAGAATAAAAAATAAAAGAGGGTGAAAAAAACTTGACCCTAAAAAATGTCTATTTTAGTAGTTAGTTTCTTAAATGATTCAAGTTTGGTCCTTTGTTTTGGTTTATCATTTGCGTATTATGTTCGTGTTTAGGCTAGCGAAGTCGGATTTCTCTAAACACCCTAGCCACGTTACAACCTATGTGAAGACCTACTTGATTTGTGCAAAGTTCAATTGTTAGTTGGTGTAGATATGATACCTTTACAAGCTTATGATAATGTCGTGACGTGATGATATCGAGAGTACCACATATATAAACTAGTACATCTTAGACTAGTCCATTAAACAAGCAGAGATGAGAGAACATTGTGAGAAGTTGTGGATTATTGTATGTTTAAAATCTTTAAATGAACTGAGCATAGTTAGTGCGTCTATTTTTCAAGATTGGTATCACGATTGCTTGTTAAGTTGTAATTTTATTGATTGTGACTTAATAGTTGATTGTGTTTTTAGGGAAAATGGGTTGCGCTAATTTGGTTTTACAGTTATTTATTTAGACGTGTTGATGTTGGATATATCATGGGTTGAGTTTTGTTTAGGGACAAGCAAACTTTAAGTGTGAAAATATTTGATGTGCTCTAACTATACATATTATATATATATATATATATATATATATATATATATATATATATATATATATATATATATATATATATATATATATATATATATATATATTTCCTATACTTTTGAGTAACTTTTGAGTAGTTTTAGATTACTCTACCTACATTTGATTCACATTCATATTTAACAAATTTTAAAAGATTATGAGCTCTATATACATATATTTAAGAAAACTTGAAACCATGAATATATATAATGTACTTTAACTAACTTGAGATTGATGAGCAGTCAAAACTATTTATCCAAATTAAATATCTATTTAAAATGTAAAACACTAAACAAAATTAAAATAAGCTAAAAATATTTGTGAATTTACGTAATTAGTGATATGATTTAAATGGTGAGTTGAAATTATTATATTTTAAATTAGCAAAAGAGTTCTAAATGGGCTAAAAGTTTGTTTTTTTTACTCCACGTGTACAAGTCCAATACATTAATTTGAGTTTTGATGATCTAGTTGTTTTCATTTTCTTTTGAATTGAAAAGCCCACGATGAGAACTTTTGTCATCACATAGAAACCTAATTATTTGGTGGATTTTAAAAAGACGCAGGGGAGTGACGGCAGAGAGAGATATATGCGTACAGGAGGAAAAGAAAAAAAGAAGAAAAGGTTTATATTTTAGATTCAACTTGAAGTTCTGAGCATGATTAAAGAGCAATTTTAAAGCGAAAAACAAGATTTGAAGACATAGGATTGATTAAAGCATTGAAGACCATACGGTTTTAATTTGTTCTTGATTATTTTCTTTGTTTCGTCAATTTGTTTGTTTATGTTTCTAAAGTTTAAATCTTTACTATTGTTCTTAATATTTATAAACGTTATGAGTAGCTAACTTTTTAGTACTACCTAGGTTGGGTTGAAAACTATGTATGTTTTGACTAAATATTTGGTTTTGATTTCATATATTGTTTATTAATCTTAAAACTTGATTATTTTCTCAATTAAATATGAATATATGTATTGTTTTATGCTTGAAAGTTATTGCCATGCTCGTATATGTTTAATCTTGATTGATTACGTGACATCTAGATTAGGTTTTACACGTTAAAATTAATTACTTTGTGTTTTTAATTTTAGACTGTGATTAGAGATGATCTTAGGAGTATTGGTTGTGATTTTGATAGTACTTGCAATGTGCTACCTTGTCTAAAACCTAGGGGTGATAGATATTGCTTAAAACCTCCTACCCATTGCTTGTTAGGTTTAGATTTCGCGAGAGCGTGTTTTGCCTTTCATTCGTGGTGTTAGTGTTTTAGGGTATTTAATTGGATTTAATTAAGTTGTTCTTTATCTTAGGGTTAGAAAATATAATCTCAAAGATAATGTGGTAGAAAACTTAGGGGTGATCTTCCATTAGACATTTTAATGAACCTATCTTGTGCTTCACACGTGTCTTTGGTTTTCTTAGGGAGTAGCAACATACCTAGTTAACCCTAGATTCGTATTTTTAGAGATAATCATACGTGTCATTCCTTTTACGTCATTAGATGTTTGTTGGATTCCTACCTAGGTAGTTATTTCACATATTTGATCGATTCAAGTTTCCTAGTTTGAATTCTTATTTGTTTGTTTCTTCCGTCGTGTTTAGATGAATTAAGTTTAGTTAAATTGTTTATTTTGTTTATCTTGTTTATTAATAATTAATTAAAATAATTAAATTAATTAGGTTAGAAGTCGATAGAGGTTTATTATCGAGAGCCGCCAATAGTGTCCACGGATTCGACATCCGATCTTACCTAAACTTACTATATCATGACAAGTACACTTGCCGATTATGTAAAGTTTAGTAGGTATTTTTATTTTTTTGCGAAAATCGTTTCAGCAATAAATTCATATATATATATATTTTTTTTCACACATCAATGGCACCCAATTCAAGGTCGTGCGTAGTATAGTTCTTTTCATGAACTTTTAATTGTCGTGATGCATAAGCTATAACCTTATTTCGTTGCATCAACACACAACCTAAATCATTATATGAGGCATCACAGTATATTGCAAAGTCTTCATTACCATCTGGTAATGCAAGTATGGGAGCACTGCTAAGCTTTTGTTTTAAAAGGTTGAAAGCTTCTTCTTGCTTTGCCCCGGTCAAACTTTATACTCTTTCGAGTCAAAGATGTTAAAGGGGTAGCAATCTTGGAGAAGTCTTGAATAAACCTTCGGTAGTATCCTGCTAATCCCAAAAAGCTCCTAATCTCACTAGGATTCTTTGGTGATTCCCATTTCATCACAGCTTCTATATTCGCTGGATCTACTTGTATTCCCTTCTCATTTATCACGTGACCGAGGAATTGAACTTCTCTTTTCCAGAAGTCACATTTAGAGAATTTTGCATAAAGCTTTTCTTGTCGAAGGGTTTCTAGAACCATTTTCAGATGTCTGGCATGATCATCTTGGTCCTTAGAATAAATAAGTATGTCATCGATAAAGATAATGACAAACTTATCCAAGTATGGTTTGCAAACTCTATTCATTAGATCCATAAATGCTGCAGAGGCATTGGTTAGTCCAAAAGACATAACCAAAAATTCATAATGCCCATAACGTGTCCTGAATACGGTCTTGGGAATATCTTCCTCGCGCACTTTCAACTGATGATAACCTGATCGAAGATCAATTTTTGGAAAATAGTTGGCTCCTTGAAGTTGATCAAATAAATCATCTATTCTTGGTAAATGATACTTGTTCTTAACAGTTAACTTGTTTAATTCTCGATAATCAATGCACATACGCATTGAACCATCTTTCTTTTTGAAGAACAATACTGGCGCTCCCAAGGTGAGGAACTCGGTCTAATAAACCCTTTTTCTAAAAGTTCGTCAATGTGCTTCATAATTTCTTTCATCTCCGAAAGGACTAGACGATAAGGATCCTTCGCGATTGGTTTAGCACCAGGTACTAAATCAATACGAAATTCTATCTGACGATCAGGTGGAAGTCCTGGTAAATCTTCCGGAAACACGTATGGGAAGTCACACACTACAGGGATTTCATTGATCTGTATTTCCTTTTTAGCATCTATCATGCACAAGAGAAAGGCTATGCATCCTTTCTGAATACATTTCATTGCCTTTACTGCTGAGATGATATTGGTCGTGGGATTTCCATCACTTCCATGAACTAGTAGCTTTTCCCCATTTGGCTTACGTACCATCATCGTCTTATGTTCACATTCGAGATGAGCACAATATTTATTCAACCAATCCATCCCGAGGATGATATCATATTCACTTAGAATGGTCGGCATTAAATTTACAAAGAATTTAGTGTTAACTAGGGTAATAACACAATCCTTAAAAATCTTACTTATCTTATCTTGCTCACCACTAGCAGTTTCTACAATATATGCACAATCTAGAGTTTGTGGTACTGAGTTCAAATAAGGTACTAAGACAGTTGAAATGAAACTTCTATTTGCTCCAGTATCAAATAAAACTCTAGCATATATGTTGTTAATGAGAAACGTACCAGCTATAGTTTCATCCCCAGCTTCTTTTAACACCTACACTCTGCCTTTGGAGTTGTTTTGATTCTCCACAGGTTGTGCTTGTAGAGGGTTCTTGCAATCACTTCGGAAATGTCCATACTCCCAACAATTGAAACATCTAATTTTTGGGCAGTTCTTTCTTGAATGATCACCCATTGGACATTTAAGACATTTGGATCTTGATACTTTCTCCAAGACTCACTTTTATCGTTCCTCCATGGTTTGTTGATACGATTCTCTTCATTTTGTGTGATCTTTCTGTCCTTTCTTGGCATCTGGTTTCCATCCTCATTTCTCTTTCTTTTGTTGTTTTCAGTCATTATGCCTTTTCTTCGTATGCAATGGCACTTAATGCAATTGCAGATTCATAGGTTTTGGGGGAAGACATCTTAACTAACTGTCGAATATGAGGAGGTAACCCCTGCACGTATCTTTTTACGTGCTTTGCTTCAGGTGTTACATGCTCAGAAAGAAATCGAGCCATCTCATCAAACGTGGTCGTGTACTGATGATGTGTCATCGTCCCGGCCTGTAGTTGTAAGAATTCTCTTTCAATTTGGTCCCTTTCAATGTTAGGACAAAACTTTTCCATCACAAGATCCTTTAGTTCATTCCAGGTCAAAACATCAACAATTCCAGGTCCTTTAGCTTGTTTAACATTGTCCCACCAAAACAATGCCTCAGACTTGAATGAGTGAGTGGCATACATGACAGCTTGCGTGGCTATGCATCCACTAATTTCAATAACAGCTTCCATCTCATGGATCCACTGAAAGGTCACCATGGCATCTCTTTTCCTGTCAAATATTGGAGGTTCACATCCCTTGAAAGCTTTGTAAGAACAACCCTGCTTAGGTTCAGTTCTCATAGCAATATCTCCATTACCATTGGTGTTATAGATATGATCATCCTGTCCATTACTATCATTGCTCATATACCCCCTAGACGCATTCATAACCTCGGCTATAATGGTTGGCAAAGCATCTTTAATTACGCCAGCTACAGCCGCTTGGAATTGCGGTCCAGCAAATTGTTGCGCCTCGGATTCAGTATTACGAAGATTTTCATTATCAGCATTCGCAGATGATATGATTTGCCTTCTACTACTAGGAGGCCTACCACGAACCTTACCATGAATACTTCCTCCTCTTGTCATAGTGAAAACCTACATGAGAGAGCAGGGAATTAGTATTCATATGACGGATTATGATCTGGAACATAATAGTACTGATAGACAAGAAATAACAGTGGCCAAGTGTCATTACTTATCTATTGCACTTATAATGTTCTAGCCATTATCCTTCATGTTTTACCAAAACCCGTTACCCAGTAACTAAGTAGTTAATCTATTTATCTTAAAGCATCTTCCCTAGTTTAAGTCTAGATACTATCTTTGTACCTAGTTCACTTAAACTATGACTCTGATACCAACTTGTAACACCCGCCTCTCAGGGCACACCTTAGGGAGCGTTACGCATAGGAAATATAGAACATATAGTAATCAGAGAATACATAGTGGAAGTCAAACTATTATTATAAATTATAACGTATTATACATTTGTCTTCTAATACAATACTAATATTACATCAGTTTAACTATAGCAGAGATCCAAATCCTCGGCAACACTTTAGTCCTTTATCTCCTCATAAGCTTAGTCCATAATCTCTTATTCCTATAATCACCTGACACCTAGGATGTGTGTCCATACAATAAAAACATTTGGGACTCAGCATAAAGCATGTGAGTTCATGAACATAGCATTCTTCAAAATTCAAAACATATTAATATTGACTATTGCATCAAGTAGATACAACCATGGCAAACAGATAGGAACAAAGTAAGCACAGTATAAATTCACATAACCAGGCTATGTATACAAACTCCACTGGCTAAAGCAGAATCATACAAGTAGCCCTCAAGCATTCTATCAAGCATTGCCACATATCACTGATGCTATGGATAGTCAATTCTTCAATTATTACCAGTTATCAAAACATCACATCCAGTTTTAGAAAACAGTTCAGAGGAACTCACCTTAACTAATCCGATCGGTGATATATCTGCTCAGGTTCACGGCTATTAAGTATTATCCTATACCCAAAATAACATTATTTATTCTACATTCTAGCTAGCAACTATCTTAGGGATAATTTGCTATTATTCTCTATTTGTTGGCATTATTAGACACTTTCTATTACCCTATGCCAACATTTTGGTTCAACCCTTACTAGTTGACATATTTCAAATATTTCCGTCATTACAATGCCAACCCTTGGGCTACCCAGTACCTTTCCCATTAATAACCTTAACGCCTAATAATAATAATAATGATGATGATGATGATGATGACGACGACGACGACGACGACGACGACGACGACGACGATGATGATAATAATAATGATAATAATAATAATAGTAATAATAATAATAATAATATATAATAATAATAATATAATAATAATAATAATAAATAATAATAACAACAACTATAACAAGAATAATAATCTATAATAATAATAATAACTACAACAAAAATAATAATAACTATAATAACTATAATAATAATAATAATAACTACAACAAAAATAAAAATAACTATAATAACGAAAGATATAATTAAACGATAACATACCTGAAAACTATCTATGGCAATTTGTAGAGTCTCTGATCGGGTGGTGAAAGTTCAATGTTTAAAGGCTTTAATTCCGTGTTTTACGTGTCAAATTATGGGAAATAGAGTTACTTTTGGGATATTATTGTGTTTGTAGCATAAATGTGAAGAATACGAAAAAATGGGAAGAAACGGGACGAACATTGGAGCTCGTGAGGTGAAGATATGTAAAAAAGAAGTTTTAAGATAACGGTAACTTAAAGTGGGCATTGAGCTAGGAAAAGAGTTACGGGGCCCACGACTTATCAACGGAAAGATCTCGAAAAGCTACACATGAAAATCAAGTTTGTGCAGAGGGTGGCGCCACCGACGCCATCATAGGCGCCACCGACGCCGATAACGTCAGAGCCACCGTTGGTCAGTAACTTTCAGCCCAGATGGCGCTGGGGGCGCCACTGACGCCGAGCACCACGTTTTGGTGGATTTTAACCTAATTTGAGATGTTTTAAAGGGGGATTAACCCTAATATGAAAAGAACTTTTACAAATCAATCTTGGACGAAAAGTAACCATCTTCCATCATTTTAAAGGTCTTCCAACATCAAATTCATCCGGATTTACATGATCAATTACAACTTTGTTGAAGAATCGATGATAATGCAAGGCTAAATCATTTGTGATTCACTTCAGGGGACGGGTTTGTGCAAGTTCTTTTTCTTCTTAGTTTGTAACCTAGATTTGGGATTGGATATTGAACCTTTTAAGTTCTTTTGGATTCAATTTATGATTTGATTATTTAAATGGTTTGATTATACTTAAACCTAATTTTGATATTCTATAACTTTGGTTGTCTTTAATCATTGTGTGATTGATTATTAGAATTAGGGTTTCATTATTCAAATTGATAATTGTATGAATAAGGTCCTTTAAGCTTTAATCCATAATTATCACTTAAATCCTATCATGTGTAAGTCACTTTTAATGACTTCTCATTAGGTTTCATTCAAGAAAAATTATAACTTTATCAAACCTGAATCCTGAAGTGGGTTACTTTTTCTCCAAGATTGTTAAAAACCTAAACTTTTATTTCATTCATTTAATTGTTTCTCAAATAAATTCATAAATCAATTCATTTTCAATGTTTAATGTTTTTAGATTAATCATTGCTAGAACTTTCCTGTGATTCCCTGTGGATTCGACACCCTTCTTGCCCTTTACTATTAAGGGTGATTAGGCACTCTTTAATATATATTTTTGACCGACCACATGACATCGATCAAAATGGCGTCGTTGCCGGGGAATCGTTGCGCTTAGTGTTAGTAATAGTTATTTGTTTTCTTAAAAATCCATAAAAAAACCAAAAATATATATTTTTTTGTTTTTTGTTTTTCTATTTATTTATTCTTTTTCGTTCGGAATTACGCTAGGTATTTGCTTCTTGTTTGCAGGTAGTTTCTTTGTAGGCTTAGTAGAATCTCAAGAATTATGATATCATTATGGATTATGACTGGGTCAATGATCCATGTATGTGTTGCAGAAGCATTTATCATTGGGTTCAAGATTTTCCAATGTTCGAGAGAAAATATGGAAATATAAAAAGAAGATGTTCTGAATACAGGCGACAAATGGGATTATGAGGTCAAACTACGAATATGAAGAAACCCATTCATATTATCCACATTATGAACCACCTCCACCATCAAGTTATAAAGAAAATTATCATGTTGACATAGATTACAAATATACCCAACAGTGGGATCTCAACCACTATGAACTCAAGATGTCATATTTATCAACTTACCGGGAGGAGTATGCTGATTACTATCCTGAATATACTCAGCTGAAATATGAGGAACCTCAAGATTCAAGGAACTCTGGCTTTGATGAAATCTTGAACATGTTGGTAGAAATGAAAAAAGAAGACAAAGAAAGAGATAAAGTCTCGAGGTATTTGTTAAGCAGGTTGGCCAACTAGTTGAGGATATGGCTCAACTAAGACAAGAGCGATCTGAGTTGGATAATGGTACCGTGATTGATGGTGATGTGGTTGAAGAGGTTACCGGACTTCAAGAACATGAATTTGTGTGTTTAAAGCTGATAGAAGACATAACACCATTAGAGGAGCCAAAGCGTAAAATAATCCAAGTTAATACCTATCCCTCCCTCATACTTATTACTCCAAGAAATAAAGTTGAAGAAGAGAGTTTGAGGACAAAGAAAAATAAGGTGGCATTACAAGACATTGGACAAATCATCATAAAATGGCTTCACAACAACAATTCAATAGACTTATCGATCATTGGGAAGCAACCATGGAACTGGCATGTTAACTACCGAGCATTTGTTGGGAATTCGATAGGCAAATGTGCACTTAAACCACAATAACAAAATATCAGGTACGGTCTGGCTGAAGACCTAAAACTTAGCGCTACTTGGGAGGCAACCCAATGTATTTTGTGTTTTTTTAGTCTTTTTTTTGTTTAATTATGATTTTATTCTATTCTATTTTATTTTAAGAACTTTGTGGGTGTGTTCACTAGAACCCCTCACGAGACTACACTCGTCCATCCGGGTCTACCGGATGGTTTAAAATTCTTGTTGCATAGCTAAATGCAACCGTGATTCCTACGAAAGTGAGCTTAAGACTTTTATCATTAAAGTGATTTTTTATATTTATTTAAAAAGCTAACTATTTTTAATCAAATTTCCACTTAAAAGTTGTATTGAGGATAATGCAATGCTTTAAGTGTGGGGAAAGGGATACATTATTGATTTAAATGTGAGGTGTTAATCATGAAGTGAGAAGTTCGCTTCTACATGGGTTTTACTATGGTTTGTAGATTAGTGGACGAGATGTTGAAGATTACTAGTACAATTGAAGATCTTGTCATAAAAACATAACCAGGTGCATTTGTTTCCCTTATTAATTGTTAAAAATAGTTAATTTGTAGTTAGTTTTCATTTTCGGTTATTGATGGTGAGTCCCCGACTGATTGTAAATGGTTTGTGAATATGATAAGATAGGGTCTGATCTTAAAATTCTCTTGTTTCCATACTAATAGTAACATTTAGTTAGTACATTGGGGGCAATGTATATCTCAGGTGTGGGGATGAGAGGATTTGGTAAAAGTTTTCAGAAAAAGTTAAAATGTAATTTTTTTTTGCAAATCTTCAAGTGAAGTTTATTGTGTTTAAGGACCAAAATTTTCAGTGTAAATCACTAGCTTGTTGCTTATCAAAAGATTGGTATAGATCCTTGGTCATGGTCATATTCTTTAAGTTGGGAGATAAAGTATTTCTAGCGGGTCGTTTTTGAAATGTTAAGGATGTCTGGTTAGGGTTAACAAGCTTTTGATATAATAAACTCATGTTCATATCAGTAGCCTAAATTCCTACTTGGTGAGATTTTGAGCCTATTACTTAAGACACAATTATATATATTCATTTGTTGAGGGTAGGCCATATACCATTTTTGTTGTAGAACTTGTATTGTTTGATGCATACCAAGACTATAAGCAAGGTGTTGCACATAAATGAAAAAGGCAATTTAGGAACCTATTTACTTGTTATCGTTTGTTGTTGTTATCCATCCTACCCTTTAGTAGCCATGTTGAGCCTTAAGCCATTCGTTTGTTAAAACCGACATATAAAGCCCAAGTTGTTAGTTGATAACCGATCATTAGGTCGTTAAAGTAAAAGAGCATTCGAAGTCAAGCTTGTATCATGGGAAAAAACAAAAAAATTGAAAGAAAGAAGAAGAAAAAATAGTGGTTCGAAAAGGATCCAAGTGATTTAGCTCCGAGAGTCATGATAATACGGATGGTTTGGGTTATATTTCTATTTGTGTTAGCCATTTAAAAAAAAATAAAAAAACCTCCTACCCGTACCTAAACCCAAAAACCCGTAAGTCCTTTAGACGTGTGCAAGATCTATGCAAGTGGTGGAGGTGTGATTGCTATACAAGCTTATATGGACAAGATGGTATACTGGGTTATTGAGTGATTATACTAGTACATATTTTACTAGTCCAGAGATAAACCGAGAAGAGTGAATTATTATGAGGGGTGTGTGCATGAGACTAAAAAAATCAAAATCATGTTAAACCTAGTCGGGTAAATTCCTCGTTTACTTGAATATAATTAACTTGCTAGAATGTAAATCTATTGAACAATATAAGTCTTGTGAATAAGGGCATGACCTTGGACCTTAAATGATTTTTAATAAGTGATTAGTAATGTGTATTTGCAATGATTGTTTTATAAATTACAATTGAGCTTTGCTTGAGGACAAGCAAAAGGTAAGTGTGGGGATTGTGATCGGGTGGTGAAAGTCAATGTTTAAAGGCTTTAATACCGTGTTTTATGTGTCAAATTATGAGAAATAGAGTTACTTTTGGGATATTATTGTGTTTTTAGCATAAATGTGAAGAATACGAAAAAGTGGGAAGAAACGGGACGAAAATTGGAGCTCGTGAGGTAAAGATATGTAAAAGAGAAGTTTCACGATAACGGTAACTTAAAACGGGCATAACTTGAGCTAGGAAAAGAGTTACGGGGCCCACGACCTATCAACGAAAAGACCTCGAAAAGTTACATGAAAATCAAGTTTGTGCAGGGGGTGGCGCTACCGACGCCATCATAGGCGCCATCGACGCCGATACCATCAGAGCCACCGTTGGTCAGTAACTTTCAGACCAGATGGCGCTGGGGGCGCCACCGACGCCACTGGTGGTGCCACTGACGCCGAGCACCACGTTTTGGTGGATTTTAACCTAATTTGAGATGTTTTAAAGGGGGATTAACCCTAATATGAAAAGAACTTTTACACATCAATCTTGGACGAAAAGTAACCATCTTCCATCATTCTAAAGGTCTTCCAACATCAAATTCATCCAGATTTACATGATCAATTACAACTTTGTTGGAGAATCGATAATGATGTAAGGCTAAATTGTTTGTGATTCACTTCGAGGGACGGGTTTGTGCAAGTTCTTATTCTTCTTAGTTTGTAACCTAGATTTGGGATTGGATATTGAACCTTCTAAGTTCTTTTGGATTCAATTTATGATTTGATTATTTAAACGGTTTGATTATGCTTAAACCTAATTTGATATTCTATAACTTTGGTTGTCTTTAATCATTGTGTGATTGATTATTAGAATTAGGGTTTCATTATTCAAATTGGTAATTGTGTGAATAAGGTCCTTTAAGCTTTAATCCATGATTATCACTTAAATCCTATCATGTGTAAGTCACCTTTAATGACTTCTCACTAGGTTTCATTCAAGAAAAATTATAACTTTGCCAAACCTGAATCCTGAAGTGGGTTACTTTTTCTTCAAATTGTTAAAAACCTAAACTTTTATTTCATTCATTTAATTGTTTCTCAAATAAATCTATATATCAATTCATTTTCAATGTTTAATGTTTTTAGATTAATCATTGCTAGCGCTTTCCTGTGATTCTCTGTGGATTCGACACCCTTCTTACCCTTTACTATTAAGGGTGATTAGACACTCTTTAATATATATTTTTGACCGACCACACGACATCGATCAGTCTCTCCTACTCACGCCCCTACTCGATCTCGAAAAATGTTTACTAGCAACACCCAAAGGGGTATTGAGAACTCGAGATTCTCTTTATATTAGAGCGTTTCCAAAGAAACTTATACTTAAGATGAACCAGAAGGTTGAATATATAGGAAGAAGGCAAGCACGTCAATTCCTCTCGGCGTCGATGTGGGATTGAATTGAGCTGCTAGCCTGCCTGCTTACTTAATATAATTAATTCAGCTGCTTACTTCATTTTTCTCTTATAACTTTTAATGTGTAACGTTTTATAAAATTTCGGATATGCCGTCGTGACGATCTTATTTTTTTCTACGAGTCAATCTAAGTTTCGTAAAAAACGGAGCATGTTCGAATATAATACAGTATTATTATATTCAAACGGTCTCTTATAATATATAAAAAAAATTCATCTAAAAACTTCAAACTTCAAATAGACAATTTACTCATTACTTACTCGTTTGGCAATATATAAAATATGAAGTTCATATTTCTTGTATTTTCAACTATTACATATGACCCAAACGCTTAGGATGTTACAAATTAAAAGCACAAATTAAATTAAGAAAGCATCAAACTTGATTAAAGTTTTTGAAACAATAATGAAAAAGACAATTACTTTTGAGTTTCAAATTCAAAGATCCACAATAGATTTAATGAGAATTGGTTGGAAATCATATAGACATGACTTTGTAAAATCATTTAATTAAAATGATACTTGTGAAACAAACTTTTAAGATTCGCTTGTTAACACAATTACCAATTCGTATATATCAAGTATTAAAACACATCAAACTACTAATGATGCAAGAAAAATCGAATGCGAATGATAGAATGAATATCCTTAAATATAAATGGATCGTTTAACGTTAATCAAAAGATACAACTCAATTCTTGTGTCAAAAAGAAAACAAACCAAGAACCTAATTCAAACTAAGCCTACTGCTTCACTTACAAGAACTATCTACTTGAAAGCAATTACGAAAGGATTAGTCGCTCATTGGCATGATTCAATCTTCAAAGGTTGAATTGATGTTGTTGAAACTTGATCTCGGGTGAATCCGTAATGAAAATAACACTAAAAAATGCCTTAGAATCGTCAATAAATCACAGGTGTGAAGATTGGGTCGAAACCCTAGGTGTTATCCTTAAACAATGCTGGAAAACCTAAATATTCGGGAGCTGATTGGGGGGCAGCGCATAGTGCGCCGGGTCTCTCCCAAAACTCAGATTTTCCTCTGTAATACGCTGGTTAGTGCGATGGTGTTAGAGCTCTATGAGCTTGTAGTAAAGCACTATGCATTGGAACCTTGTTTTTGGCCTTTTTGATCCCAATCACTTCTTCTTCGCTTGTACGAACATCCTTGGTTCCATTGATATTCCAAGCACATGTTAAGGCATTTAAATTGTAGTCTTTAAGCTCTAAACACCTGCAACACAAACACATCTCAAAGTAACATCGTTTCATATGCATAAACATATAAAAACACAAAGTTATCTATGTTTTAATACAAAAAAATAACACCTGGTCAATAATAAAGACGTTTCAACTCTTATTTTTGAAACAAATGCTATACACAGGTTAATGATAATTGTGTGATTTGCAAGCGTTAATTATATGTTTTTAAGCCCTAACTTAACTCTAAATGGTTCATATTTAGAGTCTGTAGGTTTAAAAGACTACGAGCTAAAAAGGATGGATTTTAACTAAACTTGAAACCTATGATTGATTAAACCATTTATCAAACTCTAAAATAAAGTTTTAGACTTTTAGTACAAAATATCAAGCGTAGCAAGTAATAAAATGAGTCTATTGTTATGAAAGTCAATTATTAATTTATTTATGTGAGTGTATTAGAAATTTATATATGTAAAATTGGTGCACATGGTAGGCATTCGTGGAGATTCTAAAAGATGCTATCAAAATTAATCGGGTATAAAGTTATGAATTTAAATGGGGAAAACAAAGTTACAAGCTCACAAATGCTAAAGTGCACGTGAAATGAAGATGCTAGATAAGCAGGCTCAAATTAAAAGAAACAACCCACTTAAGGTAAATATGGAGCAGGAGATTTTCGAAAGAAATGGACGGCAGCAATTAGAGGGAGGATCGACAGTAGCAAGTCACACAAAGCAATCAATCGCATCAAGATTAGAAGGTTTGATTATGAGTATGGGCGGTTAGTTCACCCGTGATTATCCCCGGGTGTAGGGTTAGTGATATAGTTTGTTTAACTTGATTTTTATCCATTGTAGACCTAAACTTTGGTTGATTGATCATCTCTTATTGTTTATGTGTTTTTTATTTTTATTAACTGGTGTTTACTAATGATATAATCAGATTTTGATTTTAGTTAGTTACACTATCTAATTTACATAACCCGCTATTTAGTTGGTAATCATATTTTAACAGAAATAATAAATTAATCATGTCTATATGATTTCTAATCTGGTAAAACCTAGGTGACACGATTCCTTCACATATCCGAAACCCGGGCGTGATCATCTTTTAATTTTATTTTGTTTAAAGTAATTGTGTAGCTTAATTAATCACATCCATATCCATTTTCAATCAAAAGACAACGATTCAGTTTTAATTAGTAAGTTGATTAAATAATCAAAAGAATCATCTAACACTAATCACATGCTATTTGTGGATACGATACCTGATTTATCTAACTACATAGGTTAATTAAGTTTTTACATGACCCTAACGACATGTTATCAAATTCACAAACAATTAATTCAATATATCAATTTGATTCCGGTAACAATATGAAAATCAATTATAAATTATATTACCTGCGATGAGTGTAACCGCTGGTAGAAATCATCTCAGCCTTTGTATCAAGCTGAAATCAAATCCTGTCTGTTTAAACTCGACGGTTATGACGGTTACGAGGTGGTTTCTGGCGGTTACGAGGTGGTTTCTGGCGGTTACAAGATTGTTTTCAATGGGTCTTCTAGAAGTGGCGGTTCAGTGCAGTTTTCTACTCTCTCTCCTACGCTCCTGCAGTTTCTAATTCCACCCCATGTCGCCATTAATCTCCACATACAACTCCTATAAATCCTGATGAATGGTTGTTGATGTCTCTTCTTTACATTTAGTCACACATTTGTTGCTTTTTTGCCTTCCCTAACAGACTAATCGGATATACCAGGTACTCTCTTCACCTTCGTCTTCATCTTTCTTTTCGTCTTTGGTTTCATCACTTCCCTTCGTTCATCCTCTCGTCTCCCTTCAACCTATTTACGCCCTAAATCTGAACACCAATTTGTTATCCTATATTTTACAATTTAGTAATTTATCCATGTTGTTATCCTTTCTGTTAGTCATCAGTCCGTATTTCTAGGGTTTGCTTTATCAAATCGAATTCACATCCTTGGTTTCCTTCTCGGTGTTGCTCATCGTTGTGTGTGCATGGTGAACACAAATGATGGACCGATGAAATATATCTCCAACTAATGGGCCTCTAAACCAAAATCAAATTCTTCATTTTTTAATTCATTTGTCCTATTTTCAGGCATGAAATATTTGTTGGCCGTCTCGCTTTTTATGGCTTCTTCAATCGCTGGACGTTTGATGGTTTTTTTGTTTGAATATGTGATTCTGGTACATTCTTAAACGGTGTTTTAAAATTCAATCGCTCGACGGATCTTATTTCTCCAACATCGATGTTTGAATTGGTTATTCGGGTACGTTCTTGAATCTTTTGTCTGTTGGTATGCTGAATTGGATGTGGTAATTACTTCAGCACATTTTAATAATCTAATATTATTTTGTTTGTTGCTTTTGGTTTTGCTTCCACACTTCCACAGTGAGTATGTAATATGTTGATTTGCATTTCCTAAATGCTTCCACAGTTCTTATTTTGAATTTGTTATCATGCTCTTTTGATAATTATTATTCATTTGAAGGAATTTAACTCTTGTGTCTATTAAGAATCCTTATTTCCAGTGGTTTTAGATGCAATCCTTTCTTAGAAGACATCATATTACCATTGCAGGAGAATCTTCTACAAATTGACAGTGAATTAAGCTCTAAAGTTCTTGAAGGATTGGATAGCTTGAAAATAAAACTAAAGGTTTGGTCAATCATGTTATAGTAACTTGTATATATATATATATATATATATATATATATATATATATATATATATATATATATATATGTATCCTGCATTTGGTAAATGTAGATGAAAAACAACAAATTTATCATCATTGTGATACAATGGGCTTATGATAATACATTTACAAAATTGTTAGCTTATTTGCTTCTGCTTATTATTAGGCTGGTAAAGATGAACTCTTTGTTGACAAACAACAAATTCTTTAGATTAAGTTGTAAAAGAATCTTCTTTAGATTATGAACAAACTTTCATTCCTACTTTTGTTGTGTCGTTTGTTGCACTTCAAAATGTTTCAGGTATTTAGCTTATTTATTGAATTCAACTCATAACTCCAAAATGCGTTGTTATTCTCATATGTTTAATTAAAATTTACAGACATATTGATCATTGTTGCGTGTTTCTTTTTTGGTATTATTGTAGGATTTATATATGGTGGAAGCATGGGGTTTTTTGTTTGATATTTTTCTATGTTGGATATGTTGCGTGTTTATTGGAGATGTATTTCACCTACTACATTATGATTTGTTTGACCATCAATCCATCACTTTGTAAGCACATAATTTTGTTTGTTTTTGTGTTAAGTGTTTTAAATGGGTGAATCGTGTTTGTTTCATAATATCCCCTATGAACTGTATTTTTTGAGGAATTAAAGTTGTAAGTTAATATTCATATGTTTTCTTTCCATCATACTCGAGTGAAAGTAATCATGTTTTTGATTTAATATATGAATATATACGAATGTCATTATTTATCTTAAGAAAGTAATCATGTTTTTGTGTTAAGTGTTTTAAATGGGTGAATCGTGTTTGTTTCATAATATCCCCTATGAACTGTATTTTTTGAGGAATTAAAGTTGTAAGTTAATATTCACATGTTTTCTTTCCATCATACTCGAGTGAAAGTAATCATGTTTTTTATTTAATATATGAATATATACCAATGTCATTATTTATCTTAAGAAATTATCATTAATGTACTATTCAGCCAAGTTTTGTGAGATTATTTAGCCTAGGGTCTCCAAAGTTTCTCTATCCTTGAGTTTGTCATCATGACACATTTCCCGAACTATCAATAGTTAAGCTATAAGTGAGATTATATATCGTATGTTAGTTCATTATTATTGAATTAAGAAACTTAATAAAAAATTTATTTGCATACCTAGATCACTAGTAGGAGTGGTAATTTCACACCACTTATAGGAAATTCGTTATTTTGTGACCCGTTGTAATATTACTAATCATGATTGGTGATTATTCGAAGTAATTTGATTTTCTAGATTATGTATTGGAATATTATAATTTGATGAAATAGAGTTTACTAGGCATGATTTTTGCCATCTTTATGTTGTTAAATATGTTTACGTCAAAATCATACATCATATCATAAAATTCCACTTCTAAGTTCGTTTTTTTTTTTACATTTTCACACTATATATGTTGCACTTACAACTTCATATATTTTATATTTTTATGATGATGGGTTTACTTGAAATCCCATTATATGGAGATTGTTTTATCATTTCTTTTGATGTAGTTTGTCATTTTTCACTCATAAGTTAAACGAGTTAAACTTTGATCTTCAACATTTTTTTAGAATTCAAAAAAATAGTTATATAATTATGATATTAAAATACCCGGCCACCGGACGGGTATAAAACTAGTTAATGAAGCTAGCTCGGATGGAGAATCCGTTGGGAAGGGGAATAGTTCGAACGTACATAAAAACAACAATAATATGAAACATCCTCTGTTATTTTAATAACTATTTAAAGCTGACCAATATATTTAACTTTTTTTTATCCTAGTATTTTTTAGCCGAATTTATTAAAAATGATACTAAATACATAGACCAAAAAACATATATGGGTACTAGTTTTTATATTGTTTCTTATTGATAATTCCTTGTACCATTGTATTATAATGTCTTCTTTAACCCTCTGATTTTATGATGAAACCTAGAAATTGATCACGAATGTATTATTGTTATTTATATCATAATAATTAATGAGTATTAATTTGTTAGTATCAGTATTAACTAGTAATTAATATGTTGATAGATGTTGTTTTATATTATTATTATTAATTAATATTATACATATAATGTTATTTACATGAGTAGTTAATTAGAGACATTAGAACTGTGATTTATATCTATTAGAAAACTAAGGCCGTGATCGAGATTATAATTTGTATTCCTGATCTTTGTTGGAATAAAGTACCATAAGTCAAAAGTGATCAACTAATTTCTTTTGGCACCCCATATATCCTGTTAGCTAGGCAGATATAAATGATTAATAGAAGTTGATTAAAAGTTATTAAGAAATTATCCATGACCAATTAAACACCCTAGATTCGTATGTAGTGATCTTAAGTTACGCAGAATTTAGTTTCAAATACCTATAGAAATTCTCAAAAATAGAACTCCTAATAACTTGAAGCTTTCTGCAACTAAATATTTTTCGTTGAAAATATTTGTTTAAATAAGTACTATATGAGTATGTTCACTTTCGCTATGTGCCATTAGGATTTAACTAGACAGCTAGGTACACATTGTACCTTAAGGAAAATAGAAAATGAACGTAGAATATTAAGGATGCTAAAAACCTAAAGCTAGGGAGGTTTTGGAGAAGTAACTATCAAACCTGCTAATGATTTTTAGCTCAACTGGTTAAGGTGAGGTACCCATGACATGTAAATAAAGGGTGATCATAGGTTTAAGTCTCACTCTGAGTAAAATGCTTAGAGTTGAGGCAGGAAGTTTTCTCAGCAATGAGTTTTCTCCTGAGGGGGTTGGTGGTGCGGTCCAGGCTAGGATATGAATAGGTGGGCCCGATTAAAATAACACCTATCCTCCGAAGCAGGGTCGCACATTTGCTGTTAAAAAAAACTATCAAACCTACATTTTGTTATGTCTGTCTTTGCTGCTGACACTAGCCCTAGACCTGTCTTATGGGATCTGCTGCCCACACTGTCATTGTTCTATATCCTTCTGCATAGTCATTTATTCATTCTACATATTAGGCACACATATCCCTAGAAATCAGTGTAATTCACACACTTGTCTCCTAGCTTGCTCCATATATGCCTTCTTCTTTCTTGCATACTGACTGCAAAACAAGAACAAGATCTAAAGGCTAAGATCTGTGTGGTAATTATGTTGGTGTTTTGTGGCTAAGATTTGTAAAACCAGTTGTTTTATTTTGTGGCTAAGATGCATACGTGCAAACATTTCTCTTTGGATCAATTTCAAACAGTGATAGAGCTTGAGCACTCTTACAACGAGGCGGGGGATGAAATTAAAATTTTTTTATGAGAGGGGGGAAGGGAGGGCGAACTCAATATATATAAAAAAAATTACACTACCGGACTCCCCCCCAACCTTTGCCCTTGATTTCAAATACACTTATGAATTGAAGAGGAAACTGGTGCTCATAAAAGGAATTTGGATGGCGCAGCTACTTTGAAAGTTAAATATCTTGAATTAGGAAAGAACCGGGGCAAGAAAAGGAAGATAGTTTTATCCTTTTCTACAAATACACAAAAGAAAAGAAAAATGCTCTTATCTGAAATCACTTGTTATAAATGCGGTAAAAAGCGTCATGGTTTAGCTAGAAATTCCATCATTAGTTAGAGAAGAAAGAGGGATTTAATTTGGGAACAACAACAAGATTGGAAGTGAAGATGTAAAGATGATTGTAGAAGAACCAACATATATGCCGCTGAAATTATGAATGTAGTTTGAATTGTGGAATGATTATATATGGTGCTACTTCACATGTATGTAATAATAAAATGATCTATTCAAGTATTACAACGAATCACAACAAGGACATGAAGTAGTGACGAGTCATAATCACACTTAAAAAAATAATTTAAACACCTAATTTGAAGCGTTGATAATGTTTAGTTAGCCCGCGTATATCATAGGTGTATTATACAATTAAAAAAAGCTTCCCATACTGAAAAATGCAATCATCTTTTACGTATTTAGAAGGCAAATAATTATTTAGTAACTTATATAAATATAAAAGAACGTATAAAAGAAAAGTAGAAATGAACTATTTGTTGTAATGTTTAGTTCACAAGTAATTTTCCAATTTCTGAATTTAGGTATTTTGTTATCAATATATAAGAGTATTATTATATTATTATAGGCTGTCTTCTTGGTATTTTATTATCAATATTTGGTCACTAAGCTTCATGTTTAATTAAGAAAAGCCAGTTTTCTCTTAATTTGTGTGCTAAATATTCGTAATTTACAATTTACAATAATATATGATCCATGCCCTCCATTTTTAAAGGTATATCTTTTTGGTAAATTTTAGACGCGTAAAATTCTACAAATATGTTGCATCTTTCCACGAATACCTGTAGTAAAAAATGCAACAGTGTGGGGTAGTTCTAATTAATTACTTTGGTCTGATACATTAGCTAAAACCTACTTAGTTTTATCATTTTATATGCCTATACCATTATTTTATTATAATTATAAATGAATACATAGAAGCAACAGCACACCTAACCTAGCTAAATAGCCAAAGATGCTAGTCTACAATTATTCCAGCTCTAACCTTATATAACCAAAATAGGCAAACTGTTGGGAAGTTGGCAGCAAGTAGGCTCGTACATTTTTAAGCTCGTAAAGTCACAATTAATTACTCGTAATTGCTTAAATACAATCCACAATTAATTACTCACAATTAATACTCGTAATTGCTTAAAATACTTAAAAGAGGTCAAAAATCAAGTATAATGCGGTTAAGTTCTTCCATCAGTTAAGATGTTTATCGACCGATTTCCATCCCATCTTCTGTGTAGAATATAATTGTAGGTAATATCTTTTTCAGCAATTTGACTGACGGAACTCATCATATGTATGAATATAATGAATGTTTAATTTCCAAAAACTAGTTGAGTCATGAAAAACTTTGATAATTCAAATCCGTTTTATGCTAATTAGATTTATTATTTTTGGTAAGTTTTGACCTCATATTGTTTTTATTTTACAGGATGACAAAATAAATATGTAAAAAAAAAGTTAATTACATAAATGATCTCTGTGGTTTATTGAAAATAATAGGTTTGGGTACTAAGTGTTTTTTGTAACAAGTTTGGGTATTCTGTTTTCAATTTTGTAACAAGAATGAGTATTAAGACTAACTGCCGTTAACTTTTCTGTTAGTTTTAAATAAAATGACTAATATACTCTTGAGGGACTACTTTTGTAATTTTATGTATCTCTTTGATTTAAGAACCATTGTGTAATTAATTGCAACTTTAAAGAAAAACCCAACCCTCCCCCTTTCCCCGTCGGCCACAATCACCACCATCTAACCACCATCACCAACATCTAGCCATCATGTACCTGTTGTCACCATCTAACCACCATCACCACCATTTTACCAACCACTCCATCCTTTCTCTCTGATTCTCACCACCCATTAACCATCCAAGCATTCAATCAAGATCTACACACAAAAGCTCCCTTATTCATTTCATCAACGATATGAAACGTCAATACCCAAATCAAAACTACCCCTCCAGCTCAACTTCCGCCGCCGCCAGAAAATCGAACATGTGGGAGGAGTTTGACGATCGCCGGAGATGCGATCTATCCTTCGACGGCAATGAAACAAAAACCCTCTTCACCGTCGGTAGCTTTTTCCTCTTCGTGAAACCCTAAACGACGCCGGAGTAGTCGTAGACGATGTGGACGTGGCCGTCGGCGGCGTGAAGAGACGGCCGGAGAGAGGGAGGAAGAGAGAGAGGGTTTTAAAGAGAGAAAGCTTCAAATGGGGGATGATTTTGTTTGGGGGTTGAGAGATGGTGGTGATGTTTCATTTAAAAAGCTAAAGATGATGAGGGCTAGCGCTGGTGGGAACAACGGTGGTGGGGGCCGGCGGTGGTGGGGGTCGGCGGTGCTGGTGGTGAAATGTCGGTAACCTAAGCCCTAAGGTGTGATATATAAATATATATGATTGCACAAACAGTCCTTCATATATATGAAATTACACAAAAAGTCCCTTTAGGTTACATTAGTAGTTCATGTGAAGTGAAAAGACAAAAATACCCTTAGATTTAAAGGAAAAGCTAACATCTGTTAATGTTAATACCTTATCTCGTTACAAATTGAAAACACAATACCCAAACTTGTTACTTAAAACCTTTAGTACCCAAACCTGTTATTTTGTATAAACCATTGGGACCATTTGCGTAATTAACTCAAAAAAAAAAAAGCTATCGAGCTACTAACACAAAGTACACATACAAGTCACAAAGAACGAAAACAAAAAACAACACCATTCCAACCAAGACATGTTATAAGAATTAGATATGTTTTCAATCCAATTAGAACAAAAAAACATCATATCATCCGCCATCATAAGAGCTGGACGACGATCTCTCTTGAAAAGAAAAGCACTCTCCACTTTCGAAATCCATAAAATAAAAGAACAGATCAGTACACTCTAACTTAATTGTATCTTCTCTTATACCCCGATCACTCTTTTTCAAAGTTAATGATTCTCTTAAAAGTTAATAAAGTATAACTTATGAGCTATGGGATTAAAGAGCATAGGACGGCATATATTATAACGTAGGTAATTGCAGCTATGCTATAAATTAAAATTACATAAAAGATCAGAAAACGGCAACTCAGATCAGCAGCTTACACACATGGGACGATATGACAGACAGCAGAGCAAACTGTTATCAAAACTTGTGATTACATGCTTCTGTTTATCACTTTTGTTGATTTAATTAATTCTTACAGAAAATAAAAAAAAGATAAAACGGTTGGGTGGAAGTAGAATGTGAAAGAAACAGGAATGCTGCAGCAGTGGAAGAATTGAACAGCGATCAGGTTGCTTTTGATGATATTATGAACAAAAGTCCAAATGTCGTTATGGTTGTCTGATCATAGGCCTGCATGATGCTGCCATTGCTAACTACTCTTCCTGCTCATTAGGAGTTGCAATCAAGTATATAGTGTTGGATATGTATGTACTTGGTACTTCCTCATAAATGTTCCATTTTCCTCTCTAGAGTCACTGATTAATGTTCAAGATGGATAGACGTAGGATTCGAACTGTTTCTCTGTCTCAACTTACCGTTATACTGCTTACTCATACGTCTAGTATTATGGTAATCATCCGTAGAACAAGATGCATCCAGTGAGAATCGAACCTAGGTCCCTACGAGGATTCTACACAAAACAGTTGTTTAATTCCACCATCGGCTTTTTGCTTCAATAGTAAGTAGTGCCACCACCTAGGACCTACGCCTATCTAACCCTATGCTAGATGCTTTCTCTCTTTAAAGTAGCATGGGGCCCAGTCTCATGTCTTACATACTCATCATCATACTCCCCAACCTTGGTTGTCCCCTTATGTACCTTTCTCTGCTTAGTTATCTAATAACAATTTGGCCCCTATGTAGTACTACTACCTATCCTCTTTGTTATTTACTAGCAAAATATATATTAGAGATTTTGACCCTTTAATTAATATTATTTTATGTTAGTGTTATTTATACTAACACGTTTACATATTATAATAAGATATATGAAACCAAAAGGATAGAGAATGAAATAAAAAATTAACATCTAGCTCTAGATCCGTTTCATCTTTGACCCTTTTGCTTTCTACAAAAATATTGATGCAAAGATGAAAGGAAATGAAAAGATGTCCAATAGCAGTATGATATGTACATTGATCTTTGTACCTTATTAGCTACTTTGAATCATGTCATTCCTTGTGTTATAATGCTATGTGAGTGGCATTGAGTGTAAAATATGAGGAATGTATATATAGATTCTTTAGTATATGGAAATGATGATACCTAGCAAGGGATTATCATTATCACCAAAGTTTCATATCCTTCCCATACATAAATTATAAATATGACTTAATATTAGAAATTATTGGATAGGATATATTATCACAAAGAGTTTTGATTATTTATGTTTCATAGGGTTTTTTTTTGTTTTAAATTGCTTGTTCTTCATACCAACATGTACATTGTATTTCATCCTAATCAAAGCGTCTGATTTTCTACTGCTTCAACTATGAGGAAATACTAAATATAACATATTAGTTCAGGTTTATAGTAATAAATTTATTATAATTTACATGTATGATTTGATTACGTTTGCTTTTTAATTATTGTCATTGTATATTCTTATATGGTTAATTAATAATACATAATACTTTATGAAGGTTTCATCAGTTTGACACAATGTACAATTTTATACAGTACATGTACGGGCTTTGGTGTTTATCGTATGCGCACATCACCTCTCGTTTTTGGGGATTGATGAACGCAAAACTCTCTCACACTCTCTCTCTCTCTATCTCTCTCCACATGTGGAGATTGAATGATTATAGTCTTGTGACATGGTTTATGCATGGTTATTCAATCGCTTGA
This sequence comes from Flaveria sonorensis, assembly GCA_025506505.1. Classification (NCBI taxonomy): domain Eukaryota; kingdom Viridiplantae; phylum Streptophyta; class Magnoliopsida; order Asterales; family Asteraceae; genus Flaveria; species Flaveria sonorensis. Next base: position 2,790,714 of record CM046428.1, on the reverse strand, counting down.
TATATACTAGCTAGCTAGGTTGGAACACCATACAATACGTGTGTGCTTGGTGAGCATCACATATTATTGGACATTGATCATGCTTTATGAAGATAGGACCATCTATATACCAAAATATTTACAAGCAAAACTAGTTCTATATTTAAAATGATAATGTATTCAAACGTACATCTAATTCTACTTTTAAATTACAATAATTTCTAACTACTCTAAAAAAGGATTTGAACCCTAATCTTCTTTCTAAAAGACAGTCACAACTGGAATAAGCTGAAATGACTACAAGCAAAAAATTACAGATACTCGAGCTAAAGGGTGGCATATATTGTAGCTACTTACAAAGAATAAAAAAAAGGAAAATGAGGACTTAGATCTCTTCTTTGTAATGATTTAGACTTACACCACTTTTGCTGGGATAATCACCATGCCACAGAACCATTTACGTTTAGGTTTTGTTAAATCTCTACTAATGCGAATTGCAAACCAGATTCCCTTCATTAATCACGATTAAAAACATTTCTTTTATTTTTATCACGTAAAAATCCCCAGAACAATTTAATTAAACAATGCTAGTTTAAAAACACTATATGTTTCCAAAGTAAACACATGCGTGTAACTGATCAGCTATCCAAGGGCATTTTTTCTTATGGTATCAAAGTGTATTACATGGATCATTAGGAGGCTAGGAGTTTAAGTTCACTTTTAAGAGAAAGCTTATAGTGTATGCGAGTTCACCATTCAAGCTTTTTTTTATGTAGTTATATAAAAAAGGTTGATCCATCACCACAAAATATACTACAAAAACTTACCTGTAACTTCTAAAATTTGATATAAAGTCTATCATGTTTACTGCGTTAAAATGAAAACTTGACATGAAGGCATGTGGACCACGTTAACTTTTAAAGGAGGTGATGACTACTCATGTGATTTTATTGTTATCAATGTCATTTTAATAATCTTCAATTCTTCTAGACTTCAACATATATATTTAAATCTTAGCTCGCCAAAACTTCTAGCAAATGAGGATGTTAACATGTCCTAGAGGCAGGAGATGACTAATTAGAGTTACATGTAGCCATTGTAGGTCTTCCAGATATCACTAGTATTAATTATCTATAGGTAATTAATTAGAGCTAAACGTGTATTTGGTCAAACTGTGAAAGAGATGAAGGGAAGATTAATTAAGTCTTTGAGGGGGAAAAATCAGGCATTATAGTACAAATTAAAAGGATAGGACAAATCTCAATTACTGTATATGGTTTCTGATATAATCTAAAGCCCTGTCAACTTACTCAAAAAGAGAAGGAATACAATTAAAATACAGTAACTGTATTTATGAGAATTTATAGTGAGATTCCTTTTCTATAGTTAAAGTACATAAACGGACCGTTAATACCATGCTAACTAACAAATCGTAGTAGTTTGCGTTGGGCAGGTGATCATTTTCAAGAAGTTATGATATAAAACTACAAGGAAGCAAGATCGATCCAAACCTTAGATATCTCTGGGGAAGCAAGACTGGTTTATGATACTCGCCGTCTTGAGTAATCATGCCAAAACCATTGTGATAAGATCATACTAGCTTTCTTTGGCACTTAATTCAACATCTGCAGCCTTTATAAACAACCCTATCAATCCCTTAGTTTTCTCTGGGGAAATTTGTATGGTTCCTATTTCCGAATTAACAACTATATCCTGCATGATTTAATCACCAATCTCTAAGAGTTTAAAAAACATATACATAAGGTATACTCTGATATCTAACATATAGTCATGGAAATAACCATAACTTGAATTGAGAAAGACTGATTGAGGAAGCTTGCGCACGCACTCTATTGTGCATGTTAACTTATACTTACCGTTTTAAACCCTATGCATAAATGAGAGAAATTAAAGACCATTGTTTTAATTTCCCAAGCAACTTCAATTAGAATTCTCTCACAAATATTGTCTATATTGGCTTTTAAAAAGACCTCCTTAATTTCATCAAGTCTTTCCCTATCGGCCTACTTTACTAAGTTGAGAATATAGCATCAAGTTTATATTTTCACTTTGGATGTGTAGGTAAAAAGGAAGAAAACTAATTCATGAATTCTAAATATAATTATGTTTCAAAGGAAAGAAGCAGCTGCACCTTTGAGTATATAATAGTGCCATGTGTATGTACAATTAGCCTAAATCTAGACCACTCTAAACTGTAGCAAAAGAAGATACTAAAGTTGAGGAAAGGCTGGCTCAATAAATACCATGATTAACATTAATTAATTCCAAACATGTTCTACAAATTTTGCTTCTTCACCTACTCGCTAACTAATGCCATTGAAAAGAGCTTGGATCGAGTCCCACTGGTGAGTGCTTCGATTATGCATGAAATGACATTTAAATTTTGGTCAAGACTAAGATGATATATAGTCAAAAATAACTAGCAACGATGCATATGCATTATAGTTAATATACTATCAAGTTTGTATTTGACACAATTGATAGTGATAAATCATTACTGCTAATTTGTAATCCATATTAATCATAAGCTATAGCAATTTGCACATTTCAATAGAATTTATAGGTGTCCAAGTATATATTTTCCGTAATGAGACATGTGTATTGCGTACATGACATTCATGTCATTAATCTAGTGTGCATGCATGTGATAATCCCTCTACTAGTTCGGTGAAGAAAGAAAGTAAGATCGAGGGAGCTAAAGCTTCCAAAATGGCCAACTTATGATATAAATAGATATATAGAAGTATGGGCGTTTGTATTATATATACGTATATTTATATTTAATTAATTATTAAGTTAAGTGGGAGCTAGAGCTTCCAAAAGTGCAATGTTATTTGATATAACAACATGCATACAATTATGGATTCAAGTCTACAACTAACAACATACTCTATCTAATTTGCACATACTATATATATCTATATGTATATATATATATATGCATGATATATACATACATATGTATATTTATACAAGTATAGAGAGAGAGAGAGAGAGAGAGAGAGAGAGAGAGAGAAATGAAATTAACCACTATTGTATAAGTTTAAGTTTGAGTAAAGAAATGCATATAAGTTAAGTTGAACTACAAATTAAATGAGGTATGTATAATATTGAAAAGAAAGCAAACTAGTTGAACATGTAACATGAAATGTGGAGCTAGTCTGATAAAGAGATGGGAGAGTACTGTAAAAAAGAAAAAGAAAACACAAAGAAGGGGACCTGGCTATAGCTAGAGAGTTATAAATTAAAACTGATCTAAAACAGAAAGGAAAGTACATGCATGTATTTGTGAAAAATGTAGTGTGTGAATAAGAAGATATGGAGAAAACAGGTATAGCAAGACTTAATGATAACATTTCTTCATAGATGTCTAGTAACAAGCAACATGCACACAGAAAGCAACCCTTTTAATTTGTTTGTTCATGTGTGTATGTGTAGCAGTGTGTGTTGGGTTATAATATATACATACATTCATATATATATATATATATATATATATATATATATATATATATATATATAGATATAGATATATATATAGAGAGAGAGAGAGAGGAAGAAGAAGAAGAAGAAGAAAAGTACCTATATATGGAGAGAGAGTACCAAAAGGATTGTTGTAGCAGCAGCAGCCACAAGAGCAACAAGCCTACAAAAGGTAATAAAAACAAAACAGAAGAAGAAAGAAAGAAACACAAACCCTTCCTCTTTGATTCCTTCATCTTCTTCTTCTTCTTCTTTATGAAAGGTTGTACATATTTATGATCAAAGATGGTTAATCGCACACAAAAAAGGTTTACATATGATCAAGATAATCAAGAATTAGTATGACAATATATCAAGTATATAACTGCAATTGAGGTAATATGATACTAATAAAGGTGTAAATGAATTTATAACTGGAAAATTGTACATTAGAGACTAATCAAATGATGTAGCTCAAAATTAACTAAAACCAGTTTGAATTGAACCTCTAATCACATCTAGTAGTTTGCAGCAAACAACTACATATATAGCACTCGATCTTCAATCCCCTCTGTAACGATCATCCATCATCGACAATCACAGCTAACTAGCATCTGGAACTCTATGGATATTGTAATTCCAGTATCCAAGTTGACTACTTTTGCCAAAGATTCACTAGATTTTCAAGATTGTTGGGTACATAATAACTGATCAGATCAAGATCAGATCAATCAAAACTCCGTAATTAAACGGTTTCTCATATACTAATGTATCATCTAATACCCCACACAAGTATTAACTATAGGATAATTGTGTGGTTAGATATCCAAATCCAAGTTCATACCGGAGGATGATGATTTTGTGGTTTTGTTGAAAGCTTCAGTAGAGGAAGAAGACATCATTGTGGTTTGATTGAACTGTGTTGTTTCTTCTTCATAAGGCCTCAATTGAAGATATGGTATGGTAGAAGAAGATTCTGGTTGATGATGAAGAGTGAATTCATCATGATGGTACTCTTGATCATCATCATCTGAGATGGGGCAATCCATGTTAACTCCAAACAACCTTAGCCGCTTAGCGGCTGCTTTCCCATGGACCACCGGCACCGATTCAAACACTACAGATGATGCAGGTGGCGGTGGTGGCACCGGTGGATCCATCATTCCAACTAGATTTCTTTGGTGCATTTGCATCACATCCACATGTTGTGGTAGCTGTGGGATACCACCTCCTCCACCTGATCTGAAATAGATTACAGATCCTGAACCGCCTTGATTCACATTAACCACGCTTCCGGTCCCTATGCTGTGATAAGGCCCCGCGGTGTTACCATAGCGGTAAGAAGAGGGCTGCAGCATTAGATTAGAATGGCCTCTTGATGGTGCTGGTTGTGACTGCAAGAATAGTGGACTCCAAGGGTGGATATTGTTCCTACCGACTGAAAACTGATTATGTGCTAATGGGAATGATAGATTAGATGGGAAATGATATGGCGGCGTGGGTGCATCGGGGCGGTGCCTCCAGTCAATAAACAACCGATCTTTGGCGGAACCACCAACGCCACGTTGGAACGAGACTATATCTCCTGCATCTAGCTTCTTATCCTTAACAAAACGACTCCAACCTTTAGTCATCACATAGCTTTGGCTACTGTTCCAGTAGGAATACCTAAACCTCCAAGGTTTCCCAGTTCTATCTTCAAAATTGAGTAGAAGACCCTTGTCGTTCGTCGAAGAATCCAAGGGGAAGTACCTCTCGGCATGCTGCTTGGGGATCACGAGTCGATTGAGCTTCCCTACGTCGCTTGGCGTCACCACTTTATCAAACATGTGCTCTCTCTCAACCACCAACATCATCCCTTCTTGCTCGTTGTTTTTATTATTATTATTATTATCATCATCATCAGGTGCACGCGTAACGGGGACTGAGTAATCTACCATCATAGGCTCAGCTAGCCGTGACGAAGATTCACCTCCTCCGTGCATCCAACTACCACGCAGGGTCTGGTGGGGATGATATGGCGGTTGAGGACGGAACGGTTGATGTTGTTGTTGATGATGATGAGAAGATGGAGAAGATGAAGAAGGAGAAGGGAATAACTGACCTTCTGGACCTATGTTTTGTCTCTCTTCTTCATCTTCTTCTTCTAAAGAATTCCCTCCTCCTTCTCCACCGCGTTGCTGCTGTTGTTGTCGTCTTCTGCTGCTAGTGTTACCACCACCATCACCACCAGCAAAATTCATGATGATTTTTGTGCTTGTGTATGGCTTCCAAGAACAAATGATGTATAACTATGTAGATCTAGCTATCTTGATCTTGTGACAATAACATACTTTCATCCATGGAATTCAAGAAACGTAATTGAGGGCTTCTTGGGTGCTAGTGAAATTGATGCTGAATTAAACCATTGATGATGATGATGATGATGATATTAGGGTGTGGGGATGTAGGTACTGTTGCTGTGTTGGCTTTTTTTGAAGGGTTTATTCACTTATGGTAATCACACATCTAGCTAGCTAGGGTTGACATATAACTAGTGTTGTTGGAAAAAGATTGGGAACTAATTAACCTCTCAACTAGTATTATTATTCCATACAAATCCACACCTTCAAAAATCAAAATTAACCTATGAATCTTGCAGGTTCTTCTCTTGCATTTGACCTTTAATATGTTGACTTCTCCTCATCATCTCAGAACAACACTGTGCTACTCTGAAACAAAAAGAAGTAGATATTATGTATGCCCAGTTGTTGGGGTGCTTACATGGAAGCTTCTCTCATGTTAGCGGATATTTTTTGCCCCTTCTATTTATCAATTTAATACTTGCTTTTGCATTAACTAAAATTACATTTTTATAAGAAATTATTAATATATATTATTCTAAGAAATTTTGAATAAAAGAAACTATACTCAAGTGAATGCTTGAAAGTTTACATCTTGATGTAAGATCTAGTTAATGGAATACAAATGTATATTTCAAAGTTGAATTTGAAAAAGATGTAATATGTTTGAATAGTTTAAATCTAAATTGGTCCTAGCTACCTTAATTCGTTTTCATGCACGGTAGATAGAGTATGTACCATTGATATACATTTAATCTTTCTTAGAAGCTAAAATATATACTAAAGTCAATCGTATATGAACACTTAATATGTACTCAAAATTTCATGTCAAAACTTATACATTTCTTACGTCGTCTCTAGAATCACATTAAACTCATCTTAACTTGTTTCATAAATCACATGGTAATGGAAGAGCTAATTTACACACTCGATACGTACGCCTTTAATTAATTTGTTCTGCAAATTCAAACCTAGCTATTTTTAAAATTAACCAATTCACCATTCCAAAGTACAATTTTATGCTGATGTTTTGTGATATTTTAAGAAGAAGTTTAATTTACATATATATTATAAGAAGAAACAAATGTTGAAATGAAGATGAGAATGGGGGAGGGGTCCATAAGTTATCTGGTTGGGTTCATGTGAGCTTGCCTCTGTCAAATGGTCCTAGACCTGGGGCTGTGTGTATTCCTTCCTATTTTCAACTACTTACCCTTTGATCCCATCCCCTTCAAAATATGCCAGTTGTTTCCTATTTCAGCACCTTCTAATTTATCATCATTACTTTAATCCATCCCTTGTTGTTTAATAATCTTAATAGCTACCAATTATTTGGCGCCAAACATATATAATCTAATCTACTCTAATCTACTGTATTATATAATAATTTGCCCACATGTTGCCAGACATCAATAACTGTGTGTTATTCTGCTCGCTCTCTTCTCACTTTGTCTGTATATCTCACATCCTTTCTATATAGTTTTTTTCTTGTTTTGGACAGTTTTACGGGTCGGATTAGTACTTATATTAATTAAATTATGTGTGTATATAAAAATATTGTTTTCTAGGGGAGGATTTAGTCACAACCTCCTAACTTGATGGTTAGAAAGTCCCAAGACTTAGAGCCCAACCACCCAAATTATAATACTGTGGTCCTCTTTCTATCCTACTATTTATAATTATTCTCCATCACCTCTTTCTTTAAGCTGAAATTTATTAAATATTATTGATACCAAGAATCCTATCACATCCTCTTTGATTCTCAAATCTATTGTAAATTAAGGTTACATTCTACCACTAAATCTTAAATCACAAATAATAGTACTAGAATCAAATCATTGTTGTGGATTAATTCTATTTGGAGGCCGAGTATACAAACAACCTTTTGATATGATACTGATGTGTGTCCACTTGTGTGCATTCGGTGTGGGCGTGTGAAAGGTTTGTTTCCTTTGCTAAGGAACCTTTCATGTGGCTTGATGGCTGTTGAATGGAAGCATACCATGGTTAAAGTAGTTACCTTTCTTGATTATGTGTGGTGTTGGGTATGTATTCGTATATTAAGACGAATTTGTTTGGTTTTTTTATGTTTGTATATTTAAAACGTGGATTAAATAGGGCCGTCCTGATCTCTCGGCCTGCGTTGCATGTCTCCTAAACGTTGATGGATCATCCTGGACAAAGTTTAACTTATTAGGTAGAGGAATTGAAGAGGACCACCTAGTTTTCAGGCCATGCTGCTGCTTGATTGCTTTGATTGACAACCATGACACACTCAATTATTTTATTTTATTTACTTCCATATTCATCATGCTCTTTTAAAATCTAATTATATTTGCACAGATATTAAATATCAGAGGAAATAATGATAGTAATAACATCATTTTGTCACCCAAAAGATTAACCAATATATTATTGAGTAGAGAACTAGAATTTGGTCTCATCTTATAGGTGTTAACATCATTAATTTAGATGTCTCTTCTGTGAATTCTGATATTTTTTAAGAAAACATATTTTGAAGATTTTGAATTGAGCCTTTAGGGTTTTTCACCATCGATAAAGTGTTCAGGGATCGATGGAAGAAGATTTAACAATGGCCGTTCCCTCAAGTTTGTTGAAACTTAATCAAAACATTCTAAATAAAGAATCTAAGTTGAACTCCTATATATTTTCAGGGTATATATGTACATAGGTGAATCGTACGTTAACAAAAGTCTGCATCTTTTGGATGTTTGTACCTTGGTCATGAACAACGAATCCAAGCAATGAGGAGCTTTATTAAAGTAAGTCCCACCTCAGGCCACCCCCTTCAATTCTATACCCCCACACCACCCTCTAAAAACAGAAGTTGAAAAAGAAAAACAAGGAAATTCAAGTTTAAGTGGGAAATATGGTAAAAGAACGGAAAAACAATGATTTGGTACATGTAATGCCACTACAACAATTTAACTCTGTTCCGACGACACATGTCGCTGGTATAGGGTGGCCTATACCGACGACATGTCGTCGGCACAGAGTTATTGGGATTTTTGACTGGTCAAACTCTATACCGACGACTTGTCGTTGGTATAGAGTTGGCGTGCTGCTAAAAATATCAGGCGGGTTTATGAAAAGCCTATGCCGACGACATGTCGTCGCTACAGGTTAAAGTTATTTTATTTTTTATTTTTGTTATCTCGGTTTACAAATTAAAAAAAAATTAACTCAACCTTTCCCGACGACATGTCGTCGGGATAGATAAGAAATATTAAAAAAAAAATTTCAGTCTCGACGACAGGTCGTCGGGATAGTTGTTTTTTAATTTTTTTATTTTTAATCTATAGGGACGACTTTTTTACTCTATAGGGACGACATATCGTCGCTATAGAGTGCAGATCCCTTAAATCGTATTTCAGACTTTCTGTCCCATGTCTCAACCAAAAAAACTCATTTTCTTCTCCCGATTTCATCTTTTATAGGCTTATTTGGTATAAAATTGGAGTGTTTGAAGGTAAGAATGGTGTTTTTTTTTACTATAATGAAGTTATATAATCTTGTTTTTATAAGTTTTATCTAAATTTTTGTGTTTTAGGTGAGATTAAAGTTTAAAGCTTGAAATTAAAGAATTTGAAGATTTTCAAAGTATGAAATTCGTTTAAAACTTATGATTTAAGTGTTGCTTAGTGAATATGTTTGTGATTAGGTTTGTATGATTGTAAAAGTGTATATATATGTAAGTGTATATGGATTTGATGTTAGATTAGGTTATGCCCACCAAGTGTTTGATGAAATGCCACTATATATTTTTTCATGGTTTTAAGTTTGTATGCATTTTTATATGTGTTATTTTATATGTGTATGGTATGATGTATTTAGTTGTTTATGTATATGTTTATATGTATGTAATTATGTTAATTTTGTATATATGTGAATGTTTGTATGTATTTATGTTTATATGTTTGTTCATTAGTATATTATATGTTTGTTTTTTTGTAATTGTGTATGTAAGTATGTTGTATACTTGTATGTTTTTTGTATACTTGTAAGTGTGTATGTAAGTATGTTGTATACTTGTATGTAAGTATGTTTGTATTTTTGTAATTATGTATGTAAGTATGTTGTATATTTGTATGTTTGTATACTTGTATACTTGTAAGTGATTATGTTTTGTGATTATGCTTGTATGTATGTATATGTAAATGTATATGACTTTAATGTTAGTACATCTTTGTGTATATGTTAATTGATAAAGTTGTATTTTCATGTTTTATAACACCATAGATATGACAATTGATAAGAGTTGGATTAAATTACGAAATCGGAGTTCTCCGGAATTTATAAAAGGTCTTCATAGCTTTCTAGAAATTGCCAAGAACAATGTCGACACTTTAGGAAAAGCTTTTTGTCCGTGTAAACGAGGGTAGGATCTGGATATCATTTATGCCCACATACATGACAATGGGTTTCTACAATCATATAAGACGTGGACTTATCATGGTGAGAAATATCCACGTGCTTCAGAAATAGAAGACCTTTTTGCTCCAAGAAAATCTATTCCAGTAACAAATAATGAGATGTTTGATGTAATTGATGATGTTATGGCAGAGCAGAATGTTAACGAAGAAAATGTAGACGAAGGTGGAACTAGTTTTGACCCGGAGTTTGATGCATTATTTAAGGAGCTGAATACCGAGTTATACCCCGGTTGTAGTTGGATATCTTCTTCAAACTTTTTAGCAAAATTGATGCATATCAAGGTTATCAACAAATGGACAGATAGTTCATTTAACCAACTTTTAGAGTTTTTGAGAGTTGTATTCCCTAAAGAAAATCAAATTCCAGCCTCATACTATGAAGCTAAGAAGAGATTAAGAAAGATTGGGTTAGGATATGAATCTATCCATGCTTGCATTAACGATTGTGCTCTGTTTTGGAAAGAAAATGAGTTGATGCAAAATTATCCGGTTTGTAACGAGAGTAGATGGGTTGACAAAAACACAAAGGGGAAGAAAGTACCTCAAAAAGTGTTGCGCTACTTTCCTTTAACTTCCCGACTTCGACGAATGTATAGCTCAAGATTCACAGCAAAAGAAATGACATGGCATTATACTGGACGCTAAACGGATGGTATGATACGTCATCCAGTTGATGGGAAGTGATGACCTGTCGTTGGGGTCATGCAAAAACCTAATCAACCTAGGTAGCTAGGGTAAGTCAGGTATCGTATCCACGGAGAGCATGTGGTTAGTGTTACACGATTCGTTTGATTATTTAATTAAGTTACTTAACTAAAACTAAATTGTTGAACTACTTATACTATTGCCTCTTGGCTGTGTAAATTGGATTTTGAAATAATTAACAAGTGAACTAGGAAAACAAATTGCAAATAATAAAAATTAGTTAAGAAGACAATTATGAGAAATAGTAATCCACCCAGGATCAAGGGTTGGTTTTCGGTAATTGTTTAGTCCAACTTGGTGGAAAATCCTTAACGGGGATTCTATGCGTGTAATGATTAAGTGATATTGATAATCAAGACTTAATAGGTCTTAATACACAATGCCGATTCGATTAGAAACCAAAACTTGCAATCATATAATTTCCGAAAGATTAGATGATATTCAAATCAAAGTTTACTAAAATCATTGTTTAAATAACCAAAACACAAGTTAAACTTATGAAAGAACTTAACAGGTTCTAAAGTTTAATCCCAACAAAGTTAAACATAAACAAAAACCTAATCACACAAAACCTAATACCCAAAGTAGATCACGAGAAGATTAGCCGCTCATCGTTCTTGAATGATCTTCAAAACCGTTGTTGATTTGCATTCCGGATGATTGTATCTTGTTTTTGAGAGTTGGAATGATGAATTTTTGGCCTAGAAACTCCCAAAATTCATGTCAAATTGATCTAGGTCGAATGGGGGGCAAGTGGTGGGTGAAACCTAACAAAAACGCGGTTTTATAGGTGTTCCACGGAGGCCCTGGCGTAGCCTACGCCAGACAGCGTAGCCTACGCTGGGGTACATTCTGCTGATTTTTTTCTTGAGCTGGCGTAGCCTACGGTGGCTACAGTAGGCTACGGTGGAAGCCTTTCTGCTGCACTTTAAATCCTTCTTTCTTGACACCTCCAATGACTTGTTTCACCATGTAAGCTTTCAACTTGCTTGTTTTACCTACAAAATCACTTCCAACTCATAGTTAACCTATTCAACTTAATCACATGCATAAAAATGAATAATCATATGTAATATTTGACGTTTAGACACTTAAAACACTATTCCAACACACTCGTATCACATTCCCCAACTTAAACGTTTTTCGTCTCGAAAAAGATATACAATGAGATCATAACTATTATGTTAATCTTATAACACTAATTTCAAACAGAAACATAATAATACATTAACCATGATTGTTAATATATCGTGTCCATTTTAAACTCAGACCCATTCAATCCAGCTAATGCCTCATGCTTTTTATATTATACAAAATTACCGTAATGGTTTAACCGTCCCCACATCTAATGCCTTTAGCAAAAACCTACCCAACCTCAAGATTTATTGAATGTTCACTAGAGCACAACCTTGAGGAACCATAGTACGCTATCATGACATATTTTTTTTTTATTTTTGTTCTTTTATTTTTCTTGGGGTCGGGACTTTTCTCCCTTATTTTGCTCTTTTTCCCCAAATAATTACATATACATTTTTTTCATTTTTCCTTTTTTTTTCTTCTTCTTTAACTAGTATGTCATGTTAACATAGATATGGCGTGTGCCAAAGCAATAAATTCTCAATCTGTTTTTGTCAGGACTCAACTTTTAACTATTGGTACTATGATGGAAACACTAAACACATATTCATCTATTAGCATTCACATAAGACATTAGTGTTCATATTCAGGTCGAGCCTATCAACATATCATAAGTTATATGTATTTTCTGTTCTAAAGATTCATTACATGTATAAGTATCAACATACTAGTTTTCTATCATCTCTCATAAATGCTTAAGTTTATTTCAAGGGACATTGATTATTATTATTATTTTTTTCAAGGGTATTATCACAATCATTTTTTTTATATTTTTTTATTTTTAAGTTTAACATGTAAATACAAACATGTACACATGACCTAACATGCAAAACTATAAATTTAATTATTTTCACAGAATTTATAAAAAGAACAAGTTCACCTGATTATTTCGTTGTGGCAGGATCCTCGTGATTGTTAACGATCTTCAAGTCTTATTCAACAACCTGCAAAACTTTATACAAATCGTGTAGAAGCGAACTTCTTACGTCGTGGTTAACACATAAAATTTTAAAAATTTTACAAATTTTCATTTAATCCCAAAACCATAATTTCAAAATAAAGATGTACCCCCTTTCCCCAACTTAAAGCATTGCATTGTCCCCAATTGCATCATTTAAGCTAAAATTCTATAAAAATAATAAAATTTTCAAAATAAATTCAAAATTACAAAAGTTAAGTCCTAAACTCACTTTCGTAGGAATCACGGTTGCATTTAGCATATGCAACAAGCCTTTTAAACCCCTCGGTAGGCCCGAGTGGACGAGTGAAGTCTCGTGAGGGTTTCTAGTGAACATACCCACAAAGTTCTCCGAGTTGCCTCCCGGAAAGCGCTAAGTTTTAGGTCTTCAGCCAGACCGTACCTCATATAGTTATGGTGGTTTAAGTGAACATTTGCCTACCGAATTCCCAATAAACGCGCGGTGGTTGACATTCCATTTTAATAATAGTTTCCCACTAATTAACATGTAAGCAAAGTAGTTATTGAGGAGCCATTTCTTGAAAACCCGTCCAATGTCTATTGGTGTTACCTTCTTCATCTTTGTCTTCAAATCTTCTTCCCCAACTTTAATGGTTAAAGTAGTCAGCATAGGAGAAGGTTCTGGATAAACTAGATCTACATTCGGCTTTGACTCCTCCAAAGAAGTTATGACTTCAACTAATTGTAAACAATTATATTCAAGCTCAGGAAGACCCATAACTTCTTCACTATCAACCATGATATCACTAGCCAACTCACCTTGCTCTTGTTTAAGTTCGGCCACATCCTCAGCAAGTTGGCTAACCTGCTTAACTAAAGACTCGGATGTTTTATCTCTTAGCTTGTCCTCTTTCTTCATTTCCATCATCATGTTCATGATTACATCAAGCTTAGAATTTATTGAATCTTGAGTATCGTCGTATGTGGACTGAGGGTATTCATGAAAGTAGTCGTCATACTCCTCTTGATAACATGAGAAATACGGCATCCGAGGTTCATAGTTGGTAAAATTTCGTTCTTGGGCATAGTGGTAATCCATATCTACATCATAATATTCTTGATAATTTGATGATGGAAGTGGTTCAGAGTGTGAATAATATGACGATATCTCTTCATCTTCATAGTCCGCTCTCACATATCCCTTTTGTCGCCTATATTCAGAACATCCTCTCTCTATGTTTCCATATTTGCTCTCGAACAATAGACAATCTTGAACCCAATGACAATGGCTCCCACAACAAATACATGGATCATAATCATCATCATAATCCCAATCCATGATTTTACTAAGCCTGCAAAGAAATTACCCTGCACAAACAACTACAATACCCAATGTAAAGACAAATAAATAAAGCAAATAAAAAAATACTTTTGATGTTTTTTTTCACTTTTTTTTTATTTTATTTTTACTTTTTTTTTTATTTTTTTGAAACTTAAACAAATAATAACACTAAAACCAATCAAATCAAATAACACAAAGCGCACTAGCTCCCCGGCAACGGCGCCATTTTGATGACCTGTCGTTGGGGTCATGCAAAAACCTAATCAACCTAGGTAGCTAGGGTAAGTCAGGTATCGTATCCACGGAGAGCATGTGGTTAGTGTTACACGATTCGTTTGATTATTTAATTAAGTTACTTAACTAAAACTAAATTGTTGAACTACTTATACTATTGCCTCTTGGCTGTGTAAATTGGATTTTGAAATAATTAACAAGTGAACTAGGAAAACAAATTGCAAATAATAAAAATTAGTTAAGAAGACAATTATGAGAAATAGTAATCCACCCCGGGATCAAGGGTTGGTTTTCGGTAATTGTTTAGTCCAACTTGGTGGAAAATCCTTAACGGGGATTCTATGCATGTAATGATTAAGTGATATTGATAATCAAGACTTAATAGGTCTTAATACACAATGCCGATTCAATTAGAAACCAAAACTTGCAATCATATAATTTCCGAAAGATTAGATGATATTCAAATCAAAGTTTACTAAAATCATTGTTTAAATAACCAAAACACAAGTTAAACTTATGAAAGAACTTAACAGGTTCTAAAGTTTAATCCCAACAAAGTTAAACATAAACAAAAACCTAATCACACAAAACCTAATACCCAAAGTAGATCACGAGAAGATTAGCCGCTCATCGTTCTTGAATGATCTTCAAAACCGTTGTTGATTTGCATTCCGGATGATTGTATCTTGTTTTTGAGAGTTGGAATGATGAATTTTTGGCCTAGAAACTCCCAAAATTCATGTCAAATCGATCTAGGTCGAATGGGGGGCAAGTGGTGGGTGAAACCTAACAAAAACGCGGTTTTATAGGTGTTCCACGGAGGCCCTGGCGTAGCCTACGCCAGACAGCGTAGCCTACGCTGGGGTACATTCTGCTGATTTTTTTCTTGAGCTGGCGTAGCCTACGGTGGCTACAGTAGGCTACGGTGGAAGCCTTTCTGCTGCACTTTAAATCCTTCTTTCTTGACACCTCCAATGACTTGTTTCACCATGTAAGCTTTCAACTTGCTTGTTTTACCTACAAAATCACTTCCAACTCATAGTTAACCTATTCAACTTAATCACATGCATAAAAATGAATAATCATATGTAATATTTGACGTTTAGACACTTAAAACACTATTCCAACACACTCGTATCAGGAAGGCATGGCAAGACTTTGATGAAAAATTTCCTGATTTTGACAAAGAACCTTGAAATGTACGTTGGGGTTTGGCTGCGGATGGTTTTAATCCATTCGGTAACATGAGTCAACCTTACAGTATGTGGCCAGTGGTGTTGACAACATATAACATACCACCGTGGTTATGTATGAAAGAGTCTTCTTTTATGTTGACCTTGCTTATTCCCGGGCCTAAATCTCCTGGAAAGGACATTGATGTTTTCCTAAGGCTTTTAATAGATGAGTTGAAAATGTTATGGGCCGAAAGAGTTCAAATGAGAGATGCATCAACCAAAACTGTATTCAGGATGCGTGCAACTCTATTATGGACTATAAACGATTATCCTGCTCGTAGCTATATGTCTGGATGGAGTGGTCAAGGTTATATGGCATGCCCTACTTGTAACGTAGACACACCCTCGTGCCCTATAACAAATAAAATAGCTTTGAACTAACTTTTATGTGATTCTAGTATGTTTAAGTGTGTTTGGGTTAAAATGGCCCATTTAAACTAACTTTTGTGTGATTCTTGTATGTTTAAGTGTGTTTGGGTCAAAATAACCATTTGAACTAACTTTTGATTGATTCTAGTATGTTTAAGTGTGTTTGGGTCAAAATAACCCATTTGAACTAACTTTTGAGTGATTCTAGTATGTTTAAGTGTGTTTGTGTCAAAATGACCCATTTGAACTAATATTTTCAATATGTTTGATGCAGGAAAGAATTCAAGAGGAGTATGTGAGATCCTCTAGCGAGACCGGTGGAGACTCATCTGCTGTTGATGAGATCCAATGCATTGAGCATGCCTTAGGTCAAAGGCGAGAACATATACGAGGTGTTGGTCGCTTGGTGAGACATCCCACCCCTGATTTTTCTAGCTCGCAACCTCCTTCGACACAACATTTGCAAGATGAAGTTGCAGAACTTAGATAACAGCAACAACAAAATCAAGAAACCATATAACAACAGCAACAAATCTAACAACAATAACAACAAATACAAGAAATACAACGATTGCTTCAAGAGCAGATGGAAATGATGCGCTACTGGCAGCAGCAACGACCACCTGGTGGTCATTAGCGTTTGTATTTTTGTTAGATTTTGTTGAACTTTAAACTAATTGTATGAATTATTTGTTTGTTAAACTTAAATTTGAAGTTGTATGAATTATTTGTTTGTTAAACTTGCATTGGATTTTTATTGATTATATGTTTGTTAAATTTGTAAAAAAAATTAGGTTCTGCATAAAATAAAATAAAAACTGAGATCAATAGCGACGACATGTCGTTGCTATAGATTATCTTCCTTTTTTTAAAAAAAATAAAAAAAACATATAGCGACGACTTGTCGTTGCTATAGATAATGGTTTTCTTTTTTTTTTATTTTTTTATTCGGTAAAATCAGAAACCACGACACTTATAGGGACGATTTGTCGTTCCTATAGACGAACTTGTGCCGACGAACTCTATCCCGACAACATATCTGCCTATTACGACTAATTTTTGCGAACTAATTCTATAACGACGACATGTCATCGCTATAGATCATAATTAGCTATAGCGAAGACATGTCGTCGCTATAAGGTGTCGAATTTTCATTGCTATAGACCCACTTTCTTGTAGTGTGCTTGGTTTAACTCATCCTAAACCTCTCGAAATATTCTCCACTCCCTTGGACTCATTTTGGTCGACCAAATCCAGTCCTGAAAGGCCAAAAGCAAGCTCAGTATACATCTATATATATCAACCCGAAACTACGCATTTCATGCTAGCTAGTTTGCATATCTTTTTGTACACACACCCTCTTGATCATCTAAGAACTGATTTTTCCGGTAGATTGTATCTAAAATTTCACAAACAAACATGAACAATGGTCAAATTCCTTGTTCAAAACAAGCTTAAAAGTGTCAAAAATGGGTAATTTACATGCCATTAATACACTTATATGTATGTTTTATGACTTTAATCTTTGATATGAATATAATACATTAAGCTAATGGTATTAAGGGTATAAAACTCACGGGTTCTGGCTAGCCAAAATAGACATTAAAATGGCTAAAAACAGTTAAATTGTGATTCGGTAAACGTTAAAAATGACAACTTGATCAAGAACACCTCCAAACGAAAACATTATAACTTCTAGTGGTTCAAATATATATGTATTATAAAGTTACAAACGAAATTTGGTGTTTTCGAGAGTTAAAAGGAATTAGTTATGAATTTATATGTATTTTATGCCTTTAAAATGCATATTTAATACACAAAATTCTCAAAAATTTGCTTAAAACCCCAAAAGAATAAAAATGTTCCAGTAGAATATGACCAATAAAAGTGTTTTTAAATAAAAACTGAAATCCATAAATTTAGCTCAACGGGTTACAAAAACCGAAACATTAATGATTGTACTTGAAAACGTAGCATTATGAACTTTCATAACACAAACTTAATGTTAGTAAATTACCATTTGCATCCCTGACGTTTGAGCAGTTTAACCACTTACATCCCTGCAGTCTCAAAATTGTCATCCGCCCCCTGAAGTTTTATTTTATTTCCATTTGAGTCTTTGTCATTTTATTTTTATTTTTATTTGAGTCCAGATAACTGACACTGTTAGTTTTCCAGTTAAAATTATTGTTAAAAAGACTAAATTACCCCTCATCACCACCATAACAACTGCATATCATCACCTTCACAGCCCTCATCACCACCACCACCACAATCCCCATCACCACCATGACAGCCACCCATCACAACCTTTGAAGCCACCTATCACCACCATCATAGTCCCCATCACCACCTCCACAACCCCATCACCACCACCGCAGCCCCATCACCACCACCACAGCCCCCATCATCACCATCGTAGCCACCTATCACCACCACCTTAGCCCCCATCACCACCACTGCAGCCACCCATCACCACAACCACCACAGCCACCCATCACCATCACCACTACAGCCACCGATCATTGAAGCCACCCATCACCACCATCGTAGCCCCCATCATCACCACCACCGCAGACAACCATCACCACAACCGTAGCCACTATCACCACCACTGCAGCCCCTATCGCAACCACCCATCACCACCACCAAAACCCCTATCTCCACCACCATAGCCACCCATCACTACTAGATCTGCGATTATTGCCAAAACACCCTTGGCCGCCACCATGTTTCACCCTTCCACCACTAGATCAGCTTATCTAGAACAATAATTTCACATCTTGTTGGTTGTGGATTATCAATTACACACACACAGAAAAGAGAAGAGAGGAGAAGAGATAGGGGTGGTGGTGATTCTTCTGGCCGTGGAGGTGGCGGTGGTGTGGCGATGGTGGTGGTGCGGCGACAGCGGTGGTGCGATGATAGCGGTGGTTGCGATGGCAATGGTGGTGGACAAAGAAAGGGAGAAGAGAGAGGAGATAGAAAGAGAGAAGAGAAGGGGTAGGATAGGGGTATTTTATTTAATTAATAATAGTATTTTTTTCATTTTATAAAAATTAACGGAAAAATCTAACGACGTTAGTGTGTTGGACTCAAATGGAAATAAAAATAAAATGTTAGGGGGCGGATGGCAATTTTAAAACTGCAGGATGCAAGTGGTTAAAATGGACAAATGTAAGAGATGCAAATGGTAATTTACTCTTCCAGAAACTCTTTCATATATAAAATATAGAGTAAATTAGCATTTGTTTGTCTGATGTTTTTCTATTTTAACCGTTTGAATCTCTATAGTTTCAAAGCCTAGATTTGCATACCTGACATTTATATTTTAAACCATTTGCATCCCTAATATTTTTATTATGTAACAATTTGAATTTAAATGACTAACAGTGTTAGTCAAGTCTCTTAACTTGCCCCACATTATTTGTCTTTTCTAAGGGTATTTTGTCATTGTCTTCTAATCCTATTTTTTTACAA
This sequence comes from Flaveria sonorensis, assembly GCA_025506505.1. NCBI lineage: Eukaryota > Viridiplantae > Streptophyta > Magnoliopsida > Asterales > Asteraceae > Flaveria > Flaveria sonorensis. Next base: position 2,771,035 of record CM046428.1, on the reverse strand, counting down.
TTTCATCCATTCATATTTACCATCATTTACCATCATCATCTGAACTATCACCACAACCGCCAACTACACCCACCAGCCGGACCATCACTGCCAACCATCCTCACCAGCCGTCGAACCTCACCCCATTGTTAATTACAACCCACCCAACTATAAATCACCCAAACTTCTACATCTTCTACTACCACCAATTCCTCTCAATCCCCTTTCTCACCCTCACCCTCACTGTTGTTCTCCATTTCTACCTTCTCGTTAAAATCGCACATGATCGGTTCTCAATCGTCATCACAAAGCTCTCAAATCACCTCAATTTATCCCCAAGCATAGGTGTTGTCACTCTCCTAGCCCTAGGCAATGGTGCTTCCCACGTCGGCAATGCCCATACAGGGTTTGAGGCGATATTATCAGCTGCGGCTTTTTTCTCGGCTCTTGTTGTGGGGTTTGCTGCGATCTATGTTGCACCATTTGGGGTGCGATGTTCGCTAGAGATGTTGGGTTTTACTTGATTTCTGCTTTGTTTATGTTCTGTGTGTATTTTAATTGTGAGATTTGCCTATGGCAGGCAATTGGGTTTGTGGAGTTTTATTGTTCTTTTTGGGGTTTGTGTTTTGGTTGGATTTAGGGATGGATGGTGGTTGGAAGTTAAAGCGTAGTGATAGTGAAGTTGTGGGTGTTGAAGATGATGGATTTTTTAGGGGAATTGAGTGTGAAAGTGGTGGTGATTTGAAGGAGTTTAGGAGGATGGAGATGGTGGTCAGGGGTTAAATGGCGAGTACGGTGGTGATGGTCGTGATCTGGAGATAGCGGTAGTTATGGACTACATGGAAAGAGAGAGAGAGATAGAGAGATGATAGGTGGAGGTAAGGTTGATGATGATGATAATGATTCACATCAGATGTGCTGGGGGTGGGTTTTAATAAAGTGATGATTAAGGATATTTTTGTCAATTTATAGAAAACTAACGACTAAATCTAACGGCGTTAGGGTTAGGATTCAAATGGAGAAAAAAATAAAACATTAGGGGCAAATCGAGGCTTTAAAACTATAGGAATTCAAATGGTTAAAATGGAAAAATGTAAGGGATGCAAATGGTAATATACTCGAAAATATATTAAATTGTATTTGGGATCAAAAAGAACTTTTATGGAATCGACTTGAATTTAACGCTTAAGTTGTCGGTTTTATCATAACCGGCACCCGAAAACCCGTTTTACAGAAGGACACAATGATTCCTATAACAATTAGTTACCTACTGACCAAGCTAAGTAATTTAAAGTATTACAAGGATAATCTAATATATTGAGGGCTAAGTATGACAACTTAAAATAGAAACTTTAAGGATTAAAACGTCAATTTTCATTCTTAAAGAACTAATAGTGACAAAACTAAACCTTACTTTGTTTAATAATTAATTTGAGCAGATTAGACTAAGTGTAATATCTAGAGAAGTACTTGAATTAAGAATCTTAAGTTATACTTCAAGAAATAATATGAATTTGACATATTACATATATATCTAGCAAAACGATAATAATTCAGATGATTACAACTAAAAACCTGCTAGAAACGTGACAATCAACTTAGAGGAACGATAGTTTTCATACCAAATGTATTAAAGAGTGAGGCATTGATATAAGGGATCAATGGATGGAATTATTACAAATGAAAAAAAAGTGTGTGAAAAGAGCCTAGAGGGATTAAATTAGAATAACTCACAATTGTTGACTTTTTAAAAATTTGATCATGTTTTAAACAGAGGTGTACAAACCGGTTTTTGGTGCCAAACCAGTTCGGTTTCAAACTGGTCCGGTTTGAACCGGTTTATTTTCAACCGGTTTGAACCTCAAAACGGTTCGGTTCCTAAACCTGTTTTAGGGCTAGTAAATTCAAACCTATCGAACCGGTCCTGGCCGGTTTGAAAACCAGTTCGGGTTTGCATTATTTTATTAAAATCCAATGAAGAAACGCCCAAACAGATGCGTCTGAACAGTGATGATGCGCCCAAACAGTGATGATGCGCCCAAACAGTCTCCAAACGCCTAGCTGATGAGCCTAAACAGTGATGATGCGTCTGAACACTTAGCAAAATTTCAGAAGTTTTTCACACTTATCAAATTCTTCAAAACTTATTAAATTGATCTAAAACATTATTTTGCTAAATAAAGATCAAACATTTGATTATTTATTTTTATCAAAGATTACACATTTATATAAATTATTTATAAATATTAAAACATAAAACATTACAAAAGGCTTAAAAATCAAAGATTACATAAAATGTAAAATTTAAATAAAAATATAATTAAAGTCATAAGCCCAAACATTCCCTTCCTTGTCATCGAAATTTGGCCTTGAGACGGTTCACCTTTCAAAGCCTTACAATATTTATTCGCAATATGGTTTTTTAAAGTTGTATTTGCATCTTTTTTGAAAAACTTATGACAATACTTGCAACGAGCTTTATTTGAACCGCTAGCCATTTGACATAAATCCTAATTGCACCATATTGCGGGGTTCCTATCGTAGGAAGGATTGCTACCACCACGTTGCTTGAAGACACATCACAACCCATGGATGATTGAGCACTTGATGAAGCCATTTTGAAATGAACGAGAGTATTGAGAGTTTTTTTTTAATTGAACGAAAGTATTGAACGTATTTGAGAATAGAGAGCGTTTTTTTAGAGTAGATAGTGTTTTAAGTTGTTGTGGTTCAACCAAAATATCCAATACATATTTATACTAGATTAATGAGGGTATAATGGTAAAAAAACACAAAAAGGGTCAAAAAACTGCTATATAGCCGTTATATAACTGATCGGGTGGTGAAAGTTTAATGTTTAATAGCTTTATTTCCGCATTTTACAAGTAAATTTATGAGAAATAGAGTTACTTTTGGGATTATCTTGTGTTTGTAGGTCAAACGTGAAGAATACGAAGAAATTGGAAGAAACGGGACAAGATTTAGAGCTCGGGAGGTAAAGATATGATAAACCGAAGTTGCACGACAACAGTATCTTAAAGCGGGCATAACTTGAGCTAGGAAAGGAGTTACGGGACCCACGACCTATCAACAGAAAGGTATCGAAAAGTTACACATGAAAATCAAGGTTGCACAGTGAGGTGGCACCACCGACGCCGGGGTCCGGGTTTTTGTTGAGATTTGACCAAATTTGAAGGGATTTAAAAGAGAAAAAACCCTATAACGAATTTTAACTTTTACAACATCAATCTTGGACAAAAATTAACCATCTTTGATCATTCTCAAGCTCTTCCAACATCAAGATCATCAAATCTACAAGATTCATTCAATTGGCTTTGAAGATTCAATAATGAGGCAAGGCTAATTCATTTGTGATTCACTTCGGGACACGGGTTTGTGCAAGTTCATATTTTTCTTAGTTTGTAACCTAGATTTGGGATTGGATCTTGAACCTTTTAAGTTATTTTGGATTCAATTTAAGATTTGATTGTTTAAACGGTTTGATTATGCTTAAACTTAATTTTGATATTCTATAAATGCTTAAACCTAATTTTGATATTCTATAACTTTGGTTGTCTTTAATCATTGTGTGATTGATTATTAGAATTAGGATTTTATTATTCAAATTGGTAATTATGTGAATAAGGTCCTTTAATCTTTAATCCATAATTATCACTTAAATCATCATGTGTAAGTCACCATTAATGACTTCTCACTAGGTTTCATTAAGAAAAATTATAACTTTGCCGAACCTGAATCCTGAAGTGGGTTGTTTTTTCTCCAAGATTGTTAAATACCTAAACTTTATTTTGTTGATTTGATTTTTTTCTCAATTCAACTAATCAAGCAATTTACTTTTTAATGTTTAATATTTTTAGATTAATCGTTACTAGCATTTTCCTGTGATTCCCTGTGAATTCGACACCCTTATTACCCTTTACTATTAAGGGTGATTAGAGACTCTTCAATATATATTTTTAACCGACCACACGACATCGATCAATAACGGCTAGTTTTGAAAACTGGTTTGGTAACCGGTTTGGTGAACCAGTTTGGTGCACCGGTTTGGGATCGGTTTGGGATCGGACCGGTTTGAAACCGGTTTCATTTTTTGAAACCTCCAACCAGTGGAGGAACCGGCGGTTCGGACTGGTTCGGGACCGGTTTGGGCCAGAAACCGGTTTTGGCTTTTTCGGCCAAACCGGTTCCCGAACCGGTTTTTTTGGCCACCTCTAGTTTTAAACACATATAACTCTTTTATGATATTTATAAAATATATTGCTATAAGATCAAGCATTTTATTCTTATTAAGTTAAGTAATGATATATATCACTATGTTACATATATATAATATTATTATATATATGTAATAAAAATACTTTGTTTGGTTTTTACAACTCTTCTTCTACGAATGGTTTATTTTTTTTATTTTACATATATGTAAGTAAATTAAATGTTATATGGATGTGTACTTTAACCATTACATATATGTAAATATTCTCTAAATGTCTTGTTTTTTTTTTTTTAACAAATTACACAAACATTATATTCTTGCCATTGGAAAATTAAAAAAAGAAATCTTTACACGTATGTAATTATATTATTATATAAACGAAACATGTTTGTTTTGATTTTAGCTCTTTTATTATGGATAGTTTACATCATTTTCCAAAATACATGCTTGAAAACATTATACTGTATGAAGGATGGTTTCTAACTGTTAGAAATGTGGATTAAACTTCAGGGACTGAATATGTCATTTAGTCAAAATGTTACTTCTTGGGTTATTGTGTCTATTAATAACTACAGGGACTAAACATATTAATGTTTTGTTATGGGGTGTTAGTTGTAATATAGTTGTTAGAAGTTGTTGACTTCAGAAGTAATATGTTAGCTTCGGAAGTTATGTGTTTTGCTTCGGAAGATATATATAGGACGATTTATTGATCATTAGAGGGATGATTCTTGATTTTTGTTCTTCATTGTATTCTTTCCTTTATAATAATATTTGAGAGTTCTTATTGTTCATCAATTGGTATCAAAGCCCAGGCTACAACTTGAAATCGAAATTCAGTGATCCAAATCGTGAAGGGCAATCGAAATCAATCAAGGGTGAAATTGCTTGATTGGAAGAATTTTGGTGAACATCATGGTGTCTACTAAGTTTGAATTGAAGACATTCGATGGTAGAAATGATTTCGGATTATGGATGTTGAAAATGAGGGCCTTGTTGGTGCATCAGGGAGTTGTAGATGCTTTGAAAGGCGGTGAAGCGGTGATCCCTGCAAACACAACTCCTGAAAAGGAATTAGAGATTCAACAAAAGTGGAAAGAGATGATGGAAAAGGCACACAGTGCAATCATCTTGAGTTTGGGAGACAGGTAGTTAAGGGAGGTCTCAAAAGAGACAACTGCTGCTTGAGTTTGGGTGAAATTAGAGGCTCTTTACATGACAAAGTCATTGGCCAATTATCTGTACTTAAAGAAGAGGTTGTATACGTTCCATATGACTGCAGGTAAAACAATTGAAGATTATACGGATGAATTCAATAAGTTGATACTGGATCTAGGCAACATTGATGTTACTTTAGATGAGGAAGATCAAGCTGTGATATTCTTGACTTCTTTGCCTCAGTCATATGAGCATTTTGTTAATACCCTTATGTATGGACGAGAGACATTAACAATGGAGGAGGTATTGTCAGCTGTTAACTCAAGAAAGTTACAGAAAAGATCAGAAAACCAAGAAGAAACGAGCAGCAGTGGACTTCTAGTCAGAGGAAGGTCTGAACAAAGAAGTAGGTCCAAGAGCCAACGCAGGTCAAAGTCCAAGTTCAAAAGAAGATGCTATATCTGTTAATCTGAGAAGCATCTCAAGAGGGAATGTCCAGAAAGAAAGAACAAGAAAAATGAAAGTCATTGATATAAGAACCAAGGCATTTCATCCCCAGAACCATCATCAAATAGGTATGAAAGTTCTAATGTGTTAATGGTATCTTAAGGAGTTGATAATGAGTCATGGATAATGGACTCAGGGTGCTCGTATCATATGAGTCCTTATAAAGATCACTTCAAAGATTTAAAGATAGAAGATCTTGGTGAAGTGAAGATGGGAGATGATAGAGCATGCAGAATTCAAGGCTATGGCTCAATAGTCCTAAGTCTGAACAATGGCACCACAGTGGAATTGCAGAATGTGAGGTATATTCCAGAACTAACTAAGAATTTGATTTCATTAGGAACATTTGAAAAGGCTGGGTATAGTGTTAGTTTGAGAAATGCCAAGGCTAAGGTCATTAAAGGTTCTATGGTAGTACTAACTAGGTCTAGGACTGGTAATAACCTGTATCTACTAGATGGTCATGCTAGTAGTAGCCTTGTGCCTATGGTGGCAGCTAAGACTGAAAATTTGTCTATGTTGTGGCATAGAAGATTAGGTCATATGAGTGGTCAGGGGTTTAGCTGAGTTAATCAAACAAGATGTAGTCAATGGTTTAAAAGGATGTGAGTTTGGGTTCTGTGAATATTGCATAATGGGTAAATCTTATAGAGTAAAATTTACTAAAGGAAAACATTATACTAAGGGTATCTTAGAATATGTTCATGCTGATTTATGAGGACCTACTCAGACTGCATCATTAAGTGGAGGTCATTATTTCTTGTCAATAATTTGATGACTACTCTAGAAGACTTTGGGTGTTCATTCTGAAGCATAAGAATGAAACATTTGCAAAGTTTAAGGAGTGGAAAACCATGATAGAAACTTAGACTGGAAAGAAAGTAAGAAAACTGAGAACAGACAATGGTTTAGAGTTTTGTAATGCTGAGTTTAATCAGTTATGCAGAGAACAAGGTTTGGCAAGACACTTGACAGTTCCTGGTACCCCTCAACAAAATGGGTTAGTTGAGATGATGAATAGGACATTACTTGATAAAGTAAGATGCATGTTACATGAGTCGGGGCTGCCTAAGAAATTTTGGGCAGAGGCATTGAGCACAGCAGCATACTTGATTAACAGATCACCATCATCAGTATTAAACATGATGGTTCCTATGAAGAAATGGTCAGGTGTTTAAGTTGACTACAACAACTTGAAAGTGTTTGGTTCTCTGGCCTATGCTCATGTTAAAAAGGATAAACTTGAGCCTAGGGCTGTCAAATGCATATTTCTAGGGTACTCTCATGAGGTAAAAGGATATAGGTTGTGGTCAATGGAGAAAGAAGGAATGAAAGTACTGTTGAGCAGAGATGTAACCTTTAATGAGGAAATATTATATATGGACCTATTGAAGAATGCGGGTAATAGTAGTGAAAGTAGTGATGAGCATGAGATGATAATTGAGGTGGAGAATGATGAGCCAAGAGGAGACTCAATACCTGGTTCATCTGACGACGACAAGTCAGGTGGTAACTCTGATGGCAATGCCGAAGGAGTTACAACACAAGGACCATCTAGTTCTGTTTCACATAGCTTAGCTAAGAATAGAACTAGAAGGACTATCATTCCTCCGGTTAGATATAGATCAAGTAATACTAAAGATTTGTCTTTATTTGTGTTTATGTCTGCACAGCAAGGGAGCATGATAGAGCCTTTATCATTCCATGAAGCCATGAGATCAGTGGACAAGGAAAGATGGATTGAGGCTATGAAGGATGAAATGAACTCTCTGTATGAGAATGAGACATGGGTCCTTGTTAATAAGCCTAAGGAAAAAAGGTTAATAGACTGCAAATGGTTGTACAAGTTAAAGGAGGGTGTGCAGGGTGAACCACCCAGGTTTAAAGCAAGACTTGTTGCAAAGGGTTTCACATAAAAGGCGGGTGTGGATTACAATGAAATCTTCTCACCAGTTGATAAACATACATCCATCAGGTTGTTATTAGCATTAACTGCTCAATTTGATTATGAATTAGAGCAAGTAGATGTTAAAACAACATTCCTACATGGATCATTAGATAAGATCATCTATATGAGGCAACCACCTGGGTTTGAGGTGGAGGGTCAAGAAGACAAGGTGTGCTTGCTTAAGAGGTCGTTGTAGGGACTTAAGCAATCACCAAGGCAGTGGTATCTAAGGTTTGATGAGTACATAGTCAGTCAGGGGTTTAAAAAGAGTTGTTATGATAATTGTGTGTATTATAGAGAGTACACTAAAGGAGAATTTGTGTATCTTCTCCTGTATGTTGATGATATGTTATTGGCTTGTAAAAGAAAGGATGAGATCCAAGTTACAAAGCAATCATTGATTTGTGAGTTTGATATTAAGGAACTTGGAGCTGCTAGGAAGATTTTAGGCATGGAAATAAGCAGAGATAGAGGTTTGAGACAGTTGAAGTTGACTCAAACTGGTTATATCAACAAGGTTCTAAGGAGCTTTTGTATGGAAAAGTCTAAACCAGTAGTTACTCCTCCAGCTCAACATTTTAACTTGTCTAAAAGGGATTCACCTACATCTGAGGAAGAAAGAATTCAGATGGATAAGATTCCATATGCCAATGCAGTTCGGTGTTTGATGTATCTAATGGTCTGCACAAGACCAGATATAGCTTATGCAGCTAGTATTGTAAGCAGATACACTGCATGTCCTGGTAAACTTCACTGGGAGGCAGTGAAATGGATGTTTAGATACCTAAATAGTACTAAAGAAGTTGGGTTAGTATTTGGAAAGGATCATAGTGCTGAAAGTACTCTACTTGGCTATGTTGATAGTGATTTTGCCAAGGATCTAGACAATGGTAGATCTATGACAGGGTATGTTTTCACTTTGTTTAGAAGTGTGATTAGTTGGAAGGCAACTTTGAAATCAACAGTTGCTTTATCAACTACTGAAGCTGAGTTTGTAGCCCTCACAGAAGCTGTCAAGGAATCTATTTGGTTAAAGGGTATAGTTACTGAGTTATTAACTTGTCTAGTAATGTGATTTTGTGTGATAATAGAGGTGTTGTGCAGCTGGCTAGAAATCAAGTGCATAATGAAAGGACTAAACATGTAAGAGTTAAGTTGTATTTCATTAAAGATGTGGTGAAGGCTAAAGAGGTTGAGATTAAAGAAGTTGATACTCTTGATAATGGTGCTGATATGCTTACAAAGTCATTACCAGTTCCTAAGTTTGAGTATTGTTTGGAGATATTAAACATTGAGTGAAGGTTAATCCAAGGTGGAGATTGTTGGAAATGTGTATTAAACTTCAGGGACTAAACATGTCATTTAGTCAAAGTGTTACTTCTTGGGTTATTATGTCTATTAATAACTACAGGGACTAAACATAATAATGTTTTGTTATGGGATGTTAGTTGTAATATAGTTGTTAGAAGTTGTTGGCTTCGGAAGTAATATGTTAGCTTCGGAAGTTATGTGTTTTGCTTTGGAAGATATATATAGGAGGGTTTATTGATCATTAGAGGGATGATTCTTGATTCTTGTTCTTCATTGTATTCTTTCCTTTATAATAAAATTTGAGAGTTCTTATTGTTGATTCACGAGTAATTTCGATTTATTGTTCATCACTAACCATAATGTTTTATTCCAAATATCTACAAGACTCGAAATTTAGTCTATCAAAGTATTGATTTAATTTGACCTGACTATAAGCATGGTTTGTGTGATTGAAGTGAAATTTTTTCAATAAAAATGGTTGAAACTACTACTGCTAACGCATTAGAGAAATGAATGATATGTTTATCAAGTAATTTATAGTCCTCCAATACGTATAAATTTAAATTATTGATGACATGATTAATAATATTCTAATGTCAATACTACTGGTCCTAATCATAATTAACATAAAGAAAAATTATTGACACAATCTTACCATCCTTTTTGTAGTCTTTTTGTAAGCATTATGTAACCCTTGTAAGGGACTTAGGTAGTGTTTGTTTTTTTAGAAAAGAGCTTCTTAGGCTCTTTTGTTTGCACCAAGAAGAGGACGGCAGACATTTAAGCTTGCAGACTGTTTGTTTTTCGGAAGACATTTCTTTAAAAAATGTCTTCACGTCCTCTTCTTGGAGAAGACCCAACCCCACCTCTTCTAACATCTTCTAAATAAAAAAACCCAAACTCCAACCTCCTCCACCTCCACCCCCCCCCCAATCGCCTGCTCCTCCCCCATCACCATCGCCGCTGCTCACCACCCCCCCCCCCCCATCGCCTGCTCCTCCTACACCATCGCCGTCGCCGCTGCTCACCACATCACCATTGCTGCTCACCATCGCCATCGCCGCTGCTCACCACATCGCCCCAAACCCAAAGTCGCTCAAAGGGCGCAATGTTCGTTTCCATAGGTTTAAGGGAACATCAAGAACAACTGCAAGTGGGTTCTTTTTATGGGTTTTTGAAGAAGATGATGATGATGATGAAGAGGGTTGTTAGCTGTTTGATGTATCTTGAGACGCTGATTTAACAGAAAGTGGTAGTCTTTTTAGGGGTATTGAGGGGAGTGTGATTAGGTTTATGAATTGGGATTTGGGGGAGACCCATTGTGCAGGTAGCATTGCAGGGCGAATTGGAGTGTTAAGTGATGAATTCATAAGCATTTGATGCAATGATCGATGAAATGATGAAGGGGTGTGTGAAGAAAGAAAGAAAGGGGGTGAAGAGATGAAGAGAAAAAAGTAGCAAGAGAAATGAGTGTCTGCAGACGTTAAAAAACAGACAGTCTTCTTCTTACAGATTGCTGAGGTTTGGTCCACCTCTTCTGTTGCAGATGTCTGCAGATGTGATCCGCAGACTGCAGACATTTTACTGCAGAAAAAACAAACAGCACCTTACTCTCCCTCATCATGATAAATTCATAAATGATTTATGATTGTCCACATCAATAACAAGAGTAAAACAAAAACAAGAAAAGTTACGATCGAGAAGCATAAAATCTTTAAATGATCACATCTTTTAACATAAAATTCCAAAATGAAATAAGAAAAAAGTATAAAAATCTTTAAAAGATAGGATCCTTATGAAGCTTTTAGATAGCAGAATATTTTTGAAAGAATTAGAATTTATATGAAAAACTAGAATCTAAAGTATATAAAGAATGCTTTATTTAAAGACGGGATCTTCAAGATAATAAGGAACATAAACAGAATTTGCAACTGTGGGCAAACCTACGGTTGCATACGTGTTGTTCACGAACCGAACCGAATCGAACAAATATTTGCTCGAATTTGGTTTTTTAACAAACCGAGCCACTCGGTTTGGTTCGAATTCAAGAAATCAAGTAAAATGTTTATGCTCGAATTCAGTTTGGTTTATAACTGAGCATTCGGTTTTGCTCGGTTTCAAACTAAAATTTAATACAAAAAATCCAAAATATCATTCCTTTTAACTATTCAAGAATTACCACTCTTACTCAGCAATTTAATAATATTACATACAAAAAACGTTTAACAAAATGCAAATTTAAAACACAATTAAGTTTTAACTCAAATCAAATAACTTACGTTGCCGGCAATTAGGAATTGGAGTAACTGGGAAATCTGGACAATTCATGACTTCACGGTCTTAGCTTCGGGGTAATTTAAAAAAAATGTTAAAATTATAAAGGGACAACGCCCGGGTGTAAGAATATTAAGTGAAAATATTAAATAAATAAATTAAATATATTTTGAGAAATGCGAGCGAGCACGAGCGAGCTTATCTTTTCTTGTGCTCAGTTCGTTTACAAATCGAACCGAGTTGCTCGGCCCGTTTCACAACCGAACCAAAATCTAACGAGCAATTTTCCGGGCATTTTTCATTTGAGTTTCAAGCGAGTTTCAAACGTCTTGCGATTTGAACAACCCTATCCAGACGAGCCGATTACACATATATTAAAGTTTAGTGGTTACTCGTTCATCCTTGTTCGAGTAGGTTAAGTGTCAAAACCAATGTATATATATTGTATTGTATCTTGTCTACTCTCCTAGCTTGGTCCCCTCATCGCCCGTATTCAAATTTGAGTTTTCATCTCGTGTTCTTTACATTTATATATTATTCTTACAATAATATTTTAATGGATAAATTTTATAAATAGTATCTCTTTAATAATTTCTGATATTTTGTATATTTTAAGGATTCCTCATCATACTTATTAAACATCCCAAAAAGCTCTTATATGAATATTATTTAACTTCACTTCCTATTATTAGTATTACTAATCATATTCACGTGAATATTATGAATGAGTTAGGTAACACAAATAAAATTTAGAAACAAAAATATATCTTCAGGTTTGTCTGTGTATATATGAAATTGGGGTGATTTTATCATATAATATAGATGAGGGACCAAATTTGGTATCCGGCATTCTGGTTAAGGATTTGTAAAGCCACATTAGGGCTGGCAATTTCTGACACGGACCTGTTAACACGACACGACACTACACGAAATTAACTGGTTTCGCGTTTGACCTTAATAGGTTTCTTGTCGTAAAGAGATCAACACGTTAAGACACGATAAAATTCGTGTCTTAACAGGTTAAATACCTGTTAACCTGTTAAGACTTGTTAATAACCTGTTTATAATTAAATAATTATATATATATATATTATTCAAAAGTTCCAAACAAAACCCTATAAAGTAAAACCTTTCAAGTTCAACACTTCAAGTCTTCAACCACTGCCGCTCGCCCGCTCCCCTCCTGGCTTCCCACCCTCCTGGCCTCCCCACCCTCCTGGCTACCCTCCCCACAGTCAGACGGTCACTCCCCAGCGCCGCTACCCTCCCCACGGCCCCACCAATGGAACCCTTCCAAGCTTCCACGATCGAGATTCGAGTCGTCTGTCGACCAGCCACCATCGAGACCATTTCAATTCTGTAACACAACCATTTCAATTCTTACATTTATATATTATTCTTACAACAATTGACCATCGTCCATCCCTCCCTGAGACCCTGTCACGACGACAGACACAACCTTCATCGTGACCTTGGTGGCTCGGTACCACAACTACACAGGTAACAGGTTTCGTTAATCTAAGTCTCTAACACAACCATTTCAATTCTGTTTTTAGTTAATCTTTCATACACACACATCTATTACTGTTATTATTTATCTCTATTGTTGTTATTATTTACATTTATTGTTAAATGTTCTTAGCAAACTGTTATATGTTATAGATGGATTCTGATTGTACTAAAGTTAACCTAGAAAAGAATAGTTCACAGAATATAAATATTGAAGATGATAAGGTTGAGTCTATGGAAGGTATACAAAATAATGTTGAGGATAGTGTGGTGGCAAAGAGAAAACGAAAGGAAACATCTGTTGTGTGGAACTACTTTACCAAACTTAAACAGTCTTCAATAGGTGGAAAGACCCAATGCAAGTGCAACAAGTGTAAGCATGTCTTCATATATGATAGTAAGACTGGTACAGATAATCTCAAACGACACATGACAGGTTGTATTGGGAATGTATTTAATGATGTTGGTCAACTGCTTTTTAATAGTGACATGGCATTAAGGTCGTCTAGATTTGATGAAAACAAGTTTCGTGAAATGCTTGCGAGTGCTATGATTAGGCATAAATTACCATTGTCATTTGTAGATTATAAGGGCATTAAAGATTTGTTTACATACTTGCAACCCAATCTGAATATTATTACTAGGAACACAGTAAGATCTGATTTATTGAAAATGTATAAGAAAGAAAAGGAAAAAGTTAGAAGCATGCTTATGGAATCACATGGAATGCTATGTCTAACTTCAGATTTATGGACTTCTATTGCTACCGATGGTTATCTAGCAATTACAGTGCATTACATCGATAAACAATAGGTTTTGTAAAAGAGAGTTTTATCATTTTCTTTCATGCCACCATCTCATACTGGCATTGCTTTATGTGAAAAAGTGTTTTCTATTTTAGTAGAATGGGGCATTGAGAAGAATCATGTATTCATGTCTTTATGTGTTGTTAAGACGTAAGACTTTTATGAACTTCGTCCTTCGGTAATATTTATTTCATTAAACAGATTTCTTAAATATGTGATATTACATGTGTTCCTAAACAGGTTTCTAAACAGGTCATTTCGTGTAATCTGTTTCTTAATAGGTTCGTGTTCGTGTTTTAAAAAAATGACACGATAAGTTTTCGTGTCCTGTTCGTGTCTAATATGTCACATCATCGTGTCTTATCGTGTCGTGTCTTATCGTGTCGTGTCTTATCGTGTCGTGTCTTATCGTGTCGTGTCTTACCTGTTATGCCAGCCCTAAGCAACATATCACCTCCCGAAAGACGAGGGACCAATTTTGGTATTATGATCAAGGTAGGGAAGGGGGAAGAAAAACTTGGTCAAACACAAACTTGGTTCGAGTCGTCTAAGCATAATCTTTTCCTCTTTTTCTCTAATTTTTTAACGACTCCTAAACTACTTCAATTAACCATATATACATTAATCTTGTAAGATTTGAATTATCTGTTAGATAGATGTGATACACCTTATCATCAGAATATCGTTTAAGAACCCTGATCTCTGTTTTTATGATAAAAGTAGGGGTGTTCATCGAATCCAATCGAGTCAAATTTGAGTTAATTGAATCGAATAAGTCGAATTTTGAAATTTTCAAACTAGATTCGAATTTTAAAAAATAAATCAAATTCAAATTGAATCGAATTCGAAACTTTCGAGCAGGATTCGAATTCGATTCGTATTCGAAAAAAGTTCAAATTCGAATCGAATTTGAATTTATTCGATTCGTATTTAATAAAAAAAATATTTAATCGAATAGCATTTTCAAAATTCATTCGACAAATCCAATTTCAAATGCTCAAAATATATAAACAAGCGTAACATATGAAATATTACAAAGTTTAAAGAGGTCAAAAGGTATCAATTAGGCTTTAACATTTTAGATTATATATTTTTCAAACTTTCAATTTTTAATTTTCTTATATGCATATTCCTAAATTAATATACAAAATAAATAAATTTATGTGTGTGTATTTATAATTTGAATTTTGAATCGAATGAATTGAAAAACACAAATTCGCAATTCGATTCGAATTCGATGATTAGAACTCGAATCAAATCAAATTCGAATTTGAAATTCGAATCGAATTTCGAATCAGTGATTTTCGACTCGAATTAAATCGAATTTCGAGTTTTTCAAATACGATTCGAATATTGAACACCCATAGTTGAGCTTAAATGTAGGTTTATGATAAAGTTCTAGAGATCGGGACTTAAAGTGATGAGAAATAACTTAGACACATCACTATAAATGATTTCCAATCTGAAAATGGGTATTTGTATGATATATGCTACAACAAAAAAAATCATAATATATGTGTAACACTAGTTAAGAACTACCATAACTGAATACCTAACAAATTGAAAATTTGTGTTTAGGTTGACTTTAAGAAATATGACTGTATTGACCTAATTTAACAAATTAGGCGATTTAAGATTAAAGGGGGTTTGTTTGCTCACTAAAGGATGGAATTCGTTAGATGCATTTAATAGTGACACTTACAATTACTAGGTAGTATTGGGAACCACTGTGTAAAATTCTAACTAACATTTCTTTAATTGGTTAAAAACGGTCAAATGGATACTTGAAGGATCAAGAAAAACTTTGTGAAACTTATCCGAGTGTTTATTTAGGCCCAACAAAATGTGAATGGCCCAACTGAATGAGCTTTTTGATATGGTAGGGCCGTAGGTTATGGTGGCCCGATAAAATATTTTCATATTTGTTTTTAGAACAACTCAACAACCTGTGTATTTATACCTTTAAAAACTTAAAAAAGTTAAATAATTAATATATGACCACGACACTCAACTATAAGTGTGAAAAAGTATGAATTCTGTTGTGTGGCGCGGATGATAAATCTAGCTACTACTTACTTTAGGAACCTTACTAGTAAGACATGTTTATGTTGAATGGTATCATGACATGTTTTTGACTTATAGGAAGTTAACAAACGTAAGGGAAGGAACAATTCATTAGAACCACTAAAGAACAAGGTAAGTGCTTAAAGGCCTTAGATAAGTAGTTTTCATGCTTAATACGTGTGTTAATCGCTTCATCTTTAACCTATTACGCACGATAAAACATATTTTGTCAGTCCTCTGCCAAAACCTCATGTCATACATTTGCTATACGCTCACCATATGTTAGCTGGGAGATTTAAACAGTTGTATACGCTGCTATAATACGCCTTTGTAGATCAATATACCCGTATAAACTATAAAATGTCCTTAATAAATCTATATTTAAAAAATTGGAAAACAATAGGATTTGTAGCATTTTAAACTTTTTTTTAATGTTTTTAGCATAAGCTGAATTGAGATATTGATGACGTGTCCCAACCCGCGAACATTTTTTTATTCATACATTCGGGAAAAAAAATTCTAAGCACACCGTTGCATTGTTATTGACTACAATGTAAACTGGTGTTGCAAATATGTTTTGACAACATGTTCAAACATATTCCTCTACAGATAATTTCATTTGATCTATTAAGAAAACAGAACTAATAAACATGATCACCACATTCTATAATATAAGCCATCAAGATAGTCCAAAAAAGAACTCTTAGACCTCAATTCCTACACACTGTTGGCTGAAATCACCAAAAAGATTACCATGTGTCCAAAAACCTTCCAGCCAGAACCATATGAAACAGAAGGAATTAGCTGCTCAAACTTAAACAAAACGCGATTGATTTATTCACGCTCAATCTGAATTGTAACATGACTAATATTATACTCTCTGTTAATATAGTCCACCACCTTATCGAGCACCATATCAGCATTGGCTTCAGGCCTGATTCTTACATGACAAGCTAACAGCACCTTCCCTACAGTGATAGCCCATATATGTAGTTCATGAATAGCAACAACCTCATCTATCTCACAAAGACCCCTTTCTAGACTCGTTGCATCGATCTCTCTTGGCGTGCTTTCCATCAAAACCTCCAATATGTCACGCAACATGTTGATGGTTGTGTACAAAACTATGATGGAAAACAATAATGTGCATATGGGATCAATGACCTTCAAGTTTGGGTTGTACCATATGACTACAGCACCTATCATTACACCAATACTCTGGATTGAATCGCCTAATACATGAAGATACGCGCCTTGAACATTTATGTTGCTCCTCTTATTCTCCTTTGTTTCATCTTTAGAGTACTTTTTCAACAGAGGTTGGTTGTGTTCTTCATGACCATGATCATGATCATGATCATCATCATGACCATGACCATGATGATGGTGTTGGTGTGTAGTGACACTAACTCCATGATTGTTTACATCCTCTTCACTATGCCCATGGTCATGCTCTTGGTGACCATGCCCATGACTATGCCCATGCCCATGACCATGACCATCACCATCATGGCCTAATATGAACATCATGAATATGTTAACTAATAAGCCAAAGGTAGCAATTCCAAACATAAGACTGCCTTCAATTTCGACAGTACCATATATGATTCTATCTATTGCTTCATAAACAAGTATACCCGTAATCAGCCATATTATCTGAATAGAGACAAGAGTCCCAAGTATTTCAATCCTGAAAAACCCGTAAGACTGTCGAGGCGTAGCTTCCCACCCCGAAGCCCAAACCGAAAACAATGAAACAGCAAAAGCAGCAACATCAGATAACAAATGAGCTGCATCAGTCAGAATTGCAAGACTGTGGGCTTTAATACCACCAAATACTTCAACACCCATAAACACAAAGCACAATATCACCCCACCCCAAAGCTTCCACATTGAAGCTGACCGCTCTTTCGCTTCTCGAGAGCTGGTTCTCGCATCTGAGAACCCACATGGTGCACCCCCGCAAACCTTGGTTGCACCATATCTAGTGGTCTCTTTAGATGGCACATCTGCAGATATATCAACAGTATGCCCATGTTCTTGCATCTGATCATCCATGTATATTATTATGGATGATCACTTATCACCTGAATAAGCAAATGAATTCAAATTTATAAACAAAAGAGTCTGCACAAGTAGCTCATATATGATATATGCTTTCAAATCAAAATATACAGAAGCCCATTAGATAACAACATAACATACTACGATCAAGGATCAGATGAAAGAAGATAAAAGATAAGACAGAATTCACAAGAAGCACAGGTTGACAATAATTCTATATGGAATCAATCTTTTAAAATGAGCACAAAGAACAAAATTACAAGAATAAAGATTAGAGATAAAAAGTGGTTCTAAAAGTAAGGAATGCAAGATTCCAAAACCTTTGTGGTTCCCAAAGAATTCAATTCGAGTACAAAGATAGGGTTATTCGAATCGAAAGAAAGTGATGCAAAGAATCAAACTTTGTTAAGAATCGAAGGGTTTAAACGCTTAATTACCTGAGAGAAAACGATTGGATATCAAATAATAATCTTTGGGTTGATTATAATATCAGAATTGTTATGTTGCACAAGGGCTTGATCATTGATGATCACAAGCAACTGGAAGATAGTATGTATGAAGCAGTGATTATACATGGTTTTATAAAGACTCGTATAGTTTGGGCTTGGGCATGGCTGTTAGCCTGAGGACACCAAACATATAGTAAATAAGTATGTTTTTTCAAAGAAGAATGAAATATTATAGAGAATAAAAGGATATTCTGCAAAAACTATTATTAAAACTTAAACTAAAAGACACACTCTTACTTTAAAAAGTAAAAAGGCCATTCTTTTTTCATAAGTATATATGACTAATAGGTTATGGGGATGAGATTAAAGTCCATCTAAATCTATCATGTTAAGATACTTGATTTATATTGACGATGATATTATGTGCTTAACTCAATGTGGAAACTTGATATTTAGATATTAAAGAATAGTAATAATATTTTAAAGTATGTGTTTAAACCTCCGAGTTTATAAAAGGTTGAAGTTTAGCTTCTTAATGGTCTTTTTGGAAAAATTGCACATAGAAATGCAACATTAAAAGAGTTGATGATCCTTAACCCAACTGGTTAAGATAAGATACCCATAACATGTAAATATTAGGAGGTTATGTGTTCAAGTCTCATTCTAATCAAAATGCTTAGAGTTGAGCCAGTGGGTTTTCTCAACAATGGGTTTCCTACTGAGGAGGTTGAGGGTACGGTTCTGACTGTGAAATAAATAGGTGAGCCTGATTAAAATAACATCTATCATCCGAAGCAGGGTCGCACATTTGCGGTTCAATAAAAAAAAGAGTTACTGAAATGAGCATGAATTTAATACTTCAAGAAGTTAGGATTTTGTTTTAATAATAATATGCTCACAAAGATATATAATTGTCATAGGGGAAAATGGAGCCTTTAGAGATGTTGACTGATCGCTATGGATAGTAGGGTAGAAGATTTTGACCGCAAAAGTGATAATGGTGGTGGTTGCTGTCTAAGAAAAGGGAAGTAACATAAAAAAAAATCTATGTTGGTTTCCTATCTGTATTTCTCATTGTTTTGAAAACCGGAGCGTGTTGGCCGGTCGGACCGGGACCGGACTACAATCCGGTCCATATGACGCTTAAAACCGTTTTGACGTTGAACCACTGGTCGGGAATCGGACCAGGCGGAATTTTATATATATTTTTAAAATTATTAGCATGCATTTTTACATATATTCACTAAAACCGTTTTGACGTTGAACTGGTGGTCAAACTGGTCCGACCAGCGGACCGGTAAAACATCCAGTTCTGAAACACTGATATTTCTTACTGCTTTTAGTTTTATAAAATTTTATTACCCAACAAATTATAAATATGCAAATTGAAAAGTCTATGGATTAATAGATTACTTTATTAGTCAATGA
Source organism: Flaveria sonorensis (assembly GCA_025506505.1). Taxonomy (NCBI): domain Eukaryota; kingdom Viridiplantae; phylum Streptophyta; class Magnoliopsida; order Asterales; family Asteraceae; genus Flaveria; species Flaveria sonorensis. Next base: position 2,751,304 of record CM046428.1, on the reverse strand, counting down.
CAGAGGAAAGTAACATAAAAGAAAATGCTTATGAGTATGGTTCAAGTAAGCTAGTATGTTTTAAATATCCCGACCGGATATTATCTAATATCATACCGTCTGGCACCCATGAACATTTTAAAACTAACAACATAACCGGTCTAATACACGAATACCCAATTACCCGGCCCAATATTTCGAACCCCTTTGGTTCAGTTTGTTTTTTATCCCTACCATGAAGAGAGATTGAGTATTATTCAACCATCTTTATTTGGCCAACTAGTTATGGCGTGGCCATTTGAACTAGCAAACCGAGCTCATGGTTGGATCAGATTTTTAAATTTTAATTTTTTTTCTCCTTCTAATAAGCCTTCATAGTTTATTTATACCAAAAGTTCTATATTTTGTTAACGCTATAAATCTATACCAAAATATAAAATAGTTCATCATTTAGTTATATATTTTTTTAATTTTTAAATTATTTATGAGGGTATCCGAAAGAATCCGACTAGTATACATGAAAGATTGTGGATTCCATGAGAGATGATTATTCATTTTCTGATATATGTGTGTGACATGTTTTAGAAATATTCTCTTTGTAATTATGTATATGTTAGGATCGATTCCATGATCGAAAAGGTATAACACGTAAGCGATCTATGGAATTTACATATGAACAATTTTAATTGCAAAAGTTAGTTAACTATAATTGAAGTATAGAACATTTCTGAAATCATATGAAGACTTCACATTTGATTTTTGTAAGCACATAAATACTTGATAAAAAGTGTTAGTGGGGAAATTGTAAATTATATGACATTAACAATTTAACATGAGTTATATTTGTTAGACACTGCAAAACAAATACTATTATCGTCATAAAAATGACTGTTTACGATGATTTATAAACTATTTTTCTATTATTATCAATTGTCTATATTGTCACTTCTTAAGAATTGAAAAATGAAATATCTAAATTACGATGATTTATAAACAAATACATTTTTTATTTCCTCGTATATTGGACTATTGGAGGGGTAGGGAAAATATTTAATGTCATTTCCAAGGGAAACAACACAAGCAAGGAGGCCAATTGTGCAGGGCACGTTCACAAGTATCTCTTTGACTCTATCATTTCCAAAGAAGATCTTTATTTTCATAAGGTAAAGGCTCTCGTATGTGTACGTCCTCGGACCACCTTTCACCTGATGTATCTTTAGTCGATCTGCGTATAGAAATATATATATATATATATATATTACATTTTTTGATGTAATGTTGGTAAAGCTCAACATCAGTTTCTTGGATGGTATAAGGATTCAGAAGAAAAGAGAAATTATAGAGAGTATAGGAGTTCTATGCACCTATATACGTATCATTTACATGACTTTAGTGGTGTATTTACAAGTCTCTAATGTGTTTAGCTACGCCTATAAAGCATACATTTGTATCACGTTATTTTAAGATCAGTTTTTTTAAAGCATGTTGGTGATTAATAAGTTAGTAACATCAAATTAGTAATTATTCGTTCATATTAAGAATTGAACCATGACCTTCAAAAGAAGCAAAGCTTTCCATCTCCTCTGAACCATTAGATCAAATGATCATTGGCTATTTTAAAATCATCTAGAGTCTGTTGTTAACAGAACATAAGTAGTCACATGTCAAAGCTGATATATAATTACTAATTAGAATTCTTTGTTAAAATTAGTTCGAACCCACACATGTACACAGTCATCTATAAACTGTTGGTTGCCAAACCATCATTTCTGATAACAGAATTAACCGCTCCCGTTTATAACCGAAATCGATAGGTTATAAAAATATGAAAACCAAATCATTAGTTATAATTTTAATTTTACACATAATCGAACCTCATCAACTCATGTTCACCCTTGTTATCAGGAAAAAAAAAACTATTATCTTCTAGCATTTTGTTAATACACATTCTTCAGTAACGTCACTTTTGTTCAAAATCACAATTTTTTATTATTGCTAATCCCCTAAGCTCTTTTCCACTACATTGACAAAAGTAAATAATCGTAGAAGTTTAACTTTCTTTTAGGTTTCCAGACACTTACATAAAACAATAGAAGGTTTGAGTTTCTCATGACTTCTGTAGTTTTTTTAGTTTGATGCACTGTTGTAATGTTTTTTAACATCCTACACTTAGATAAAAAGTTAATTAACTCGTATCATTTAAAAAGTATAAAAATTTTCATCTTTGGATGTTATTTTGTTAATAAAAAAAACTGTATTTAATTTGCAGGTCATTAAATGTTTAAAGTTAAAATCAAAAGTCACTACAATACTAAGAAGGATATGAAGTGTGTAATTTTGGTTTTTCTTTTTGTATGAAACTTATGTATTATATGAATTAAATAAAAAAGATTAAATAAAATGTTGAATAGTTATTGATTAAGATTTAGAAATTAAGAACATAGAAACAAGAAAGAAACTTATTTATTGCGTGAAAAAAAGACAACTGATAAAAGTAAATAATAATAATTATAATAGTAATAATATAATTTTAGAAATTAAGAAATAGAAGGAAAAAAACAAACTTATTTATTACTTAAAAAAGAAAATAAGTAAATAAATACTCAAAGAATTGTGACAAAATAACTTCCTTAATTAATTATTTATTATATACAGGTTTAACATAACAAGACTGTCAGTCAATTTTTGTAAGAATCTTTGGTTAACGGTTACACATTTTGTTGATTGAGTCGTAACCGTCACAATTAGTACGATTAAGTTTAACTTGAACATTTTCCACTCTGTTGTTGTAAACTCATGTGTTTATCAATCACATTTTTAGAGTTGTTTTGTCTTTATATCCGTCGAGTTGTGTCCTCCACACAACTACTTACTACTATCTTGTCAATTGTTGTGATTTTTCTAACTCAATGATAGGGTTTTTTTTATCAATCATCTAATTGAAATATTTTTAATTTTTCCTTTGCTTCAATATAGACTTTAATTTTTCCAAAGCCATTTTTGACTGTGCTTTTGTTTCAAGAGGACTACTGATGAATTTAATTACAACCACATCAGTGGCGGAGTTTAAACAAACATATAAAGGTGCCGAAAGTAACGAGACCCATAAATTTTTATCATATCGCTGTATAAGGGGCCCGATTTAATACGTATAAATTTTTCGGTCGAAACACGGATAATATATTTAAAATTAATACGTTAAAAACCTACGTATTACATGAGTTACATAGATACAACTCACTGTAAACTAGCAGTTTCTATGAAATTTAAATGTTGGATGTTATCTACCATTGATAAAATAAGAAAAAATGAAAACTAAAGAGTATAAAGAATAAATAATAAAGATTAAAATTTTAAAAAATTATACTTTAAGATAAGGTATAAATGAGATCTACTTATGATTTAATAAGTTTTAATAATATATAAAAATAAACAAGATTTATATATTAAATACTTAATTATTTAATTTACTTTTATAAAGTTATTATTATTTAATAAGAAAAAAACAAAAAATATAAATCTAGACTTTACCAAAATCACATATGACATCTTAATTACTTATTTATTATAATAAACTTACAATCTATATATTTTTCTTTGGCTTTATAATCAAAAGCCAAAATGATAGTACATATATTTCTAAACTATTTAATGCTTCCGATTTAAATCTATAATATATATTTAAAAGAATTAATTGTTATTTTCATTCTTAAGTTTGGATTGGATTTGTTATTTTCACTCAAATTTTGTTTTCTATTTATGAGTTCCTGATTTTTAAAAAGTCATTATTTATCTATTTTTGTTAACTCGTTTAGTTGTGTTTGTTAAGTTAAAAGCATTTAAATCATGATACAAAAACTTAATTTAAGTTTTTATTTAAATAATTTGTATAATGACTTGAATACTATTAATTTAATAAACATAATTAATTGAGTTAACGAAAATGAATAAAAATATCAACTTTTAAAAAAGCCTGGATCTAGAAGAAGAAATAGATTTTTTTGTTTGGAAATAATAAAAAAACCAAAACTAAAACCAAAATAGCAATTAACTCTTTAAATTAATTTCACTTATAGAAAGAGGGACTGGACTATTGGTCAATTACTCATGTTTTGCATATTCTGAATTAAATATTGGGTGAAATAAAGGCATATGACAACTCAACAATATATTGTTACGATGTTAATTTCATGAACCCTTTGCTGCCCACAGGTCCCTCCCACCACCTTGAAATATATTTTTCACATTAAACATCTATTGCTTTAGTTACCACTATTAGAAATATCACCATGGGATGGTATAAAGTTTAAATCTTGACAAATATGTGTATGTGATGTGTGATTTAAAGTAACAGTAGGATATATTTGTTGTTCAAAAATATTTTTTTTATTTATTTTATAAATTATTTTCGTAAATTGTATACAAATATATAAATTATTCATGAAATAGTCACATTGACATATATAATTTAATGTAAAAATCAAATAAAAAACTATAACTAATATAAAATTAAGATGATTCCTGGTTCCAATATCTAGCTACTTTGATACATCATAATCATGCATACGAATATACATTTATTTTAAACGGCAAATCCACTCTACTCTTACACTACATCAAATTACACCATTGCTTGGGTTTGAACTTAAAACCTCTTTTTAAAAGTCAAAGACTCTACCAAATAAACTAGTCCCACTTTCACATAACAATATACATATCTCTAGAAAGTAAAGAGTGATTGTTCTAACACAAACAATGTGTGTAAGAGAATGTCTTTTCCTACATGATTCAGAGTATAAATCTAATAATAAACAAAAATAGTAAATTTATACATAGAATTAGATGAAATACATGAAGCATGTAAAAAATAAATTTAAATCGAAACAATATTTATAGCTATGCAAAATTAACTGACATTAAAACCACCAGTAACAAAAAAACAATAATTAATTGCCGAAGAAAAACCATATGACTTGGATGTCTAGAAACTAAAATTAGAAATTTATATATAACATTAATAAAAAAAAATTTACGGTATAAAGTTGAAAAATTGTGAGAAGTAATTCCAACCATTGATTTAGAAGATGGACGGTTCAGATTAAATATAAAATAATCACACATGTAATGATAGCTGGATGGATAAAATTGGAAATAGCCTACAATTATTGATTTTTTTTAAACTGTTCCAATTTTTTTAAACGTATATAACTTTTTTATACAACATTATTTTTTTAAAAAAATTACATCATAAAATCGAACATTTTATTCTCTTTAATTTGAGTATAGTATTGTTATATTTTTTTTTAAAAAAACAACATTTTTTTTAAAAACGACTATGTGCTATGTGTATAACTTGCGTGATTATTCACTGCGTAATTATGAACATAACTTACGTAATTATCATATAACTTGCGTAATTAAAAATAGACTAAACTTCACTTTTGCTCTTTGTGGTTTGGTCCAAATAATGGTTTTCCTCCAAACATTTCAAAATCGCAATTTTGCTCCCTGCGGTTTGCAATTTGTTTCAATCAACTCCAACCCACTAACAACGTTAGCTTTTTTTTGTTAACTCCAGGGCATTTTAGTCAATTTATTGATAAGGACAATTTTTGCACTTGTTTAGTAATTTAAAGGACCAATTATGTATTTTATTATGCCATTTGTTTAAATTTTCTTTAGTTATACCACTGTCATCTCCAACCCACCGCCAGCGGCCACCATCACCGGCGCCGCAACCGGCCACAATCACCGGCACCGCAACCGTATCCAGTCGACCACCCCCACCAACCCTCTATTCCGGCCAAAACCATCCTCTTCTACGACTACCTTCCCCAGCGCAACACCACCGCCACAACCACAACGCGAGCACCACCACATTACCGCTCCTAACACCATCGACCCTAATACCACCACCGCCACTACCACCATAACACCCCCACCACCCCAACGCGAGCACCACCACACTACAACACCATCATTGCCACAACCCCACCACAATCCCCAAAACACTACTGCCCCCAACACCACCGACCTCAATACCGCCACCACCACTGCCACCATAACACCCACCCATCGGACATTCTCACACCTTCCCACTGAAACCGAACTCTAAAACCTAAATAAAAAAATCAAAAAATCAAACCTTATCACAGGGCAGATCTAGGGTTTTGGGCGACCAAGAACCCCCAAAAACCCTTCTCTAATATGCACAGGTCGATGGTGGAGGTCGGCGATGGTGGTTCTGTTGGTACAAGTAGAGGTCGACGGTGGTGGCTGTGTTAGTGGAAGCGAAGGTCGACGGTGGTGGTTGTGTTGGTGGAGGCGAAGGTTGGCGGTGGTGGCTGTGTTACTAGAGGCGGAGGTCAGTGGCGGTGGTGGCGGAGGTCGGCGGTGGTGGCTGTGTTGCTGGAGGTGGTGGTGGCTGTGTTGGTGGAGGTGGAGATGAACGGTGGTGGCTCTGTTGGTGGAGGTGGAGGTCGATGGTGGTAGTTGCGAGGGTGCTGGTCGACTCTATATCTTGATGGAGTCCATTGGTGGTGGTGGTGGTGATTATGGTGGTGGTGGTGGTGGTGGTTGGATCTGGAAGTGAAAGAAAGAGAGATAAGATATTTATTATTATTTAGTTTAAATATGTTACATAAATAGTTTCTTAGCTTATAAAGTATTTTAATAAGTCACTTAAATAGCCTTAGAAGTAAAATGACCAAAATGCCCTTGCTTTTAACAGAATTAATTGACGGTGTTAGTGGGTTGGAGTTAACCGAGAAGAATTGCAAACCACGAGGAGCAAAATCGCGATTTTGAAACGTTTGGATGAAAACCGTTATTTGGACCAAACCACAGGGAGCAAAAGTGAAGTTTACTCTTATAAATATAACTTGCGTGATTAGTTTTTATAACGTGAGTAATTTTTCTTTGCGTAATAATAAATATAATTTGTGTAATAATAGATATAACTTGCGTAATTATGAATAAAACTTATGTAATTATGTACCTTTTATGCGTAATTGTAGCGCGGACGAAACTACCCCTCCGCCAAAAAACACATGTTACACTCTGGGGACTTCGTACGCTTCGCACGAAAATTAGATTTTGTATAGTAACCGACCCCTATATATATCAATCTAAAAATAGCCCTACTTCATTCAATACACTTTCTGGCCCTACTAATACATATCAAAACTGTCTTCTTACTCATTTTTATGTTTTGATTTGTTTAGATTTCGTTAGTCTAGAATCATTATTTTCGGGCACGTGAGGATATTTTACACATTTGGTTTCCTATGTCTATATACCTGCATCATCATTTTCAACCTCTTAGCCATATTAGGTTACAGTTTTAATCTAATCATTTGTTAATTATAAAATGATAATAGTATTTAAAATTACACAGTTTTAATTATACAAATCTACCTATGTTACTTCATCATCATTAAAACACAAATGAACACTTTAACTTATACATCAACTTAAGGGTAACTCTTTAAATGCTTGACCTTGCATATAGTGGTTTATTAGGAAACAATCAATCCAAATTAGAAACCCAAAACATGCGGACAGTTACCCAAATATGAGTTTTTTTTAAGTTTCGAGGGTTTAAATGTTTAATACATGTATAGAATTATTTGATGACCACCCTAATCCCTATCAAAACTAGATATGTTATGCTGTTCAAAAATTAAAAAAAATTAAATTATAAATTGTATTCTTTATTAATACATAAAATTACACCGTGTGGCATTTAGTTTCAATAATTACACTATATGTCTTTTTTTATAAAAATTGTACGCATATTGTCCTTTACATTAACATACGTCTAAATTCACAATTAAATCAGGCATGTTCCCCTCACATGATAGGCATTTATATAATTTGAGAATTTGTAATTAATAAAGCATTGAGTAATTGAGACTTTAGTAAATCATTGAACTCTTATGCCCTCTTTTTTTTAAAACGAGTAGTAGGGAGCAAAACCTAAATCTCAATTTGAAAGTGTAGAATGAAATAAAGAAGTCCATATCACTACACATGAAGCTAAAAGCGAGAACGACGCTCAGACGTCAATGCGAATTCTACATTTAGATCGACGACAACAACTGCAATTATTAATGCTAACTTGCGTCATCACTGAAAACTTTAAAATATTTTTTTATTATTTATTTAATGTGTTAAACGTTTTTTTATTTTAGGTTGGGAGTTGTTAGTGTATGTTGGGACTTGGTTTTTACATTAGCCACATAATAACATGTATCTAGTTATTGCAAACAAAAAGAAGTTTGGATATCCGAATCGCTATTCGTATTTGATATCCAAAATTTCTTATACGGATAGTGATTTCTACTATCCGCAACTTTCATGTATCTGACTTTTAACACTCTAACATGAAGGTGACGGGAATGAAGTGATGTAAAAATATATTTGACTAATTATAGGCATGTAAAATACATAAATTCAAGTCATGTGAGTGACACATGTCTGACTTAACTGTGAATTTAGATGGAGTATAGTATAAATGACGATATATGTGCAAATTGTTTTAAATAAAGGACATTTCGTGTAATTATTAAAATTAAATGACACAACATGCAATTCTATATATTAATAAATGACACAATTTGTAATTTACTCATGAAAAAACTAGATATGTTAATGTATTACACAATTTTTAAGCATATAGTAAATACCATGATTAAACTATTAGAAACTTTAAATTATTAAAAATAGGTATTTTTAAAATGTGTAGTTGGATATTTAGTCTTTTAAGTCAGTTTTTAGGTGTGTATAAAACTAAATTCCAAGTAATGAACATCTAATAGATGACTTTCAACCATATAAGAGTAACAAGTTTGCAAATATAAAATCGAATATGAAACATAATCTTATAATCCAAAATAAAACTATATTTATCAAAATTCGTAAAATACCTAACCTATATCCATACCTAGGAACTACACTTTTCTCAAACGTCTAAGTTAAATCAGTGAAAATGAGAGGCCAGTGGGTGGCTTTTGCAATTTTAACTATAACACTAGAACAAAATGCGACTTACATATAGCACGCAACGCATACATAGTTTTTTTTAATAGAATATTTAATTAATATAATGATAAACACGTCAATTGTTTTCATAAAAAATGGTCAAAAACATTAATCATTTCAATACTTAAATTTTACCACTATTATTATAAATTTAATATAATAAATAATTCCGAATTTGTAGGAAAAAAATATATATAATTAAACAGACTGGAATTGATTTTGGAAAACCTTTCCATGTTTATTAAACTAATTATGAAAAAACATAAAATTGTACAAACATATAACTAATAACTCATGTGTTGCCACTTGGGTTGGCAATGCATTAATAATAGTAAAAGACTATTCGAAAGACATCCAGACTCAAAGATTCAAAACTGATTATGAATATTTTAGACCTCAAAATAAGATATTTCTTGTTCGAAAAAATATATACATATAATTCATATGTTCAAAAATTAGTTTTGCAGTTTTGCAGAACAAATTAATCATGTCATCAGAAAAACTATTGTCTACTAAAAAGAAAATAATTGTACGAAACAAATTTAAACAACTCGTACGTAGTGAGTTAATTCATAATCCGATAGACAAAAAGTCATAACAACTTTATACACTTCTCACATCTAGTTAACATTAATAGTATATATTTAGTTATAATACCAACTTATCAAACAACGATTATTGAATTCATTAATTAGACAAATTAAGCGACACCCCTCTTTAGTCTTTATTAGTCGATGTAACTAACTACCATTATATTACATTGCACACCAACTACTATTTCACTTGGTTGGTGTCTTGTTATAGTATTCAATCTTCTCTAACTAATTGATTTATTTGTTTCACCATATTTTGGATCCTCTAGCTTTTATTTATTTACAACTTAAAAATAACTCTAACAGCTTAAAAAAGAACTAATGCTCATATTGGTAAATTTTGTTACAAATAGGTCAAATTCTGTTGAGAACACTACCGGTGAATTAATTAATTGAGTTTATGGCTCATTCAAAATGATTAAAAAAAATTAACCAATTGAAAATAATTTAGTAAAAATACATATGATGGGTAAATTGATCATGTTACACGAATTATGAATTATATGGCCTTAAATTATAAGGAATTTCATTTGGATAAGTATACTTAACGAATATGGTGTGAAAATAGCCATACAAGGTGATTGATGTAAAATTTTGAAATTGAAAATAGATATATATATATATTGTATTTTCACTAAAAATAAACCAAGAAACTTAATCACTTCAAATGTTTTGGCAAAATGGGAGTTTATGTTTGTCATAGCTTAACTTTATATTTACCAAAAAAAAACCATCTTATTAAAATTTTCCAACATCTCATTCTCAATATCATCATATCTATATTTAGTTAAATAATAATTTTTTTATTATCTTTTCTAGTTCTTTTATTCACAATCATTCATAGAAATAATTGGTTATAGATATAAAGAATGATTAGCTAGTGAGTTTCTAAAATAATTGGTTGTAGATATAAACTTGATCCATAATGTAGGAAATGAATGAAGTGATAATTTAAATGATTTTCTTAAATTTTTTCTTAAACTATAGACATGATGTACGGATGAAAATTAGATTGTAAGTGCTCTTAAAGTAGTGATTATAAATGCTAAGTATACCATATTTTGATTTGTGTGGTAGGTGTTAATGTATAAAACGGGGTTGTCTATGAATATGATAGAACATAGGGTGGTCCATGAATAGAGTGGGACTCTAATTCTTAATGTCATAAGACAATGTCCATGTATATTATATACGTGTTCAGAATCCTTTATTTTATGTTTTTTCATACTAGGACCTTAATTTTACTCTTAACTATTTCTTTATGGTTTTTGTGCGTAATGAATACTAAAACTACGACTTTTGTAGCTGTATTTTATGATTTTAATTGGTTATTTCTTTTCAATTTTGTTTCTTTTAAAATGCCCAACCTACCAAACAATAAACTAATATCAAAGTACTACATTCATGGGTAAAATAGGTGCATTTGTGCATGAACTATTCATAAGTAACATGTATATAAATATATAATAAACACTTATAATGAATTAAAAAGAAGTGATTAGATTTTAATGGCTAAAGTTGGAAGACCAAAACTTAACGACCATTTTAAGAGTTTGATGGCTAATTTAGTGGAACGCGAAAGCTAAATGTGTGAAATTAAATGTTAAAAATATTTTATTTTTAGGAGTTCTTATTAGAGAGACAATCCAAGCGGTCGATTAATAATCATAATCGCTTTCTAAACTTTGATGGCTCCACACTCAAAGTGGAAGACAATGACGACTCTAAGTGAGAGTCGATCAAATATTTGTACATGTCTTCTCTCACACGTCTTGTATCGATCCTCTCTCTCAAATTGATTAAAATTAGTCTAGTAAGATTTCTTCATTTGAATAACCCACTATGACTAAACCATGGTTTACTTAATAGAGTGATATCAATAATGATCTTGTTTTATTTCATATTCGTGATTAAATTAATCAACAATTGCAAATTTTAACATATAATATTTCAAAGTTTATTTAATTCTTATTAAATGTGTTTGTTAGTCAACTCAACCTTACCTGATGTATTATAGACAAGTAATACAAAAAGTGATCTCTTTTAACCCGTTACTCAACATACAGTAAAAATTATCTCTTGTGATCCGTTATTCGAACTTTTATCGTCTCATATAGCCTCTAAGTTTTACTAGTAAGACAAGATGGAGAATGAAATGTCAACTTTTGATGATTAGTGAGCGGCATTAGTGGAAAAAGTTATGTAAAGTTTTGTCATGATTTTGCCTTCGTTGATACATCGTTGTTACTGAAATGATGAAAGTAGAAAATTTCTTCAAACCCCCATTATCATTTTCATCTTCAAATTAATTGTCTTTAACTTTTGAAGTTAAATTTTTTTTGAACGACTTTTGAAGTTAAATATAATTCCCATTAATATAGGTGCGCTATTAATAGTTAGACTTAATTACACGGATGGTACTTGTGGTTAGGTCTTATTATACTTTTTTTTTATTTTAAAAAATTACAAGATCAGTCCAATAGTTGACACAAACGTAACATGCACTACTAGAAAATAAGGCTAATGCAACTCTTTAGATGTAACCTATTTCAATCGAGCTGCATTTTATTCTAATGTAACTTTGTTCAACGTAAAAGTTGCATTAAGTTATCTAATGTAACGTTTTTCATAAAAAAGTTGTAAATTTATTAAAATTGCAACTTTTATGTTTAAAAGCTGCCACTTTTACTTGAAATTGCAACCTTTTTTTTCCTAAAAAGTTGCAAATATGTTTTAAGCACGGAACTTTTGTTATAAAGGTCGCATATTTCAATAAAAAATTTGTAGCCTTTTATGAAAAAATTAACCATAACTGCATATCAACGACGCTAGTTTGTAGTTAGTGACCCTAAACAACCATCAGTAACGTTAACTAACCATCGTTAATCGTAAAAAATACATATTATGTTAGTTATGGACTTATGGGTTGTAATGGTCAATGATGTTCAATATTGATGAACGATGATAAGTAGTGGTAAGTGATGGTAAATTAGGTTAAACGACGGTCAATTGGTCGATTAGTGTTAATACTGATTAGTGATGGTCTATATAGACCTTAGCGGATTATTATAACTCGTTTAAACTAATTATGACATAATATGACCCATGTATCAGTGTATGCATATTTGTTATGACCAATTACAAGAAAACATGACTCAATCTGATAATTATGATTCAAATTAAAATTATTACTAAATTAAATTATATTATAAATGATGCATATTTGTTAGTTTATTTATTCATAATTAAGTATAAATTATTTTAAAAGAATTTTACGAACTAGAAACAATTATCGCTTTTTAAACGAATGTTTTCTCTACTTTATATTATATCTTAGAGCATTTACAGTTTATTCTCAGCTCATTTTCTATATATCTGTGAATACGTTTTCTATATTATAGAGAACGGTTATAAGTGATTGTGAGTGGAGGATAGAAAACATGTTACTATTCATCTCTATATTTGGTAATACACTATTGATCTTTATTAACTTTTTAATATTTGTTGAAAGTGGTTGTGAGTGGAATAAAAAGAAAATGTAATGATAAAGGTATAAAAAATATTTATGACATTGTTAATATGTACTTTGAGTATATCATATGATATTCTTGATGCCCCATATCCCGATTGCATGTTCTGATAAACATCCGACTCTAACCACATAGTATTTGTTTACCAAATGTGTAAATAAATGCTACCTAATTGTTTCATTTTATTTTTTTAATCGACTATATGTTCTACGAAACTACTGTGTTATAAAATTGCCACAGGATATGTTAATAGTCTTAGACTATTTGAGACCTGACATAAGTTAATACTAATTGGGGTTTTGAAGAGAAGTGATTTAGAAGATATAGATGTATTAATAAATGCTTTAAACCTTATTGGTGAATGAAATTATCAAGATTTAGTGACAATAGTTTGAAAGGAATTGAGTTATAATGGATTTGCTGCTAAATGGGTCAATAGTAACATGAATATTGATAAGATGTAAATTGTGATGTGTGGTTATAGGAAGCGTCGACAGATAAACTATTATGTGCTTTGAACCACATGAATATTGATAAGATGTAAATTGTGATGTGTGGTTATAGGAAGCGTCGACAGATAAACTATCAAAAGTTAATTTTCCTTTTGTGTTTCTTAGTTTCTCATTCTTCTTTCAATGGTGTATTTGCAATGCTATGATTGTATTTTGGTAATCATATGCTATGTTGAACTTCACCACAAATGAAGTTCTGTAATGATACTTGGGCAACAAAGTTTTTATTTCACATCAGATTATATTGTGGCAAAAAAGTCTTTAGACTATACTTATGATCATGCTTTCTCTCCAATAGTTATCTTTAAGCTCTAGTTTTCAGTCAATCCCCTCAATAAAATTATTTTTTGTCTACATTAGCCACTTTGATTTTCTTTGCCTCGTTTAATGAGTTAAATGTGGTGCTATTGTTTATGTCCAAAGAATATGTTTAAATTGGTTAAGTTGAGGCCAAGATAGTTGATTTAGCAGGCAAATGATGCATTTGTGTATTTGTGTTTTGCGGTCAAATTTTACACTTATAATGTAGTTTTGGTGCTAGAAATACCAATTTAATGAGCTAAATGAGCTGTAATAGCTGTTGTCCAAAAAGTATGTTTACGGAGATTAAATCGGGGTCATAAGAGTTTATACAACATGCAAATATTATACCAATTTGTGATAAACTTTATCATAATTAGATATATATGGATTGGTATTGTACCAACTTATATACAGATTATGTAGCATGATAATGACCATGTTGTGACATATTAAACAAGTGAGAAAACATGATCAATGAGTTGGTATTTATAAAGGAACCTACTTGATTATAAAATTACCTTAAATAAGGTGTTGTGGTGGTTGTAGACAGATTGGGTCTAAATGATTAGTCTTGAAGTATATTCCTTAAATAAATATGCATGCAACTGGTCCAAAAAGTTTTATTAGTATTCGTGAGAAGATGATAATATTTATTTGTTTTGATCTTGATTTGTGTATTTTTTGTTGTTCAATATGCTAATACTCTTCATAAGTTTGACTTTCTTAATTTTTAACTGCTAAACATAGACGGTATTTCCTTAATATTTTTTGCACATTATTACAGAAACAAATGAATAACTACTAACCTATAGAGAATGACAACCCTATGGTAGATTTGTTTTTTGTTGTAATGGACAAAAAAAATTATGGATATTGCCAACTTTAAAGCAGAGGCGTTACAATTACATTGATAAAAAAGATGGTGCTCGCATATCATACATTATTTCGGAGGGGTTGATGGAATCATTTGAAGCAAACGTTGTGGGAAATACGTAAAGAGGTTGAAAAGGATCATGAAAGAAAAAAGGGCGACCTTCAAGCTACGCAAAAAGACATGAAAGCTATAACGCGGAAGATTGTGGAACAACTACCGGTTAAAGATCGAAATCAGTAGAATGTTTTTTATATTATTGTATTTAACATTTTGTGTTGACTATATTGTCATTTAAGTACAAATGAATATGGTACTATTAGTGATATTTTGGATATTATTGTTTTGGTGTAATTGCATTTAAATAATTACAATTGAATTTGTTATAAAGTTGCAAGAATGGAATCATTAGAACGACGCATTTACTACAAAGAGAGGTTGCATTTTTATAATACATAGATAATAATGGTTGCATTAAGCTTAAAAAAAGTTTTGCATTTTTGTAACAATGCTATGATAAAGGTTGCATTTAAGTATACAAAAAGTCGCATCGGATTGTAAAAAAGGTTGCATACATAAAAGTTGCATTTGAATAGTAAATGCAACACTTTTAAAAAAAAAGTTACATTAGATCTTGAAAATGTTGCATTAAGTCTAATGCAACTGGTTCTAATGCAGCTCCCAATAAAAGATTGCATTAGGTCTATTTTAACCTTTTTATTGCATTAGCTTTATTTTCTTGTAGTGATGATTGGTTCTTATGCTGGATGAACGTTAAATTTTCTGTTAAATTTTCATAAAACAACCATAGTATCCTTGTAATAAAAAAGTTGATGAAAAGAAAAACTAAACTTAATGGGTCTCACTTAAAATCACAGCCTCACCCCACTTCATCCTCCCCGTCCCCTTTTAGCACCACCCGGGTTTGGGCCGTACCCGGGCCCGGGTACAAACCGGGTTTGGGCCCAACCGGGTTTTTTGTACCCGGGTATTGGTGAACCCGGGTACGAACCCGGGTCGGGTTCAGCTAGATATAAACCCTACCCGGTATACCCGGGTAGGGTCGGGTCGGGTTTGGTTCGGGTATGAAACCCGGGTTCAACCGGGTTTTTTCCTTTTTTTTTTTTTTTCTTTTCTTGTGTGTGTGTCGAACACTGGGTCGTATGTTTTTTTTTTCTTATATTTTCTTTCCTTTTTTTTTATTTTTCTTTTCCTAACCGGGTTCACTTGAATGACAAAAATTTAAACAACTTAATATATAAATATATACAAATCTTGAGCAGAAAAGGTTACACTTATAATATACAAATATTAAATACTTTTTATATAAAACATTTGAATGACAAAGAAATTTAAAAAGAACATGAAAGACATATAATATTAAAACAACTTAAAAATAACAATATCGTATAATTTTATCTACTACGAGATGCTTGATCAAATGCTAATTCTTCATCGGATATGCTAGAAGATACTCCGTCTTCTACCTCTTCATCATGTACTTTAGCTTCGAGTGTAATCTCGTCTTCGAGGCTTGTTTGGTCTTGTATACGATCTGTTACGTCTAAGTGATCCTTTAAACAAATGCACCTCTCCACTGCTTCCGGAGTTAGTCTTGTTCTTCGTAATGATATTACCCTGCCACTAAGAGAAAAAGCAGATTCCGAAGCTACCGTAGAAGCTTGGACGCTTAGTAAATCACGGGCCATAGCAGAAAGAATCGGAAATTGAGATTCTTTTCCTTTCCACCAAGCCAAAATATCGAATGCACGATAATCTTCGGTAGTCATAGTGGAAATAAAATCCGTTCCACTATATCTACCGAGCTCACTTGTTGGGGTGTTAACCCTTTGACGTTTAGGCGTCACATCCCGAACAACATTCAACATAGTCAAAACAGGGTCTTTAACCGAGGTACTAACACTTGAGGTTGATCCGCTTGGCATGGTTATGTTTACGTTAGGCCCAAAAATTATAAATTGTTTTCAAACTATGATTAAAATTTTCTTTTGCCTCGTTTGAAAAATCAGGGTTTTCGTCATGCATATCCAAATTTTCATTTATCTCATCTATCAAACATTCAACCCCCGCAACATTTAGAAACGGATTTAAAGCGGCGGCACACGTAAAAACGGGTGGTAAGTCCTTAAAATATTTTTTAAACTTTTCTTTCATTGGTTCTATCATTTGATTAAACATATTATTTTTATTTTGAAAATTTTTAAAATTCAAAGACATAAAATATAGTTCTTGAAGCACCGAATAACTAGTGGAATAATAAACTCCCGATAATTTTGTTGTTGAGTTTTTAAAAACCTCAAGAAACTTGGATAGACGTTGAAGATTCTCCCAACCCGCATCCGGAAATGGGTTGGCTTCACCATTATCCGAAAGATTATTATGAAAAGCTTTCAAAGTGCCATTTTGTTTTAAAGCACATTCAAACATGTGACAAGTCGAATTCCACTGAGTAGGTACATCCCAATTAGGACCTAAAAATCTAGAGTGCGTATCCTTACAAAGTTGTTTATAATCTTGATATCTTCTTCTACTTTTTTTAAAAACGTCATGTAACATAAATCGAAAAGATGTAATAAAGTTATTAACATATTGCCCGGATAGTCCGTCTTGCACTACTAAATTAATAATATGTGCAACACAACGAGTATGGAAAAAATCACCGTTTGCAATCTGAAGATATTTTAATTTTAATTTTTCAACCGCGGTTGTGTTGTTAGAGGCGTTATCAAATGCAATTGAAAAAAGTTTATTTTCTAATTTAAAAGTACTTATTACATTATCTAAAAAGTAAAACAAAAATTCTCCGGTGTGTGGATGTGGAAAAAGATCAAATGCAATCGTACGTTTCATCAATTGCCATGAATTGGGATCCACCCAATGAGCGGTGACGCAAAGGTACAATTCGGGTAAACCGTGTGGAGCCGACCAAACGTCACTAGTTAAGTTTACACCGGTATTTAAATTTTCAAATAATACAATTAAATCATTTTTTACTTGTTTCTATAATTTTAAACAGTAACGTCTAAGTGTAGTACGACTTACGTGAGTGTAACGAGGTTGAAGCGTCTCTCGAATTAAGTTGGTCAACCGAGGATTGTCGAAGTGACTAAAAGGCAAAGCTTCTTGAATCACGAACTTCGCCATTCGATCTCGAACCGTATTAACATCGTAATTAAAGATTCCACCGTCTCCACCCAATTGTGTTTGTTGCGAATCCGGATTACTTTTCAACGACTTACAAAACTTCTTGCTAATGTGTTTGTTTAAAGTCGTGTTAGAATCTTTAGCAAGCAAAGCTCCACAAAACTTGCAACGAGCCTTTACAGACCTGTCACTCAACTCAACCATATGTTACGATTGTGTGCAAGAACACGAACGACGGTTGGAGTGTTGGACGAACCTTGACCAACGAAAGATTGTGAGTGAGCCATATCAAGATTGAAGAGAGTGAAAGTGTAAAACGAGAGAGTGAACGTGTAAAACGAGAGTAAACGAGAGTATTTTTTGCGTTTTTTGCGTATGTTTTTGCGTTTGAGACTTGGGTACTAAACCATATCAACCCACACCTATTTATACTAACTTATAAGCCTAAAAGTGACAAAAAAAGGCCAAAAATCGATCCCAACGGCTATATAGCCGTTAAAAAATGGCTACTTTTTAAAAAAAAAAAAACGGTCAAAACCGGGTCCAACCCGGGTTCAACCGGTTCCGGGTCGGGTCGGGTTCGGGTTGGGTTCGGGTCGGGTTCTAAGAAATTCTAGAAAATCATACCCAGTTCCAACCCTACTGGTTTTTTTCGGGTCCAAACCAGGTATACATATACCGGGTCGTACCAGTACCCGGTTCCGGGTCGGGTCCGAACCCGGTTTTTATGCCCACCTCTATTCTAATGTGTTAAATTAATAATTGATTCTTTTTCTTTCTCTTATATCTTTTAAAATATATCTTATATTTTTTAAATATAATATTTTTTAAATTTATAATAAACCTTTGCTACTTGCTCATTTTATCTACTTTTCACCATAAGTTTCGCGGGAAATGAGACCGGTTCGAATATAATGTATTTTTCCCTTTTGTATTTTCAAAATCACTTACGTATACATCATTGAAGAGTCTATTGTTATCTATATTTTGATATGAGTTGTATTTAAAATCATTCCGAGTTTAGATTCACTATGATTGTTTTTTAAAAGCATATAATTACTTTATAAAAACTCTAAATATACCATTACGTATATTTCGATAAAAATATTATTCAAACTCATTAGTTACAACTCTCGATGTTTGTTTGAGTTGCGACTTTCTAAGAGATTTTGAGGTCGAAAGTCATTGTCAACAAGGAAGCACATGCCCCACATTACTATGACCTCATATCTCTCAACACAAACACACTTATTGTTTTGTTTAATGTATGGTGGTGTTGTGTTTAGGTAACTTGTTGTTTTCAAACTAGAGGTCGACTCTGCAGTCGACACTTTAGTATTTTTTTCTTATTATATATCAACACTTTCTAGTTAGTGAAAGCTTACTCACAACACCCGTAAATCAAAACTAATCGTCATTTAGTAGTTATGAATATGAACGATAAAAAATACGTGTTCAAATTATTGGTTGCACTGGCACTATCACATCATGCCTTCGTTTTCTAACCCGGCCTTTATCTCAACATATATATATATATATATATATATATATATATATATATATATATATATATATATATATATATATTCATGTCATTACAACCATCTTTACTCAGAGCTAATCAGTGACATTATAATTGAGTACTTTGATCAATCATATGATCGATATATGATACTCAAGCAATAATATGTCAAAAGAAGAAGTTAATCTATCTATGAACATCAATGGTCAGTCCAAAGTGCCTCCAGGGTTTCGGTTCCACCCGACAGAAGAAGAGCTTCTTCACTATTACTTAAGGAAGAAAGTTGCGTACGAAAAGATCGATCTTGATGTTATTCGCGAGGTTGATCTTAATAAGCTCGAGCCCTGGGACATCCAAGGTATTTCTTTTCGTTCATTCATTCAATCATCAAGATTTTGATTATTTCTATGTGAAAACATTAAAGTGAACTTTACTTTAACTTTGTGTTTGTAGAGAAATGCAATATAGGCTCCACACCACAAAATGATTGGTACTTTTTTAGTCACAAAGATAAGAAATATCCAACTGGGACCCGAACGAATCGCGCTACTGCTGCTGGTTTTTGGAAGGCCACAGGGCGCGATAAGGTTATACATAGTAGCCTTCAAAGAATCGGTATGAGGAAGACTTTGGTGTTTTACAAAGGGAGGGCTCCTCGTGGGCAGAAGTCTGATTGGATTATGCATGAATATAGGCTTGATGATAATAATAATAATAATATCATTCCCACTCAAGATTCAACTGTAAGTTTCTCAAGATATATTTGATGTTAGTTGAGGGTATTGTTGTTGTTTCTTTTGATTATGAGGTGTTTATGATCAAGAAGCACTAACTTGTGTTAGAACATATGGTTATGATTCAGGCTTCTGACGCGTGCGATTGTGCACACGAAGAGGGGTGGGTGGTATGCCGCGTGTTCAAGAAGAAAAATTACCACAAATCTTTCATGATGCCCCATAGATCATTATCTGGCTCTATGGACACTAGAGCACAATTGCAATCTTTGGACAAAGATGGTGTTCTAGAACAATTGCTCATGTATATGGATAGTAGTAGGTCTTGCAAGCAAGAAACCGAGAGTTTCAGCACTAACCGCGATGATATGCAACAATTTATGAACCCCATGAACGACGTATTAGCTCACATCCCTGGGCTTAATAGTCCTCGTGCTAGTTCAACCACTATTGATCAAGGGTCGAGTCTAAAGAACTATGATTATGGGCGTGACGAATATGATCAGTGTAGTAATTGGGCAGATGTGGACAAGTTTGTGGCTTCTCAACTAGATGGCAAAATGGAGGAAGCTAAACATTTATCCTCTTGCTTTGAGGAGTCCAACGAGAACTTGTGTTTCTCGGTTGATCATAACGAGCCAGATGCTTCGGGGCCTCACGAGCTAGATGGTTGGAGCTTAGCACGATCATCGATTGATCCGCTATATCACTTGTCTGTATAATGTTTATATGGTTTAAGGATATCATATACGATGTAACATATATATACTTGAATAGAAAACATAAATTAGATATTGTTCAAGTGTCTCAAGGGACATTGTTAGGTGCTTACAGAGGAGGTAAGTTTAAATTTGCATGGTGTAGATATAAATGATTAATAAGAGAAGATAAACGGTTCTAATAAAATAATAATGTTTGAGTGCTTGAATTGAAGACAAATGAAGTAATCTCCTAGTTCTGGACGATTAAAAGTTAGTTTCAGAAGAGAAAAAAAGACTATGGTTGTGTCATGTGTTTTTAGTTAATAAGCATCTACGTTCATGAAACCAAAATAAAATTATAAATTATGTAAACCATGGTAACAAACTATAATTTTAATTTAATGTTGTCTTGTTTGAAACAAAAGTATATGTCATCGTAACAGATTAATAATATTTACATGCAACACTTTTTTTTACATATAGAAAAACATAAAATTTTAATAAGTTGTTCACACGAGTTTAGTGTTAACGATGAATAAACTATATACAATAGATATAACTTAAACACAAATAATAATAAAAAAAACAAAAAATAAAAAATAAAATACCAAAAGCACAAATAGTAGTTTTCTACATACCAATTCCTGCGAAATATCATTTACGAAACTGAATGTTAAGCATCTATAACCTTGTAGTTTAGTAACACTAGAGATTGTTCATCATAAAAATTATGTGGGTTCAAAATTTTACAGTAAGTTTTGAGAGTTCGTCGATATTTGGAGTCTCTGATAATTACATGAAATTCGTTTTCACATTGAATTATTTTATGGATATCTAAATATTCAATCAGATAAGAATAAAATATCCAAGAATATAAATGTAAAATTATGTAGGTTCAAAACCTTGCTACCTCCACACCCCTGATATTTAATGGGTTCACTCTCTTGACACTTCCTGGTCTATAGCACTAGGAATCATAAGATCATCAAACAAGTATGCATTCCATACCTATCAACTTGTTTGATGTTTCATTATGATTTTTTCTTTAGTCATAAAGTAAATCAAATTTTAACAATATAACTAGGTAACACCACAATCATCATCACTTACGAATAGAGAATCCGGATGCATATAGGAACCGATCCAAATATTTGAAAAAGACCTTGAATCAGTCTTTAGTTTTGGATGCGATTCGAATTTTGGTTATTTTTAATTTAGTGTTTTTGACGCGTTATTTGTAAGATTAATTGTCAATGCCACTAGCCCACTAGGCTACAAGCCCATGACTGTTACTTTTAATGAGTAATGAACTTTATTTGATAAATTAAACTAGTTTAGTAATTTTGTTTATAAAAGCTGGAATGTGTAATATAAACCTTATTGGTAACAACAAATTGATATTAGGTTGTGTATTGATGAAAATATCTTACGTGTATCGGAAACTGATGTTATATTAAAAGAAAAAAAATTGTACGGCCAACTAATAAAACCCGTCTACCCGGGATACTTCAATGGCAAAAAGACACCCCACACGCTCACGAGCATAAATTGCGTTTGGTAGCCCAAACTACCAACCACCAGTTCCTAGGAAAACCAGTCACCCAAAGACCCATTGCGATAAAACCCCCACCAACAGCATTTTTTACCGGTAGAACTTAAACTCACAACCTACTATATAGGAAGTTATAAGACTACAACTCAACCAAATTGTTAATAATAATACGTACAAACTTACTGTCTATACTATTTGACTTGATAATAACGTTTAGAAACTTATTGTCTACAGTATTTTAACTTGATTGGTCCATGTGTCAAATATTTTATGTTTTTATTTTCTTTTTCTTTTTACTCATAGTAAATTCTTTTCAAAAGTTCAAAAAAAAGGAAGATAATGTGTGCGCCTTCCTCACCGTCGACCGGGTTCAAGTTCCATGGATTCAATTTAAATTATTTTTTTATGTTTATTTTTTTGGCAGTTTTGTTTTATCTTTTTTAATTATGTAAATGAAAATTAAATATTTTATTTTTTTGGTTTCTTTTTTATTTATTTTGATATCAAACCAAAAGTTTTTAAATCAATGAAATAATTTATTGTTTTTACCCACACCAACGTTATATGTTTAAAAAAATTTAATATACTATTACGACATATGAACTTTCTTATTTGTAAATTGGAAATATCTACATATGTATAGAATTATTTACACATGTGCATATTAAAATATTTATTTTCTAATACACATGCACATACACATGTATATATTTTATATATGTTTGCTAAGTTATTTCATTGTATATTCACAAGAGTTTTCTTATGTAATTTGCTGTAGAAAAAAAGAAAAAAGAGAGAAGACCTAATATGTACACAAGTAACAAATTAGAATAGTATATTTGCTTTTGAAGGTTGGAAACTAAAACATTTATGAAAATTTTATATGAAGTAGCTACTATATGTATTATAGTTGAAAATCTTTTTATGTGGGAATTTTATGTAGTTGTGTTTATTAAATGATTTTTTTTTTGTTATGAAAACATTTTGCACATGTAAATATACTTGGTAATGTGCCTCCCTTTAATACAAAGCAGTGAATAGTTCAATAATAACATGCATATCTTCCTACTCTAATAAAATGATAAATGGGTTTGCAACGTGTCAGCATTACACTCATTCTCATCAAACTTTTTCCGTTTCTCTCTTTTATTAAATTACTACATTAATTACTAATAATATTCTTTATTTTTACATTATAATTAGTTTTCTAATAAATTAAGAAAGGGATCTTTTTATTAATGTTATTTCTATAGAAATACTTTTTTATAAAAAAAATTTTAAAAATCAAACTATTTCTACGTATATTTTTTATAAAATAAACTAGTTTTCTTATAGTAATTTTTTTTATAAAATAAAAATAATTAAAATAGGGAGTTATAGTAAGACATTTTTAAAAATGATAATTTTTTAAAATGTTATTTTGAAACAAAATGTTTAATTTATATTTGAAAAAAACAAAAAAAAAATTAAAAAGTTCATATTATTGTTTTATTACTTATAGTTATTACTTATACGTAATTCCAATGATATCATGTTTTAGTATAACATTTAATAATATTTATTATATTTAATATTTTATTTTTTCAAACCGTGTAATACACGGGTTACTAAAACTAGTATAGTTATTTATGGTTAACTATGGTAGAATGAAAATATATATATTTAAAAAATAAAAATAAAAGAAAATCCCAA
Source organism: Flaveria sonorensis (assembly GCA_025506505.1). Taxonomy (NCBI): domain Eukaryota; kingdom Viridiplantae; phylum Streptophyta; class Magnoliopsida; order Asterales; family Asteraceae; genus Flaveria; species Flaveria sonorensis. The sequence continues at coordinate 2,727,108 of CM046428.1, read as the reverse complement.
CTTGAGTGGTGCAACCATGAACCACCTACTCATATTTATCTCGCCTTCAAGCAAGATCAATACCCCTGGTAAAAATCATCCAAGTGTACATACCAAGATTTCTTTATTTCACCTTCAATAAGAATGCACTATGTGATCTTTATACAAAAGAAATGCACGTTACTTCTTTTGCAAAACATACATTCAACTATATACACATTAAAAGTAAAAAATTTATGGCATCATTTTAATATATAAAATCCATGATACTTTTAAACCCGTAAACATAAGACCGGTCTTTTAACAACACTCAACCCACACACCCTCAAAATATCTCTTTGACCAAGTAATATTTGAAATTGTCCCCATCTAACAGAGTCACCTCCGACCATAGAACAGAGTCTTTCGAACCGAAGCTGAGTGGCTCGAATGAATACACATGTCTAAATAGGGTGTTATGAAAGACCTGTTTATGTTTGCCCGAACTTTTGTAAGTTCATCTTAACAGTCCGAACAAACATAAGGTCGTCCGAACGAACTTACGGTTGTCCGAACGATCCTTCGTAAGTTCATCCGAACCCTTTGTAACAACCCTATTTAAAGACGTGGCTTCATCTGAACCGCTCTTCGTGGGTTCAAACAAACCTGTTTTGCTGTGGGAACAATTTGGGATGAGCTTATCAAAAGTATATTTCAAAGAAAAAAGTTGGTTAAAAGAATATTTTCGGAATTTTTCTTTAATTCTATACATCTTGAACCCTTAACTTTATTAGATATAAACACATTTTCAAACACATGTTCATAGTTCATAAGGCCGGTGCCCAATTACTTCAAAACCCAACACACGACCATAATTCGCACAAAACGAGGGACCAAGAAAAGGATAACACAATCGTCAAACCAAATAAAGCAAGCATTTGACCCGGTCAACCACCCAACCAGGAGCCATTTGAGTAAACAAGAGAGAGACTATATGACCCAGACCCATGACCCACCTAGCCATTGGCCATCGATTGTTAGTTGTACATGACCACGTGACATCAGCCAGTCAGGGTTTAATATTATTATGGTCTGTTGTTATTATATTTATATCATGGCTGTTGCATACCTCATTCAACAGTTAATAAATATCCCTCCATCACTTCAATTCTCACTTAAATATACATCATCTCTTACCATCACCCTCAGGTACTACCAATGGGAAACAAAAAAAGTGGTTCATGGCTTACAGCAGTCAAGAGAGCCTTTAGTCCTCATAAATCTTTAAACACACAAGATGATGATAAGATCTTGGAGAAAAGAAACAAGAGAAGGTGGTTGTTTAGAAAATCTGTACAGCAACAAAGTACACTAGTGAAAGTGGAGGAAAAGAGTGATGTTCGAACGGTGGAAGCCGCCGTGAAAGTCGATGAAGCTGCCACCACAACCGCCCATGCCGCGGCGGAGATCATCCGTCTCGCCGCCGGACCTTATTCTGTTTCTGTCAAGCACCAGTTTGCTGCCATTTTCATTCAGACATCTTTCCGTGGCTACCTGGTAAATATTTCTTATTTTCTTTTTTGCAAATGACGAAAGAAACGAGGGTCAAGAGGGTCTGGTGACACTTTTTTCTTAGAAAAAGATTTGTTCTTTTGAAGAAAAACAGGAAATCTTAAACTTGTTAATGTTATTTCTTAGTCATCCGTACATATTTTCAGCTTTTTTGTAAAAATTAAGGTGGGTGCATAACTAAGATTATGCTTCCGTACAAAAGTTTCACTTGTTACACCTATCTCGTGAGTACAAATCCATAATCTACAATATTGAGTAACTAATCATATTTATGTTAGATTTAATCAAACGTAAATGCATAATTAACAATGAAATCATTTAATGAATGATGAAATTTTATTGGATAGTGCAGAAACTCACGTGACATTGCACAAGTAACATAATGCAAAGATTCCATTTTGAAAAGATAAACAAACAATACTGTTGCAGATAATATTGTTCCTATGAATAGCATCAAAGTAACATGTTATTTAAGCCACATTGCAGCCATGTGACATTTGCAGGACAACAAAAACAACAATCCTATAAACGTTAACAACTTCATGTCCCTATTAAATATATTTACTCTCGTAACGTGATGACACTGACATATGGTTGGTAGCTACAGAAACGATGTTATAACGCATGTTTTATATTATGTGACGGTTTAAAGAAGTCACGTGACAGATATGAAGATTGAAATTTAGTTATGTGTTCTGAATGTGGAATGATACTGTTTACAGGCGCGACGAGCATTATGCGCGTTGAAGGGGATAGTGATGCTTCAAGCAGTGATTCGAGGGCAAAATGTAAGGAAGCAAGCTGCTATAACTTTGAGATGTATGCAAGCGCTTCTTCGGGTTCAGTCTCGAGTGCATGATCAACGGTCCAGGCTCTCGCATGATGGAAGTAGAATGTCAACGGTGTATGAAAACAGTTCTTTTTCGGAGTCAAAATACCTTCAAGACATAAGAATAAGGAAGTCTATGGTAAGTATTTGTAACTGATACATTTTTAGAAGTTTAAATACCTTTTAAAAGTTAAAACCATGGTGGTTTTAAGTAGAGATTTGGGTATTACTGAGTCGCGTTTAATAATATTATATCGCAGTCGAGAGATGGAACTTGTATCTCAGATGATTGGAGTGACAGACCACATAATCTTGAAGAGCTTGATGCTATATTGCAGAAGAGAAAGGTACTCACAATCTTCATGGTCAAGTTCTAATCTTTAGTATCACGTTTTATTAAACTAATCAAAACGCGTATCAAGTTACAGATGTCTAACAGAAACCCGTCTACTATGGATGAAAAAGAGCTAGAAGAAAATGCGAGTTGGTTAGACCGATGGATAAGGGCAAAACAATGGGAAAACCAGAGAACCAGCAGAGCTTCATTTGACAGAAGAAATTCTATAAAAACAATTGAAATCGATAGTTCAAGACCAAGTTCCCGCTCGGGTAGTGGCGTTCACAAATCGCCATACCACGGTTCACATTACATCCCCAACTCACCGGGTCGAAGGTCAAGCTACAGTCCTTCAACTGGTCAACAACCCATCACGCCATCTCCAGTTAAGACAGTACCATTACAGATAAGGTCAGCAAGCCCAAGGTGTTTGAAAGAGGAAAGAAGCTACTTGAATGCAAACATACAAAGCCTACGGTTAACCCCACGTGCCATGGGTTCCATGGGTCGTTACAGTACCTGCACAAATGACATGACTGTACCCAACTACATGGCTGCAACCGAGTCAGCCAAAGCAAGAATAAGGTCACACAGCACACCTAGACAAAGACCTTCAACTCCTGAAAGGGAACGAGTTGGGTCTGTGAAGAAAAGACTCGCTTACCCTATCGTGGACCCATGTGACAACGCCTGTGATAATTATTGTGATTATGGTCACAGCCTTAGGAGCCCGAGTATTAAGAGTGTTCAAGTAGGTCATGTTGGCATGGGACAACGATGGTATTATGCTGACAGCACCACCGGTGGTGAAATCTCACCATGTTCGACTACTGATTTAAGAAGGTGGCTAAGGTGAGCTAACGGCTAACCCAACCCACATCAGAATAACACAGAGTTGTTCGATCTAGTTAGTCGTTGAGTGAACAGAAGTAGCGATTCATATATCAAGTATTAAATGTATTCTGTTCATTGTTTCCAACTACCTTATTAAGACTCTAAATCAAACTACGATGTACGATCAAGCTCAAGAAAATTAACAATACAATCACATTCATGAGATCATTCTACATAATTCATTAGCATTATCTTAGATTAATATGACAATCAAATTGTCAAGTAAAATGACATCTAATTCAACTAGAAAACACAACCTAATGATCTGAATCAAATTGTTGAGATTCATGTTCACCTAGTGAAGCTAAGTTCATGGCCTATGCTGCCAGCATTATCACAAGAGCTGCTTGTAGTTGTACTACCGCTAAGCCCATGAGTAGATGGCACGTTCAGAGGCCCTTTGGCAGGACCAGCAATCCCTAGGCCCAATGCTTCTCCCAACGGTCCACCAGGCGGTGAACCCATCCAAGAACCCTGGTTTAACCACTGGTTATGTGATTTCAAAACATCTCCACTTCCTACATCAAAACTATGATCAACACCATCAATCCCACCACTACACTGCATCGACAAAGTGAGAGAGCAATCGTCTCCACCTCCAGTTTTCGACCACGCATCAATGAAATGCTGTCTTCTAGCACCTACAGAATCTAACTGAAGATTACAGTAGTTGAATTGGGAATGATCATGCTGATGAGTTTCTTCAAAATCTTGAGGGAAAATGTGGGTCCTTTTGGATCCTACTCTAGGTGAATATGAACTCATTGATTGCTGAACTTGCTGGTTGGATGGAGACACGGGGATGGTGCCACTAGCCATAAACGATTCACTGCACCTTCATTCACAACACAACAAACATCAAAATCATAAACATTAACAATCTCTACACCATTAAATTACACCGATTAATGGTACCTGGGATGTTGATATGAAGAAGTAGGAGTAACATTAAGGCCACTAGTGGTAATGCTGGTGTTATGAGGTTGGATTTCCACAGGCTTTCTTGAACGAGGTCTGTTCTTGTGAGCATGTCTCTCACAGTACTTCTGGTCAGGTGCCACATCTCTTGAACACCTCCATTTCTTACCATCTGTTCTCCTACACCGCCACGGCTCCGGATCCGACCCGCTTGAGAACCTCAACTCCATACCCCCTTCTACAACACAAAAAAGATTAGATTTTTGTGAAATCCCATGTCAAAGTCACATTCTTTGTTAAAGAATGAAACAACTTACATATAAACAAATAGTTTGAAGACAGAAGGAATAAAGAAAGAAGATAAAATATTCAAAAGAATGATAATAATAATAATATTAAAGAACAGAAAGTACTGTTGGATTGAGTGGATAAAGTTATCAGGAGCTGAGGAGGAACAGGGATAGAAGCCATAATGTACTTGTAGATCATCATCTGCCTCTCAAGTTCTTCCCACTGAGTCGCTGTGAAAAGCACTTTACCAGTATTTAACCCTGTGCTCCACAACAAAAAACACAACCCACATCTTAAAACTGAGCCAAAATTCTGACACAAAGATAGAAACTTTGATCAAGATTTACAAAAACCTGAACAGGGTTCCAAGGATATCCCAGATACAACATGATTGTCGTCAGCAAAGACTCCACCACCGCCAATTTCCGCCGGAGATTGATGCAGACGACGGTGATCGTGGTGGTAATACAGAGTGGGAGATATGAAACGATTGAAATCATCATACCCACCACTGGTTGTGTCGTCATTTCTCATTTTCTTTCAAGAAATTCAAAAATTATATTTCAATCTAGCCCTAAAATCAAAAGGGGATTGAGGGTTTGATGGTTCCCATGGTTCCTACATTCACCCCATTAAAGAACAGATACAAAGAATCGAAACAAAAGACTACAAACTATGGTCCCCCCTGTGTGTTGGGGATGAAATGATGAAAGATGAGATTATTTGGAGGTGTTGAATTGAAAAGGGTTATTCATTATTGTGTGTGTTCTTTTATCAGGAGTGTGCTCAAATGTGTGATAAAGGGAAAATAAGAAAAGAAAAGAGGGGTGACAGGATGAAGTCACCCCGTTGGTCATCGAAGTCCGATTGGTGATATCAACAGTCAACGCACGAAGAAATAGAGATGCAGATCTAGCCACGTCTGTGATCCTAGGGTCCTAGCTATGTGTTTCGCCTTGGGTTTGACTTTGATTTTCAATGTTGTATGGATTTGACAAGTACTTTTTTCTTCAGTTTTATAATCGGACCGAATAATAAACCAATCGTACCGAATGATAAACCAGTCGTTTCTAAGGTTTATTGGTTGAGCTGTTCGGATCGACCAAATCGGATTTGATAATCGGATGGCATCTTATAGTAAAAAAGCCAATATTATTTATATATTTAATTTAAAAACAAAATATGACAATACTATATGTTTTGGAGTATATTTATACTTTTAACACAATATTAACTAAAATATGTATCGTAAATTATTAAATTTAATAAAAAAATAAGATTTTGAAAAAAAATAGAATGTTTTTTAATCCGGTCGGACCACTGGTCTAATTCTATGACTGGTTTCCGATCAAACCGGTTGAACTAAAACTGTTCAAATATATAAACTGGACCGCTTCTAGGGCCAATTTGCAATCCGACCGGCCGGTCCAGTTTGGTTCCGAAAACCCTTCATTTTCGTTTAAAACCACCACTTACATATTTACCTACTTATACTTGTAACTAAATCATCTCTTAATTTATTTTAGAGTTTCAATTTTACTCCAAAATGTTTGATTAAATTAACCATTTTCTCCAAAAAATAAAAACATTAATTTACCTTCAAAAGTTTTATATGTTGTTTCAATTTCACCTCAAAAGTATTATTATCTTGGGTAAAATTGAAACAACTAATGAAACTTTTTGACTGAAATTGAGACAACTTATGAAACTTTTGAAGGTAAATATATGTTTTTAATCTTTTGAAAAAAAATAATTATTTTTAACAAACCTTGAGTAGTAAAATTGAACTTAACTCTTTATTTTATGTTAGGAGTTGAATCTTAATCTTTTTTCAAGAGCTTTGACTCTTTTTCTTTTTTTTTTTTCTGAACATTTATTTAGATCACTAAGAGCTATTTGTTTATCCGATCATCACCATTACTCGAGTATGAAACCTTAGGCTCTAGTTTGGCATGTCCTCAAAGAAAGCCCATGCATTAGTTTATTCTCGTTAGTCTCAAATATGAGACCCTTAGAAGAAAATTCATTTTTAAGTGAGAAAACTCTATAGTCCACCCTAAAACTTTTTTTTTGTCACTGATGGATTTGAATCCAAGACTCTCTCATATTATAATAAAGTTTTGTGTATTTCATCTCAACCATTTGGGCTGAAGATCATAGGCAAGAGCTTTCACTCGTAACACTATCTGCTAACCCAAGCGACGAACTTGTTTTTTTTTTTCAATTACGCCTTGTGTCTTTTATATATATACTCCCAACCAAGCTACATTAAACGTGAAGTTCTCGTCTTATCTACAGTCAAAACGTACAAACGTTCTAGTGATATTTGAGGTGTAAAATTTCTCAAGAACTTAACATCTCTCTAATCCACTACAAAAGTGAGACTTTGTCTATGGTATCACACTCACTCCTCTAATAGACTCAACGTTCTTAATGAGATTCACACCCATCACTAGTGTTTTCAAGGTTGGATCGGATCGACCGGTCTTACCGGAAATTGGACATCGGAGGGAACGGAGATGCATTGAATCGTTTTGTAGTCGTCGGACTGGGTCAGTTCGAACTGGTTCGGTGGTATGACCGGGACCTGGGTCGGACCGGATTTTGGGTATTTTTTATTATTTCTAATTTTTTTTGAATTAACGAGTGGGTTGAACGATAAATTGGTGTGTTGACATAAGATTATTGTTGAGAATTCTATATAACTATTAAATACACATAAAATACTTACATTGAATTTTATATATAACTATAAATATAATATCATATATATACATATATAACCCGTTTTTTTTTATATCCAGTTCAAACAGTCGACCAGTTGACGACCGATGGGTTTTGAAAACACTACATACCGCTCTAATCAAAGATGTTGGATTCGTCTAAGTCATCCCAAATACCCACGGGGACTCATTGTCCTCTACAGATCATCCATCATTCTAAACAAAACGTAAGTGGTTCTAACATGCAATCTCTCTACCAATTAATATTTTTGTAATAAGATTGCATCGAATCAAATAGGGAATGAGATTATGGGGTGGATGACAAAGGCTAGGTGTGTGTTTATTCTGACAGCAGCGTGGCTGTTTCCGTGAAGATACGTCGCCATCAACGATTTTCTATTTTTGGGCGTCGGGAAGGGAACAAGGCCCACTACGTTTTCCAGTGCCTAGGCTAGGGACCCAATCCTCATAATTTACTCTCTCCTTTTCATCTTATACCCTTTTAGTCTTTCACAATCTCATTTTCACCACATCTTCAATTTTTTTTTTTTTTTACATAAACCACACACCGTGCTTTCTTTAGTTATAGTGTTTTTGCAAAAGATAAAAAGGTTTCTAATTCTTATAGTTTAATACATCCTATCAATTATTATTGTTGTGTATAAATTATTTATATACTACCTTTGGTAAACTTGTGTATTACACGGATTAAATATAAAAATATTAAATAAAATAAAAAATTATTAATTATAAATCGATATTCTAAAACAAAATATGATTAAAATCTTTCTTATAATAAATAAAAAAAATATTTCAAAACAAACGTTCTAAAAAATGTAATACTTAAAAACTTTCTTCTTATAACTCTTAGTTTTAATTATTTTTATTTATAAAAATTTTACTTTTTAAAAACACTAATTATAAAATATTTTATATTTTTAAAAAAGTTTGATGTTCTCAAAAGTTTTATAGTTTTATGAAAAATTATTTCCTTAAAAATAACATTAGTAAAAATGTCTCTTGACTAATTTATCAAAACACTATTTTAATCTAAAAAAATTAAAGAATATTATTAGTAATTAATATGATTATTAAATAGGAGAAAGAAGCGGAAAAAAATTGATGAGTATGAATATGGTGTTGACATATATCTCTCCTCGATACCCTTTTATTAGAGTAGGGAGATTACAAAAATTTTACTTTTTAAAAATTCCAATTATAAAATATTTTGTATTTTTAAAAAAGTTTGATGTTCTTAAAATTTTTCTAATTTTATGAAAAATTATTTACTTAGAATAACATTAGTAAAAATATCTCTTGCTTAATTTATTAAAAAACTATTTTAAAAAATTAAATAATATTATTAGTAATTAATATGATTATTAAATAAGAGAGAGAAGCGAAAAAAAATTGGTGAAAGAAATATGATATTGACATGGGTCACTCTTAGATACTCTTTTATTAAAATAGTGAGATGTTATAAGATATTATTAGCACTCAAACATGACCCTAATTGTTATGGTTTATAAACTTGTTTTAATGGAAGAAAATGATAACATGGTAACTAAGTTTGAAAAAAAGGTTACATTAAAATTAATTCAACTTCTTAAAAGTAATTTATCACACAACTTTCACTACTATGAAAATTTCTTTTATAGATTTAATTTAATGTATTGACACTTTCTAGACACTTGAATGATTATAATAACTATAAATACAACAATATTTTTAGTAAAATTTATACTTGAACGTTAAAAAAACATAAATAACCACGCATTTTTTTTTCAAAAGGTAAGGAATGAAAATTTAGAAAAAAAAAAATTAATAAAAAAATAAAGGAAATGAGTTAAATACTGCATATTATATATATTACAGGGGTAAACTTGCAACTTCAAAATTGAGGGGCAAGAGTGAAAATTTTGGGAGTGACATCCAACCGACATTGCTATTTGTGTGGTAGTAAATTTGCTTTGAAAGTTAAAATACAACATAAATAAAAAGAAAATTAAAAATATAATACCAAGTGTAAAAAAAACATAAGAATTGATACATGTATAAAAAATACAAGCAACGTGCCCGCGTGATGCGACGCATGTGACACTTTTTATTATGATACTCATCTCTGGTTAGTTTTATATTTAAAAAACTGAATTTCTTCTTTTAAGCATATTGTAACAAACATTAAAAAAATTATATATAATTAAAGATACAAGGGTCTAAGTGTAAATGAGTTTAAAGTTTTATTTTTTTAGTAGCGTTAGAAAGACATAATTACCCTTGTTAAATTGATATTTTAGGTTGTACCTTGTGCTTAAAGTTACAAATCTCTTAATTTTGGCCGGAATCCTTTCTTCGTACATTATAATATAGTATAGATTAGTAATACATATGTACTATGTTTTTGTATTAAAAGTTTTGTGTTTTTGAAGTACTCTTATTTGAAGTTACTATTAACTTAATTTTTATACGACTTTTATAAACATAACTTAATGCAGTTTTTAAATTATTATTGTCAAAATGTTTTTTATTTTATTTATATATATAAAACATAATTAACTTAGATAATCAGATGGTAGGTAAACTGAATATATCCATAGTTTTTAGCGTTACCGAAGGGTTCCAAACTTAAAAAACATAAAAAAATTTCAAGCACATACTAATTTACTTTTTAATATAAAAATATATCACAAAATAGTAATCAAGTTTTAAAAATATTTTTATTAGGTCACCATTCATACTTTATTCAAATTGGATCATTAAACCATCAAATCGAGTATCATTGAAGTTTTTTGTGTCCAAAAATAAATGGATAAGAAGATGTGAGAGTATGAATTTTCATATATATAACTATATTAAAAAAATAAAAAAAAATTAATTATATTAAAAATTATAAAAAATAGTTAAAATCCACGCCATCACTCCACGTCAACATCAAAAAGTAAAATATATTTTTTAATTGAAACAAAAATGAAAACATGCTAAAAAAATGTTAAAAACTATAATTAAAATAAAATATGAAAGTTGCGTGAGTTAATTGAAACAGTTTTTAAACTTGAGTAACTTAATTGAAATATTTTTAATTTTTTTTACTATTTTTTAAAGTTACCTTTTAAATATACATAATATGTTTAGAAAACCTTGAATCTTACTATTTGAGAGGATGACCTCCCGCATCTTATACCCTTGAGCTAGAAGCTCTTTGGTAAAACGACAGATATATAAAACACCATCAAATATATTCAGGTCTAATGATGCGGGTGTGATAGTTTAAACATGAGATCTTTTAGGTTTCAGGTTCAAAGTTGATTCTAAAAGGTTTTCTCACAATTGTCAGTTTTTTCGTTGATGATATTCTTGGATGAGTCAGACGTGAGTCATCAAAATTAATATGAATGGATGAAATCTATATCAGGAAGACTCACTCAGATATAAAAGTAGTTACAAATTAACGCCTTAAAAAAACATAAAACACCACCACTTTGTTAATGCCATACACATTCAAAGGGCATCTTAAAGTTTGATGAGCATCATAGTATTGGACTTTCAGAAGCGTGGCACTCTCACCTTTGCTACCATTAACGAGCCGAACATAAAAGTATACGAGCCATCCGATTCATGTCGGTTTGGCTCAAAATCAGCTGACGAAAATTTAAATTGAATTTGAACTCAACTCAAATATAGCATAGTTAGCTTGATCGGCTTCTCAAAAACCAATGGAGAATAAATCAAAGAAGAAGCTCGAGGTTGCTGAGAGGTTCTCATAACACATGATGAGATATATTTGTGTCAGTTTGTGAACAATTTTCGATCTACAGAGTTGGCGGAAACACCATTTATGAAAGGGTGGGTGTCAATTCACATGAAAAAAAGAAGACTCGACTCAAAAATCATACAAGCTGATTTCAACTATAGCAATCTTTTTTTTAAGTTGTTTTCAAGCAAATTTTGAGATAGATACTATTTAAACATCCCTAATCATGATTGATGAAGCCTTCTTTCATTACTTTGTCCAATTTTTTTATTTTTATTTTTAAAATAACATGAGTGGGAATTTAATGTTTTCCGATATTAATAACCATTTTATCCCAAGGAAAAAAAATATAACCATTTAATTTTTAACAAATGATTATTCCAATAAAAACACACCACATATACGAAAAAAAGAGTGTCGTTTAGTGTCTTTTAGGTAAACTAGTTGGTCATACAACAATATTTTAATTTATCAACTAACAAGTTAATTTGTTGCAAATACAAAAGCTTAATTAGCTACCCTAGGATATGGGATCATACATGCCATAACTAACATCTCTCAATCCTCAAACATCCCATGGTTAACACTTAACATCAAACCTTAATTCCATGTCCTGAGAAGAAAGCTGCAACACCAACAAATGGAGCATTAATATAAGTAGCAGGTTCCGATTCGCTATAATTACTCCGATCATCACTATAATTATCATTACTATCAGGCCCTCCCACAATCGCGCCCACAAGTAAATTTGGGTTCGGTGACAAAGTACTAAAGTACTGATGTCCACCATCACATGATATATGTTCAGGATGATCATGAACAGATGGTACAGATGATCCCCTATGGTGGACACGAGTCGGGTATTTGTCCCCAAATCCAACCATATACAATATTTTCATCGGGTTATCACCCAGTATGTAATCAATTTGCTTCTTAGCCTTTACTATAAGTGTCTCTGATACCACTGTTGAAGCCCCACAATAAGCTTGACCACCATGTGAGTCGAGATACTTGGCGTATGTTAGCAAGAGGAACGAGGAGGTCGTTACGTATTGGAGGTTGCTTGCACCTTGTTTGTAGAATAGTCCACCTGGGGTGAATTGGGTTTGTGAATTTGATGATCCTGGAATGAGTGAACAAATGTAGTTGTCCGAATGTTGTTTATATAGCTGAAATTCATCGATTTTGTTTTCGATGAAGCTTTTTGCGAGAAGAACTTTGGTTGCGGCGTGCTTGTCGTCCCAACTGAAGGAGAAATCATCATCGTCAGAACCCGTAATGTGATCGTTTGATTGAATGTAAGACATATATGAAGCTTCCTGAGAGGCTCTATGGATCCATGCTGCTCCCCACAACAATTCGTCCTAAATGTTGACCCGGTTGGATAATTTTCGTATCCGAGCATGTAGATCGGGAGTTGGGATTAGTCTCGAGTTTATGAGATCAAATCCTTAAATTTAGAGATAAATTCAAAGGAGATATATTTGGGTTTATCTTAAAGTTCAAATTCTAGATAAGTAGATAAGTATGCTGATTTGTCTACATAGTTAGTTAAACCTAGTTATGGTCTATATAAACCGATCAAAGTTGTGATTATGGTTATGTACTTTTAATTCAGTTTTAAGTAATTTTCTGGATTAATAAAGTGAAAGTTTATTTAGTGGTGTTTCTGGTGTGTTGAGAACGATCGGGACTTGAATTGGTATCAGAGCCAAGTTCAATTCTCGACGATTTCAAGGATCAATCCCAGACGAGACTAGGGCTGTGATTGAGCAGAAAACACATCGGAATTAAAAAAGAGCAGGAGGCTCTCGAACCCACCTATAGCAGCAATCCGAAGGACTGGATCAAAGAGTTAAAGCTACGCTCACGTATAGCCGCCGAAAGAAGCGATCGATGGCCGAGGGTGACGACAACAACACACGGATTCTGGTAAACTCAAAAGACCAGAATTCTACAAGTCTATAGTGCCCTATGTTAACAACAACAAATTATAACATATGGGCTATAAGGATCAAGGCAGTATTCAAGGTACATGGTATAGTACAAGCACTCGAACCGGGAAATCAACAAGTTGAAGACAAAAAAAACGATATGGCAGTAGCCCTATTACTCCAAGCCATACCAGAAGAGCTTATGTTTCAAGTAGCTCAATTTGAAACTGCAAAAGATATCTGGGCGGCTTTAAAAACTCGCTATGTTAGAGTAGAGCGTGTGCGGGAGGCAAGACTTGAACAACTTGAAGTAGAATTTGAATCACTAAGGATGAAAGATACCGATTCGATTGACTCGTTTGCCGCCAAGATAAGTAAGTTGGTTACCAAGGCAGCAAGCATTGGAACAACCTACGGAGACAAGAAGTTGATAAGAAAACTCCTAGGATCAGCCCCGGCAAAATACATACCTATTGTTGCCTCAATCGAACAGTTTGCAGACCAAAAACCATGACTTTCCAAGAAGCGATTGGCAGGCTCAAAACCTTCGAGGATAGGATCAAAGGTACAGAAATTCCATCAGAAAGTCAAAGTAAACTAATGTTCACACGAGGTGAAACAAATTCAACCCACAAACCCTATGACAACTCTGGGGGGCGTGGACGGGGAAGCTATCCTCACCGTGGACGGGGTCGAGGACGAGGGCCAAGCCAGGGACGAGATATGAATCAAGGTCGAGAATCAAGCCAAGGGCGTGGGTCAAAAAATATGGGTCAAAGAGGCAACGATCATTGACGAAAGGAAAGAAGGATAAGTCTGAAATCCAATGCTTTCACTGTGATAAATTTGGTCATTATGCTTCGAACTGTCCAGAAAGGAAGAAGAACCAAGAAGCAAATCTTACTGAGACGGAAGAGATAGATCCCTCGCTATTCATGATGAAGTGCACCGGAGAGGAAGTTCTCCTGAACGAAGAAAAATTAATACCGAAAAAATTCAAATCAACAACGAATGAAGAAAATACCTGGTACCTAGACAACGGGGCTGTCACACCCCAACCTTAACGGCGGAAACGTCGAGATGTGAGGGTTAAGATTGTTCATGTCACACAACGCTAATTTAAAATGACAATATTATTAAATATCAATATTCATGACATACAATTAAGAAATAACATAAGTTCCAACAATCAACAAAACATAATAATTCCAACGTCAAAAGATAACAATTGTCATTTATTTTAATCTAGGTCCAATCCTAGATATAAGTAAGTCTTCAAAGCATGCTAAGCGGTATCAAGTCCTGAAACATGTTAAAAATAAAGATCAACATAATGTTGGTGAGTTTCCATAGATTTTCATACATAGATATATATCAAAGACGGCAATTTATGTCATAGGTTATTGAATAAAGTAAATAAAGATGGATGAACAAATATAACAATCAAACCTTGACAAATATGGTCATTACAAGATTACAAGATTAAACGATTAGCTAAGTGTATTTGGTTCCCATAGTGCTCAAGAATACGACACTAGGAGCCGGCAATACCTCGGCTTTAGCACCAAATAGGCTTGTCAGGCCCATAGATCTATGACGTCGCTAGGCTAGCAATAGTTAATGATTGTATATAACAAGAGTCATCACATGATAATTAAAAGTGTTCAAATAACCATGACAAATAAGATGAATTGCACAAGTGATTACAAGATTCAAAACGGGTTTACAAGTGTATTTATAATAAGGTCAACATGTTTTACCCCAAAAATGTGAAAATATATAAAAGGGGTATGAAAACTCACCTAGATTATAAGGATGAACAAATAAGAAAGTCTTGTATTAAACGCCGGAGATTCGTTAAAGTTCAAACTAAATGAACGACGTATTAAGTTAATCATGATTGGTACACAAGAATTCACGGTTTAAGTTTGTGATTAAATCATTAACCCATGATTTTAAATTATAAGATATATACATTTTTATTATTTTAATATTCAAATGTTTAAATAAGAATTTTAGTTATTAAAACCATTAATAAAAGTTAAACTTTTATTATTAAGATTTATTAAAATCATTCCTTTAAACACAATGGATGTGCATTTTAAATATGTACACATACAGGTTACTTTTCTTTTATATACACAAATCTAAACTTGTAAATATATATATATAATCTATACTTGTAAATATATCTATAAATTTACAAATAAAAGAAGGAGTTTAAATTATGATTTAAAAGGAAATATTTCTGAATAAATCTATAAATTAGTATAATTTATAAAAATGATTTTTATGTTAATTTAATAATATTTAAAATTTTTCTAAAATTAAATGAAACCACAAAACAAATTTTAAAAATAAACTGCAGGAGCCCGGGTTCGAACCCGAGACCTCCTGCCCACCACTCCAGGGTTTCAACCGGTGGGCCAAGGCCCTGATTTATCTTCTAAAACTTGATTAAATTTATAAAATCTATTTCTAACAAAAACCCCAATTAGGTTCAAGAACCCTAATTCTGGATTGATGCAATTGACCATCAATTCGTGTTTAATAGTGAAATTAACCATGGGGCTTTTGTTCCCCACATCACACCGAGTATAAATATGTATTTAATTTACCTGGTTTCGATTGGATTGAAGAAAACAGTAAGATGAATAGGGCGACGATGACTCGATGAACAAAATTGATGTGTATGTGTGTTTGGTAACAAATTGTTGTTTCAGGAAGTTCAAAGAAGTTGCCACGGACATTTGCCCTCTAATTTATAGCTTCAATTTGGCCGATTAGATGCCCAATGGCTCCAAACTTAATCTCGGGCGTTACCTTGGGTTTAGATGTATAATTTGGCCGTTTCAAATGAAATCCAACATGCCATTGAATGAGAAATGATTAAGTGAACGTTTCTATCTGTTTGATTGAGTTATTATTACGATTTAAGTGCGAAACCGATTTTTTTTTTTATGTGCTTCGGTTTCATGTTCGAGGCCTTCATATCCGCATTTAGAGTCCAATTAATACTCTCATTCATGTTGGAAATGGATTCCCGAGTCGATTGGGATCAATTTTAGGAATTAAAAGCTACGGTTTGAGGGGTTTAAAGCTCGCCGGCGTGTTGGCCGGAGTTGGCCGGAGTTGTTGCCGGAAAATCGGGGTGGGAGTTTGAGGTTTTAAAGAAATTAAACTTAAGTCCCCTGCAGTTTAAGATTTGTCATTTTAGTTCCAAAGTTTGAGTTTTAGTTTAAACAAAATTACAATTTAGTCCATGTGGTTTAAAGTTTTATTATTTTATGCCAAAAATTTGATTACAAGTTTTTCTTAATTTATAAATAGATTTTTATTTTATATAACTATTTTATTTATTTAATAAGTTATCTCTTATTAGTATTTTTTATTATTATTATTATTATTATTATTATTATTATTATCATAATAATTATTTTTATTAACATTATTACCATTATTATTATTATTATTATTATTATTATTATTATTATTATTATTATTATTTCATTATTATTATTTACTTAATTATTTAAGAATACCAAAAGAGATCAAGGTACAATAATTTTTAAACGAGTCCTCGCATTTGAGTTAATGACAAAACATACTTACAAGAGAGAACAAGGTTAACAAAACATTACATAAAATACGAGAGGTCACAGTCTCCCCAACTTTAAGGAATTTCGTCCCGAAATTAAAGATAAAACTAAACAAAAAGAAAGGGATATTTCTTCTTCATGTGATCCTCGCGTTCTCAAGTGAACTCATCTTCACGTTTGTTTTCCCAACGGACTTTGACGATCGGTGTTGTAGATGTACGGGTCTTCTTCAACGTTCGATCCATAATCTCGACAGGTTTCTCAACGAAGTGTAACGACTCGTCTATTTGGATCTCTTCCAGAAGAACATGCAAATTTTCATCAGCCAGACATTTCCTCAGGTTTGAGACTTGGAAGACAGGATGAACTCCGCTAAGTTCGGAAGGTAGTTCCAGTTTGTAAGCCACTTTCCTAATTCTTTTCAGAATTTTGAAAGGTCTTACAAAACGTGGGGCTAACTTACCTTTCTTCCCAAAGCGAACAACACCCTTCCATGGTGAGACCTTAAGAAGAACCATGTCATCGACTTGAAATTCCAACGGTTTGCGTCTTTTATCGCCATAACTCTTTTGACGACTTCTAGCCACCTCCAGGTTATTTCGAATTTTGGAGACTTTGTCGGTCGTTTCTTGAATAAATTCAGGACCAGTAATGAAGTTCTCACCTATGTCGGTCCAACAGATCGAAGAATGACATTTAAGACCATATAAAGCCTCGAATGGTGCCATCTTGATACTCGAGTGATAACTATTGTTATACGAGAATTCCGCTAAAGGCAGATGCGTATCCCAGTCACCACCAAAATCAAGGACATAAAGACGCAGTAAGTCCTCAAGGGTTTGGATTTTTTGCTTGGTTTGACCGTCCGTTTGAGGATGGTAAGCCGTGCTTAAATCCAATTGAGTACCCAAGAGTTCTTGCATGGAAGACCAGAAGTGTGAAGTGAATCGAGCATCACGATCGGAAATAATATGCAACGGCACACCATGACGACTCACAATTTCATCGATGTAGATACGAGCCAATCTTGAAACTTTGTATGTGTCTCGTATTGGTATGAAATGTGCCGTTTTGGTCAAACGGTCAACAATCACCCATATACTATCATGGCCACGAGGGGTACGTGGTAACTTGGTTATAAAATCCATGGATATGTGTTCCCATTTCCACATAGGGATTTCAGGTTGTTCAAGTAAACCACTAGGCCGTTGATGTTCAGCTTTGACTCTTGCACATGTGAGGCACTTGGAAACATAAGACGCGATATCTTTCTTCATTCCCTGCCACCAATATTGGCCACGCAAATCCATGTACATTTTATCGGATCCGGGATGAATAGAATATCGAGTTTGATGAGCTTCATTCATAATGAAGTGACGGAGATTATTGCGATTCGGAATCCAGAGTCAGTTCAAGAAATACCACATGCCATTCGGTTTTGTCTCCAGTTGGGACCGAACGTTATACGCCAGATCGTCATCTTTCCCTTCCTCGGTTAACGCCGCTTGTTGAGCCTCGCGGATGCAAAACTCGAGATCACTATCAATCCTTATGTTTTGAAGCATGATAGTGGCCTCGTTAACATCCACATGAATCTCGGTGTCAAATTATCCTAACGTGTCAAACCATTGTCTTCGATCTCGGATTTCTTGAAGCGAGACAGTCTTGTTGTGAATCTTTCGACTAAGCGCGTCGGCTACAACATTCGCCTTTCCAGGATGATAGCGAATGTCGCAGTCATAGTCGCTAATTAGTTCAACTTAACATCTTTGTCTCATGTTGAGATCCTTTTGATTAAACACGTGTTGAAGGCTCTTGTGATCGGTGTAGACTATGCATTGCCTTCCATAGAGATAATGTCACCAAATCTTCAAAGCAAATACCACGAAACCAAGTTCGAGATCATGAGTTGTGTAGTTCACTTCATGAACCTTCAATTGTCTCGACTCGTAAGCTATGACCTTACCTCGTTGCATAAGAACACAACCAAGACCTTGACTAGACGTGTCGCAATATACGGTGAAGTCATCGTTTCCATCGGGAAGGGTTAGGATAGGAGCATTACACAGTTTGTGTTTCAACATCTCGAACGCATCTTCTTGTTCGGGCCCCCACTCAAAAAGTCTATTCTTTTGAGTTAGCGTCGTAAGCGGTTTCGCAATCTTCGAAAAGTTTGCAATGAACCTACGGTAATAACCCGCTAAACCCAGAAAAGAACGAACCTCGGTTGGGGTCGTGGGAACACACCAATTCTTCACGGCTTCTATCTTTGCAGGATCAACGTGAATTCCTTGGCTATTCACCACATGTCCTAAGAATTGGACTTCTTCAAGCCAAAATTCGCACTTGGAGAACTTGGCATATATTCTTCAAAAGATCAAGGACTTAACGTAGGTGCGACTCGCGATCGGTCTTTGTCTTTGAATAGATGAGAATGTTATCAATAAACACGATCATGAATTTGTTCAAATACGGTTTACATACCCGATTCATGAGATCCATGAAGACAGCAGGTGCATTAGTCAAGCCAAAAGGCATAACCATGAACTCATAATATCCATATCGAGTACGAAACGCGGTCTTTCGAATATCATTGTCGTGAACACGTAATTGATGATATCCAGAACGTAGATCGATCTTCGAGAATTATGTAGCTCCTTGAAGTTGATCGAAAAGATCATCAATTTGAGGAAGAGGATAGTTCTTGATAGTGAGCTTGTTGAGTTCCCGGTAGTCGATGCACATACGGAAAGAACCATCTTTCTTCTTCACAAATAGCACAGGTGCACCCCATGGTGAAGAGCTAGGTCGAATGAAACCCTTATCGGTCAACTCTTGCAGTTGACTAGCTAGTTCTTGCATTTCAGATGGTGCAAGATGATAAGGCGACTTAGCCACGGGATTTGCACTAGGAATCAGGTCGATTTTGAATTCAACTTCTCGCACGGGAGGTAACCCACCAAGATCCTCGGGAAACATCTCGGGAAAATCCCGCACGACAGGTATATCCTTTAGTTCTTTACCCTTGGCTTTCGTGTTGATTACGTAAGCCATGAAAACTACGTAGTTTTTACTTAAGCACTTGCGGGCCTTGATACAAGACATGAGTTTGAGTCTTTGGGATGATCTCTCCCCAAAAACTTTTAAGGTATCACCCGATGGTAAAGGAATTCGAATACACTTCTCAAAGCATATAATTTCCGCATGTTGCTTGGCTAACCAATCCATGCCGATAATAACATCGAAGCTCCCTAGTTGCATAGGAATAAGGTCGATAAGAAATTCATGCTCGTTAAGACTTAAGACACAATCGCGTATCACGACGTCGACCTCAATAGATTTGCCATCGGCGACTTCGACCGTAAAGGATCTTTCTAAGTTAGAACGCAGCTTAGAAAGAATAGGCTCGAACTCTAAAGACACGAAACTCTTATCCGCACCCGAATCAAAAAGTATAGAGGCGTATCTACTATTTACAAGGTACATACCTGCTCAAATAATGAACTATCATTGGCACATGGAAAGCAGGCAGGAATTTTACAAGATAAAGAACGATTAAAGGAAAATAGAGACGTACCATTCACTACGTCGTTGTTGGCTTGGGCTTGGTTGGCATTGATGTTGAAAGCCCTTCCTCGAGCCTGTGGCACATTTCCCGCATTGCGAGGACATTGTGGACGGAAATGTCCAGGTTCACCACAGTTGTAGCAGACTCGATTGACAATCAAAGCAGCATTATTCGGGGCACGATGGCAAGTTGCCACCAAATGACCATACTTCCCACACAAAGAGCAAATTCGGCAAGGAGTATTCCCCGCATGATGGTACTTGCAGGTGTTGCACATCGGGTATGGCCCAGTATAAGCCCTTGCCACAGGGGCTTGATTTGCAATGACAGCTTGCCTTTGAGGGGCATTTGGTGCTGTCATCGCATAGTTACGGGCTGGTGTGAATTTGCGCTTCTTGCCCTTAAAAGACGACTCGGTCTTCACCTCCTTTGTTGCCTCGGGAGTCACCTTCACTGTAGACTTATCACCCTTCATCGTCAAGGTACCAGCCTTAATATGGTTTTCAGTAAGCTGGGCAGTGATATTGATCGCTTCCTCCAAAGTTGTGGGCCTACTTCCTACCACAGCATCTTGAATTTGAGGTGGTACCCCCTTGATAAATTTCTCGATGTTGCAGGGTACAGTATCCACCATATGTGGTAGAAGCATGCTCAATTCATGATGCCAGGTGGAATAAGCCAAATGATTCCCGCTATCTTGTTTGAGGTTCCAAAATTCCTCCTCCAACTTTTGTAATTCACTCCTTGGGCAGAACTTTTGGATCATGATATTCTTGAACTCCTCCCAAGTGAGTGCCAATGCAACCTCAGTACCACGGTTTCGCTTCTCACTATTCCACCAAGTGAGTGCCTGTTGTTGAAGGACACTAGTGGCATATAGAACCTTGAGCTCTTCAGGACACTCGCTATTGATGAAGGTATTCTCCATACTTTCGAACCACTCGAGAAGTCTAGTGGCTCCTTTTTTACCACTAAAGTTAGTGGGCTTGCACGAGTTGAAGTGCTTGAAAGTGCAGGTGCAGTTGTTCCCACCTTGGTTATTGATATTCTCCCCATGACCATTGTTGTCATCACCACCATTGATTCCATTGGCGTTGTTGCTGATGATTGGTTAATATGCATGCACTTAGTATAGTTAATATTGTATTTTTAATATATTTTATATGTCGAACAATATTACTTTGTTGCGTGTTTGAAATGTAGAATAAATGAAGCTTAATGGACATTATTTGAGAAGGATACAAAGGATACCAAGACTACGGGTTAAAAGGTGCTGAAAATAAAGAAAACTGTGCAAACTGCAGGGAGGCCGTAAGCTACGGCCTAAGGCCGTAACTTACGGCCCTGTGCTAAGTCCGTCTGTGAACCCCGTAAGATAAGAGGTTTGGTCGTCTGGGTGAAGGTAGACCGTAAGTTACGGCCTATAGGCCGTAAGTTACGGTCGACGGTGATATTTTGAGGGTTATTTCAAATTTCAAAACCTATTTAAACCCTAACATTAGGGTTTCAGAAAAACACTGACCCCCAACCCCAAGAACGAATCTTGGAGCATTTTTGAGTCATTAAAACCCTCTCTAATCATCAAGTGATCGAGGATTCGTATGCAAAAAGACAAGATTGAAGCGATTATGATGAAGATGCAAGGCTAAACCACCCGTGATCATCCCTGGGTGGACGGTTTGTGATTGGATTATGCATGCGTATGTGTTTACCTAGTCAAGACATAAACTTTGATTGTTTAACAACTTTTATTCGTTTATGTGTTTTGAACTATGTGTTGATTAAAGATTCGTGTTAGTTGATTTGATTATTACTTATCAAGTTATCAGTTTTACATTGTTAACCATTAAGTAGTAATTAGGTTATCTTTATTAATTGGTGATTGCAAATAAAGTTTCTAGATTGTGGCATTAGTTAGTTTACTAGTTAATTTACATAATCGGATATCAAGTACGCAATTACTTTTCAACATACGTGATAAGCAAGTTATGTCTATGTAACTTCAAGATTGGGTAAAACTTTAGCTATATATTCATTTACATTCCTGAAACCCGGGTGTGATCCCTTTTCATCGCAATAGTTTTCAACCAAGTCTAAGTTTCGTCTTGCGTCATAAGTGATTATTTTTATTGGTAATTTCATTTAGTTCTAATTTACAGTTTAGTGACAATAGTAAGTAAGTAAATTTTGAATCAGTTACGCGTGACACCACTCCTCGTGGGATCGACACCCTATTTACCCTAACTAGTTAAGGTATTTAGGAATCATAAAACAAGCAAAATTCTTTTCTTTTTTGATCGGGTCTTCGACACCGATCAAATTTTGGCGCCGTTGCCGGGGAGACTGTGCGCTTGGTGTTTAGTTTAATTGATTGCTTTAGTTTTTATTTTGTTTAATTGCATGTGTTTTGTTTTGCTTTGTTTTTCTTTCTGTTCTTTGTTACGCTTGGTGTGTTTCAGTGTGCAGGTGACAGGGTGCATGCATACGCGTTATTCGGGTCGGAAATCACCACTTGTTTTTGATCCAGAGATTGAGAGATCAGCAAGAGAAAATCGTGTTTTGCATAGAACGGGAATTCCAATGCCACCAATTTCTCTTGCCATTGAACAAGCAGTTTCTAGTTCATCTTAGTCAATAGAGATGGAACCGGTAAATGTTTCACAAGGAGGAAATGTAGCTCCGAACCAAAACCCACCCATGAACCCTAATAACCAAAACCAAAACCCAAATCCACCCCACCACCAAATAACAACCGCAACAACAACAATAACCTAAATCAACCACCACCCAACAATAACCTGAACCAAAACAACCTCAATCAAGGAAACGATTTTGATCATGTGAGCATGCATAGTGTTCATACGGGTGATGAAGATTATGAAGATGAGTGAAATAATAATGAAGAACCATATAATGATGCAAATTATAACAATTGGGATGGACATTTTGGGGGAGGTGGTGGATATAATGGAAACAACAATTGGGGACATGACCAATACGGGTGGAATGCACCACCTATCAATCAATAACGGGGTGGGGTTAATAATCATAATGTCAACCAACAAAGAAGACCTCAGAGAGCTCCTGTACAAGGCGTGGATAGTCATTTCAGACCAGCTATTTCTGAAAACCCGAATCCTATTGCACCTCCAAATCGTAGAGGAAGATCTTTTGACGTACGCCCTCACTATCTCACTATTCTTCCCGCGTTTAGAGGTACTGCAAAAGAAGAACCATATGTACATCTTGCTGAATTTGATGCAATAAGTAGCACTATCGGCGGAAATCACTTTACACAAGATGAAGTGAGACTTAGATTATTCCAATTTACTTTGAAAGACAGAGCTAAGCAATGGTTTCTCATACTACCTGATAATAGTATTCATACATGGCAAGAGATGCAAAGAGTTTTTCTTGAAGAATATTATTCTATGGGCAAGACTAGTGATGCAAGAGATGCTACTCGATCATTTCAACAACAAATGGGTGAACAATTCCATGAGGCATTTACAAGATTCAAAGAGTTGATCCGCATGTGCCCTCATCATGGCATTGAAAGGTGGGAATTGATTAAGGCATTTTTAGATGGATTAACACCGAAGGAAAGAAAATATTTGTACTCCACAAGTCATGGTACGTTCTTATCTAATCATGAAGACATGGATTGGGAGTTTTTAGAAAGAATGTGCAAGAACTCCAAGGCTCAAGCTTCGGCTAGCAGAAGGTCAAAACCTGCTCCAGCAAGATCAACTACCATTGACCATGAGACTAAAGAAAGAATTGCTTTTTTGGAAAGGCAATTGGCCAAGCTGGGACGTGGGGGAGCCAAAGATGTAGCTTCAGTTGGATTTGATGTGTGTAATGAATGTGGGGAATTGGGGCATTTAAATGCAGATTGTCCGTTGTTGCTGGGACAACATAAGAAGTGAATCAAGTATATGGAGAGAGAAAGCAGTTTGATATGAACTCCAATACTTATCACCCCAGATTGAGGAATCATCCTAATTTTAGGTATGGAAATGCTACTAACCAAATGAACCCAAACTTTCAAGGTTACAATCAAGGTAATCAGCCGTATCCAAACCGCCAACAAGGGAATTATCAGGGTGGCTCTCAAAGAAATTCCTACAATCAAAGTGGCTACAATCAAGGTGGTCAACAAAACACCTCATCTAAGAATTACCAAGGTAATCAAACGGGAACATTAAGTAATGATGATTCTATAAACTCAAAGTTGGATGCACTTATGAACATGATGAAGGAAAATAAGAAGGAGAATGAAATAAGAGATAAAGCATATGAAGCATTGAACAAACAAGTGGGACAACTTGCACAAGATATTGCTCAAATTAGAAAGAACCTGGGCAAATTACCAAGTGATACAACAGTGAACCCACAGCATCAAAGCTCTAATGGGAAACATCATGTCAATCAGGTAAGTACTCTACGTAATGGTAAGGTATATGACAACAAAGTCATTCCTCCACCACCTTTTGTAGAAGGAGTGGTGGAGGATGTTGATGAAAGTGTAAATAGTGATGATGAGCATGAAACTGTTGTGTCTAAACCATCAAAGAAAGTAACTTTTTCAGAAAACCCTAAACTGGTTTTAAATGATGAACTAAAGGAAAACAAGGATAAAGGTGTGAAGGCTAATACCATTCCTTATCCAGCAGCTTTAATTGATCCAGTGAAAGCTTCATCTATCAATAAAAGAGGCCCACAACAAGAAGAAATATGGGAAGTTTTCAAACAAGTTAAAATCAATCTACCTCTTTTAGATGCAATTAAACAGGTTCCTGCTTATGCAAAGTACTTGAAAGATATGTGCACTCAGAAAAGAAACCATAAGTTTCCTAAGAAACTTGATGTGCCCGCAAATGTGAGTGTCATTCTATCAGGTGCCCTTCCACCAAAGCTTCGGGATCCAGGAGCGCCGGTTATTCCCATTCAAGTGGGTGACTTTAAAATGGCTAGGGCATTGTTGGATCTCGGAGCCAGTGTTAGTATCCTACCAGGGAGTTTATATGACCAATATGACTTTGGTCCACTTCAAAAAGCCGAAACCACCGTGGTTTTGGCTGATCTTACTCTTAAACTCCCCCATGGAATAGTAACCGATGTAATTGTAAAGGTGGAAGATTTTTACTATCCTGTGGATTTCTTGGTTCTTATTATGCGGCTATTGATAATAACAAACAATCTAACGTCATTCTTGGCCGACCGTTCTTAGCAACCGCAAATGCTCAAATTAATTGTAGAAATGGAACAGTCGACATGACATTTGGAAACCGTAAGTTAAGAGTCAATGTTTATGAAAATGCATCTAATTCTCCGGTTGGTAATGAATGCTTTATGGCGGACATTATTGACGGGTGTGATCCTCATAAAAATGAGGATAGCACCAAGGAGACATGTGTTTTATGTGACAGGGAAGATGCTGAATTTGTGCAACAGTTGGAGGAAGAAGAAAAGCAACTGGAGGTATTGGCAATTCAAGAAGGTAGACCACCATGGACTCATCAAGTGGAGCCTCTACTCGAGCAAATTGACTCAAAGCTGAAGCCATCGTTAGAAAGTTTCCTAATTATGGAACTCAAGGAGTTGCCAAAGCATCTAAAGTATGCATTCCTCGAAAAGACCAAACATTACCGGTGATAATTGCATCAGATTTAGAGAATGATCAAGAGGAAGCACTGTTGAAGGTATTAGAAGAGCACAAGGCGGCAATTGGATGGACCATAGCGATTTGAAAGGTATTAGTCCATCAATTGTTATGCATAAAATTATTACTGATGCAGATGCAAAACCCGCACGTGACACACAAAGAAGGCTCAATCCCAACATGAGGGAAGTTGTCAAGAAAGAGGTATTAAAATGGTTAGATGCCGGAATCATTTACCCTATTTCCGATAGCACATGGGTAAGTCCGACACAGATGGTGCCCAAGAAATCGGGCATCCAAATTGTAAAAGATGCACAAGGTGAGCATGTTGCTACTCGACCCGTTACCGGGTGGCGGGTATGCATTGATTATAGAAAGTTAAACGCAGCTACCTCTAAAGATCACTTCCCGCTCCCTTTCATAGATCAAATAGTTGAGAAGCTAGCAGGTCAGAAGTTTTATTACTTTTTAGATGGTTAGTCAGGGTATAATCAAATTGCCATTCATCCTGATGATCAACAAAAGACAACGTTTACGTGTCCATATGGTACTTTCACGTTTAGGCGAATGCCATTTGGACTTTGTAACGCCCCAGCCACCTTTCAAAGGTGTATGATGAGTATCTTTTCAGATATGGTTGGGGAGTCTTTGGAGATTTTATGGATGACTTTTCAATATTTGGTCCATCGTTTGACAGTTGTCTCATACAATTAACCAAAGTATTGAAGCGATGTGTCGAAACTAATTTGGTTTTAAGTTGGGAAAAAAGTCATTTTATGGTTCAAGAGGGTATTGTTCTAGGACATGTCATTTCTAAACATGGGATAGAGGTTGATCATGCAAAAATCAAAGTAATTTCAACTTTACCTTCCCCCACGAATGTCAAAGGCATACGTTCATTCTTGGGTCATGCGGGATTTTATAGGAGATTTATAAAGGGATTTAGCACAATCACCAAACCGTTATGTAATTTGCTTTTAAAAATGTGCCCTTTGTTTTTGATGAAGAATGTTTAAAAGCTTTTACAACACTTAAGAAAAATTGGTTGAAGCCCCGATTCTGCAAGCACCAAATTGGTCATTACCATTTGAAATTATGTGTGATGCTAGTGATTTCGCAATCGGGGCTGTATTGGGGCAACGGGTAGACAAGAAACCCGTAGCAATTTATTATGCTAGTAAGACATTAGATGGTGCTCAATTGAATTACACGACTACTGAAAAAGAATTGCTTGCAGTGGTATATGCTCTTGATAAGTTCAGGTCGTATATTTGGGGAAGCAAAGTCATTATATATTCAGACCATAGTGCAGTGAAGTATTTGATGGAGAAGAAGGATGCCAAGCCAAGGTTGATTCGATGGGTCTTGCTATTACAAGAGTTTGATTTGGAGATACGCGAAAAGAAAGGGTGTGAGAATGTTGTAGCTGACACCTATCCAGAATTGTATGGAGAGGAGGATGATTCTAAAGCGATAAATGAAACATTTCCTGATGAGCACTATTAGCAATCTCCACTTTTCCTTGGTTTGCTAACATAGTTAATTATTTGGCTACAGGTATAGTTCCAGATCATTGGTCAAAGAGGAAAAGACAACAATTTCTAGCTCAAGCAAAGCATTACATTTGGGATGAACCGGACCTTTTTAAAGTTGGTGCTGATCAGATTATCAGAAGATGTGTGCCAGAAGAGGAAGTGCAAAAAGTGTTGACACTAACCCATTCGTCTGCATGTGGAGGACATTTTAGTGGTCACAAGACCGGGCATAAGATTCTATCTTGCGGGTTATTCTGGCCCACAATTTTTAAAGATGCTTCAATTTATGCTAAACAATGTTTAAGATGCCAGCAACTTGGTAGTATCTCCAAACGGGATGAGATGCCCATGAAACCAATCCTCGTAGTTGACATTTTTGACGTTTGGGGGATTGATTTCATGGGACCACTCCCGAATTCACATGGAAATTATTATATTTTAGTAGCAGTGGATTAAGTGTCTAAGTGGATTGAGGCCATTGCTACTAAAACAAACGACCATACTGTTGTTTGCAAATTTGTACAAACCAATATTTTCTCAAGATTTGGCATCCCTCGTGTGATCATAAGTGATGGGGGGTCTCATTTTAAAAACTTTAACTTTGGAAAGTTGCTCAAACGGTATGGTGTAAATCATCGAGTCGCAACACCATACCACCCACAAACAAGTGGTCAGGTTGAGGTTTCGAATAGGCAAATTAAAGAGATTTTGCAAAAGACGGTAAGAACCGACCAAAGGATTGGTCTTTACGTTTAAATGATGCTTTATGGGCATACCGAACCGCTTTCAAAACACCTATTGGAACCACACCATATCGCTTGGTTTATGGGAAAGGTTGCCATTTACCTGTCGAGTTAGCTCACCGTGCATTGTGGGCAGTGCAAGCTGTCAACATGGATTATGAAACTGCAGGTAAGGAGAGAAAGTTGCAGCTGTGTGAATTGGAAGAATTAAGGAACGAAGCATTTGATTGTGCATCAGTGTATAAAGACAGAATGAAAGCTGTTCACGATGCCAAAATCCGAAGGAAATTGTTTGAAGTAGACCAGAAGGTGTGGCTGTACAATTCCAAACTTAAATTCTTTCCAGGCAAACTTAAAAGCAAATGGACAGGCCCGTTTATTGTTACACGAGTTGGCCACTTTGGAGATATTGAAATTGAAGATCTGAAAGATCATACAAGGCGTGTGGTGAATGGTCATAGATTGAAACCATATTTGGAGGCGACTGACATCAACAAGGTACAAATGGATTCGGTGAAATTCCTTGTGGATTCACCAACATATGCGACAAACTAGTATATCAGGTACGGTCTGGCTGAAGACCTAAAACTTAGCGCTTTCCGAGAGGCAACTCGGAGAACTTTGTGGGTATGTTCACTAGAAACCCTCACGAGACTTAACTCGTCCCTCGGGCCTACCGAGAGGTTTAAAAGGCTTGTTGCATATGCTAAATGCAACCGTGATTCCTACGAAAGCGAGTTTCGGAATTTTATTTTAGATTCGTCAATTATTGTGTCTTTGTATTTGTGTAGTTGGTATGTCTTGCGTTTTAGTCTTTGGATGCATACTAATCAGCAGGTGGAAGTCTTTGGATTTTCAGGTAAATATAGGTGCGATTGAGGGCAATGCACAATTAGTGGGGAGTGGCAATGTTTTTCACCGACTAAATAACAAAAGAACGATAATTAGTTTTTCAAATAGTTTCATGCGTTTTTTTATGGTCATACTTTTTTTATACATTTACAAGTCCAAAAAAAAAAAGGGGGGTGTAACTTACGGCCTATGGCCGTAAGCTACGGCCTATGCCAATGCGGACGGTCCAAGCTTCTGCCTTACGGTCACCACAAACGGTCTCAGCATAACACAAGAGACCGTAAGCTACGGCCTTAGGCCGTAACTTACGGCCTGTCGAGGCTGGGCACATCTTGACCGCATTATTACATAAAAACCCGACCCAATCCCAATTTCCACAAACCCCTTTTGTTTTTAACTCCAATCCACCACCAAAATCTCAGTTTTACTCATCCACCTTCACCTTCCTTCTCAAAAACACTCAAGAACCCTAGTTCTTCCCCCTCACATAACTTCTTCAATTCTTCATCAAAACATACGAAATTCATATGCATCTGGGTTAATTTCTCGAGACAAACACAACCCATGGTGTAGTTTTCTCCAATTCATGGTCGTTTGTTAGATCTAGTTACAAGAGGACTCGAGAGTTTTGGGGGTTTTGGTGACATTGTTGTCAAGGTTGCATTTTTCTTTGTAGACATCACTTTAACAACAACAAGGTATGTTATTTACTGATTTCCGCTTATCATTGAAGGTACTCACTTACTTATGATGATTATTGAGTAAATTTATCGGAAACATGGCATGTTTTGCGTTGTTGAAACCATGAATTACATGATGTTAGTACAACTAGGTTGCTTGGGACATATCACAGGTTTTACATTAATTTGTAGAAATTAACGAATGGTTGATATCAATGTGGTAGTAAGATTCAAGTGTGGGGAAGATTTTGGGTTAAGGGTTACTTGTAGGTGTTATTATCGTTAGATCTTTTGAATTGGCATGTTCTATGTGTATAATGGGAGAACCTTGAATGGTTAATGTCGATAGTCAAAGGGTGAAATGGTATCTAGGTTGGTCACTTAGTTCATGCTGCTATGAATGTGTTATGTTGAGAATTATGATGATTACAAACACAATGAGTAGTAATAAGATATATACCACTTTTCTTTGATGGAATTGGTATCTTTGTTTAAGGTTTAAACTCCTTTTTCAACAAGTAAAAGAAGCATGTAAAAGATTATCACTAACGACATCATAAACTATCATACACGTTAATTACTGATAAGTAACTTAATCATTGTTTGATTGCAGGATCGATGGCAGGTAATAACCAAAAAGGTAAAGGGAAAGCGGTTGCTTCGACATCAGGCACTAAAAGGAGAAAGTTTCCTGAATCGAATCCACCTAGGACTGAGGAAGAAGACACTGATATGGAGGAAGAAGAAGAGTCTGGAGATGAGGAAGAATATGATGAGGATGGATTACCCGAGTGGAGAAAAAGTAGATGTTTATCCTCATTTGCAGAAGAAATTCAACCTTTACTGTATCATAAGAAGATGAGGGACATTAAAGGGTCACTTCAATCCCTCATGATCTGTGAGAGGCAAATTAATCAAGATCATTTTGACAAATTCGGATTCCTGATTGCTTTACAAGATTGGGATGGGAAGAACACATGACTTTTAACAATGATGGGAGCGATGACATTTACATGGATGCAATTATAGAGTGGATGTCAACACTTCAAAAGAAGCCAGGAAACAACCCACCGGAGACAATAGAGTTAGTAGGAAAGGTCAATGGCAAACCCGTAACATTATCATTTGAGACCTTGAGTAGAATAGCCAACTTCGACACGGGGGCCGAAGATGATGAACCATATGAGTATCCCTCCGATGCATTACTAGCTTGTAAGAAAGCCAATGAAGACACGTGGAGAGATATGATCAGAGAACTGTTTGTTGTGCCTCAAGGCACAAATGTAGCAAGATGGCCTCTACGTCGGCAACATCTCAAACCATTACCCAAGTTACTTATGATATTTTTAAACCAGAATGTAATGCCCCGACTAGGTGATAAAGGGTCAGTCAGATTGTATGAAGTGATGATTTTGCATGCCTTGTGACGGGAACACCCGTCCTATCAGCCCGTCATCTTATCTTGTGGAATGTGTGGGAAACCAGAGAAAAAGCTGATAGGAAATCTGTTCCACATTGTCGACTGCTCTCCAAATTGCTAAAAAGGGCTAATGTGTTGCCCCGCAGAGTGAAACCTCAGAAATTTAAGCACGTACTATTCCGCCTAGATACATTAGCAGCTACAGAATGGTTGTATCAAGAGACCGCACGTATTTACCGGTTGACCGACAGAAAAAGTGGGCGATGCATGGAGGTATTGAAAGAAGATGCTGAGGAAGAAGAACGAGTGGAGCCGACAGCTTGCGGCAGCGGAGGATGTGCCTCGCGAGGACTGGAGACCTCATTAACGTAGTGATGGGAACGCAATAGCACAAGCGCGTCCCACTAATTTTAATCGATGGACTGACTGTGAGCAAATTATGTTTGACAGGCAAACGCAGGAAATTGAAGAAAATCGGAGGAACAGGCGAACAATGATGTATACTCAAGAGCTCTACCGGAATGAAGACTTCAGATATCATGAACAGATTCGACATTATCACGACTTCCAGCAGGGTCTGCCATACACCGAGAGGCCTCACCCGACTGACTGGCGATCTCCTGATCTTGTTCCATATGCGCAAAGCCATCAGATACCCCATTACCCTCAATCAACTCCATCAGAATGGGTGCCATATGACACTAACATGGGTCAAGCACATGGTAGTTCTACTCAAGCCGACCCATATGACATGAGGAGCATCCAGCGGAGTTTGTATGAGAGCATGTTTGGTCAGCCATACCCCCGACCATCACTGATCACATGAGATCAGGTCCACGTGCTTTTCTCTGAACTTATGCTATTATGATGTTTAAGTTGTCACTTCTTGTCTTTAGTTGTGTTATGTGGACTGGTTGTTTTCTTCTATGTACTTGGTGGCGTAACAAACTTGTTGTTTTGGGAATGTGTTAATTTGCATTTTAGTTAATGTCGAGTCTCAGTATGCATAACACAATTATAAGGGATTTAACTTTGCACTTGGGGGAACTAAGGTCCTAATAAACTCATTCTACATTGGGGACAATGAGTCCAAGTGTGGGGATGAGGTGTTTAAAATCTTAAAATTTAGAAAAGTTGAAAATATTTTGAAAAAAAAAAAAAAAAAAAAAACAAATAATAATTGTGCATTAAACCTAATTTCTCAATAAATCGCTAAATATCACTTGCTTGTGTATAGGTAGAGATCCCTTGGCATGGTTAGCTATAAGTGACAGGAAGGTATGCCCAATTGGTAGCTTTATAAAATTAAGTAGGATTGCCTTGTTAAGTATAACGAACTAGAAGTGACAACATGCATGTGTCACATCCTTAACCCATTCCTTCGTTTCCGTGAGAACTTGAGCCTAATTGAGCATTTTCCATGATATATCTAGTTGCTCTTTTCTTATTATATTTAGTGTTTACCATAATATGCATCTATTTTAGAACTCGTGTAACTAATACATGTCGAGATCATGAACCATTACTTTGCACAAACGTGATAGAGGCATTAGGATAGCTATTTTGTTTAAACCATTTCATTTGACTCCCCTACCCTAACATTTTCCCCTTAGACGCCCCTTTGAGCCTCAACGTGTCATTTGAATGAGCCACATCATTAACCCTATTAAACCTTTAGCCTTTTTAATTAAGCCGCGTGGTGAAATCCAATTTGTTACATGTCTAAGTTGTTTGAAAAAAAAATTGAAAAAAAAATGGCTATGTATGAGATTAAAATGACCAAAGTATGAAGCAACAAAAATAATGTGAATTCTTGTAGTGTGTTCGGGTCAATGTGATCCAAGTTATAATAGTTCTTAAATTTAGCATGTTTGAATTGGATTTCATTCACCATCTACCACGTTAGATCCTTTTGCATACCCTTAACCCTAGCCTAATAGTACAACCCGTAAAAGACCTCTTGATTTGTGTATTGTAGTGCGTTAGTTGATGGAGATGTGATTGTTATACGAGCTTATGATAATAATGTGCATTACTGGTTTGAGTGTTCCAGATATACTAGTATATAATCACCAGTCCAGAAATCAACCCGAGAGGAGTGATCATTGTGAGAGGGTGAATGCATGTGTGTTGGAAACCGAAGGTAAGTTATGCTTGGTTAGGTAATCCTAAGATTTCAAACAAGCGGCTACTTGTTGGGTTGTCAATCTTGAATAATATAAACATTAGAGCCAGGTATGCCTTGGGATCTTAACTCACACAAGGTTAAGAGATTATTGATGCATTTGAGTAATTAATGTTAGAGTGTACAAGAGAGTTTGTTTGAGGGCAAACAAAAGGGTAAGTGTGGGGATGTGATGATTGGTTAATATGCATGCACTTAGTATAGTTAATATTGTATTTTTAATATATTTTATATGTCGAACAATATTACTTTGTTGCGTGTTTGAAATGTAGGATAAATGAAGCTTAACGGACATTATTTGAGAATGATACAAAGGATACCAAGACTACGGGTTGAAAGGTGCTGAAAATAAAGAAAACTGTGCAAACTGCGTGTTTGGAAGGTCGTAAGCTACGGCCTGAGGCCGTAACTTACGGCCCTGTGCTAAGTCCGTCTATGAACCTCGTAAGATAAGAGGTTTGGCCGTCTGGGTGAAGGTAGACCGTAAGTTACGGCCTATAGGCCGTAAGTTACGGTCGACGGCGATATTTTGAGGGTTATTTCAAATTTCAAAACCTATTTAAACCCTAACATTAGGGTTTCAAAAAAACACTGACCCCCAACCCCAAGAACGAATCTTGGAGCATTTTTGAGTCATTAAAACCCTCTCTAATCATCAAGTGATCGAGGATTCGTATGCAAAAAGACAAGATTGAAGCGATTATGATGAAGATGCAAGGCTAAACCACCCGTGATCATCCCTGGGTGGACGGTTTGTGATTGGATTATGCATGCGTATGTGTTTACCTAGTCAAGACATAAACTTTGATTGTTTAACAACTTTTATTCGTTTATGTGTTTTGAAGTATGTGTTGATTAAAGATTCGTGTTAGTTGATTTGATTATTACTTATCAAGTTATTAGTTTTACATTGTTAACCATTGAGTAGTAATTAGGTTATCTTCATTAATTGGTGATTGCAAATAAAGTTTCTAGATTGTGGCATTAGTTAGTTTACTAGTTAATTTACATAATCGGATATCAAGTTCGCAATTACTTTTCAACATACGTGATAAGCAAGTTATGTCTATGTAACTTCAAGATTGGGTAAAACATTAGCTATATATTCATTTACATTCCTGAAACCCGGGTGTGATCCCTTTTCATCGCAATAGTTTTCAACCAAGTCTAAGTTTCGTCTTGCGTCATAAAGTGATTATTTTTATTGGTAATTTCATTTAGTTCTAATTTACAGTTTAGTGACAATAGTAAGTAAGTAAATTTTGAATCAGTTACGCGTGACACCATCCACGGACTCCTCGTGGGATCGACACCCTATTTACCCTAACTAGTTAAGGTATTTAGGAATCATAAAACAAGCAAAATTCTTTTCTTTTTGATTTCTTTTTTGATTGGGTATTCGACACCGATCAGTTGCTGTTATTGGCCATTAAGGTGCTACTAAGTTCAGCAACCATAGTCGGGAGTACAACAGCCATTTGACTGGCGATCATTGCAGCAAGTTTGCGGTCGGAGGTAGCACGCTTTCCATGATGACGAGACATTCTATAAGATGGAAATAAAGAAAATATTAGTATTCGGAACTAAACCAGTTCAGGAAATCAAATTTTTTGATATTTTAAAGATAACCAGGATGGTTCCATTTGGTACCACATAGCCAATAGGAACATGGACACGTCGAGGTGACTTAATCCCAATTACCCTGGAGAAGATGTGTATGTTGACCATAATTTAGCACTCATTCCAGAAATCCCCAGGGAAGCATAACAGGTCTCGCAATGAGATTTATACGAAATGCTTGCCTTAGCCCGAGGGCCTTTTGCCAGGAAATCTAGAATACAGGTGTTTATGTGTCACACACTTCCCTATAGGCTACTAGAATTAAAACCTTGATGAGATTTTCAAGATTTAAACATATCGTCTAAGGTATTTTCTCCACTCGATAAGATGCGTAAAAAAAATTCCACACGTAGTCGAGAATAAGATTTAGAAAAGATTAGACGTGGTAGAACTTAAAGGCATAAGAAGAAGATTAGGGAGTTGGGTAGACAAAGTTCAAGGCATAATCCTAAGGCACTATTTTTAAATAATAACAAATAGCAGATAAGGAATTGATCATGCAACATGTGATAGGCATATAAGGATACTTACAAGATCATAGCAATTGTCAAGTAAAGGGTCCCTAGTTTAACCATAGTCTAGGCCACCATTTCTAATAACCTAAATCCCTATAGTTATGGGCTTTGATACCAATCTGTCACACCCCAACCTTAACGGCGAAAACTTCGAGATGTGAGGGTTAAGATTGTTCATGCCACACAATGCTAATTTAAAATGACAATATTATTAAATATCAATATTTATGACATAAAATTAAGAAATAACATAAGTTCCAACAATCAACAAAACATAAAAATTCCAACGTCAAAAGATAACAATTGTCATTTATTTTAATCTAGGTCCAATCCTAGATGTAAGTAAGTCTTCAAAGCATGCTAAGCGGTATCAAGTCCTGAAACATGTTAAAAATAAAGGTCAACATAATGTTGGTGAGTTTCCATAGATTTTCATACATAGATATATATCAAAGACGGCAATTCATGTCATAGGTTACTGAATAAAGTAAATAAAGATGGATGAACAAATGTAACAATCAAACCTTGACAAATATGGCCATTACAAGATTACAAGATTAAACGATTAGCTAAGTGTATTTGGTTCCCATAGTGCTCAAGAATACGACACTAGGAGCCGACAATACCTCGGCTTTAGCACCAAATAGGCTTATCAGGCCTATTGATCTATGACGTCGCTAGGCTAGCAATAGTTAATGATTGTATATAACAAGAGTCATCACATGATAATTTAAGTGTTCAAATAACCATGACAAATAAGATGAATTGCACAAGTGATTACAAGATTCAAAACGGGTTTACAAGTGTATTTATAATAAGGTCAACATGTTTCACCTCAAAAGAGTAAAAATATATAAAAGGGGTATGAAAACTCACCTAGATTATAAGGATGAACAAATAAGAAAGTCTTGTATTAAACGCCGGAGATTCGTTAAAGTTCAACCTAAATGAACGACGTATTAAGTTAATCATCATTGGTACATAGGAATTCACGGTTTAAGTTTGTGATTAAATCATTAACCCATGATTTTAAATTATAAGATATATACATTTTTATTATTTTAATATTCAAATGTTTAAATAAGAATTTTAATGATTAAAACCATTAATAAAAGTTAAACTTTTATTATTAAGATTTATTATTTACTATATGTTAAAATAGTAAGTTTGTAAATTTAAATGATTAAAATCATTCCTTTAAACACAATGGATGTGCATTTTAAATATGTACACATACAGGTTACTTTTCTTCTATATACACAAATCTAAACTTGTAAATATATATATATATATATATATATATATATATATATATATATATATATATATATATATATATATATATATATATATATATATATATATAATCTATACTTGTAAATATATCTATAAATTTACAAATAAAAGGAGTTTAAATTATGATTTAAAAG
This sequence comes from Flaveria sonorensis, assembly GCA_025506505.1. Lineage (NCBI taxonomy): Eukaryota > Viridiplantae > Streptophyta > Magnoliopsida > Asterales > Asteraceae > Flaveria > Flaveria sonorensis. The sequence goes on along the minus strand of CM046428.1, from coordinate 2,690,089 downwards.
GAAATATTTCTGAATAAATCTATAAATTAGTATAATTTATAAAAATGATTTTTATGTTAATTTAATAATATTTAAAAATTTTCTGAAATTAAATGAAACCACAAAACAAATTTTAAAAATAAACTGCAGGAGCCCGAGTTCGAACCCGGGACCTCCTGCCCACCACTCCAGGGTTTCAACCGGTGGGCCAAGGCCCTGATTTATCTTCTAAAAGTTGATTAAATTTATAAAATCTATTTCTAACAAAAACCCCAAATTAGGTTCAAGAACCCTAATTCTGGATTGATGCAATTGACCATCAATTCGCGTTTAATAGTGAAATTAACCATGGGGCTTTTGTTCCCCACATCACACCAAGTATAAATATGAATTTAATTTACCTGGTTTCGATTGGATTGAAGAAAACAGTAAGATGAATAGGCCGACGATGACTCGATGAACAAAATCGATGTGTATGTGTGTTTGGTAACAAATTGTTGTTTCAGGAAGTTCAAAGAAGTTGCCATGGACATTTGCCCTCTAATTTATAGCTTCAATTTGTCCGATTAGATGCCTAATGGCTCCAAATTTAATCTCGGGCGTTACCTTGGGTTTAGATGTATAATTTGCCGTTTCAAATGAAATCCAACATGCCATTGAATGCAAATGATTAAGTGAACGTTTCTATCTGTTTGATTGAGTTATTATTACGATTTAAGTGCGAAACCGATTTTTTTTTTTTTTTTTTTTGATGTGCTTCGGTTTCATGTTCGAGGCCTTCATATCCGCATTTAGAGTCCAATTAATACTCTCATTCATGTTGGAAATGGATTCCCGAGTCGATTGGGATCAATTTTAGGAATTAAAAGCTACGGCTTGAGGGGTTTAAAGCTCGTCGGCGTGTTGGCCGAAGTTGGCCGGAGTTGTTGCCGGAAAATCGGGTGGGAGTTTGAGGTTTTAAAGAAATTACACTTAAGTCCCCTGCAGTTTAAGATTTGTCATTTTAATTCCAAAGTTTGAGTTTTAGTTTAAACGAAATTACAATTTAGTCCCTGTGGTTTAAAGTTTTATTATTTTATGCCGAAAATTTGATTACAAGTTTTTCTTAATTTATAAATAGATTTTTATTTTATATAACTTTTTATTTATTTAATAAGTTATCTCTTATTAGTATTTTTATTATTATTATTATTATTATCATAATAATTATTTTATTAACATTATTACCATTATTATTATTATTACTATTATTATTATTATTATTATTATTATTATTATTATTATTATTATTATTATTATTATTATTTACTTAATTATTTAAAAATACCAAAAGAGATCAAGGTACAATAAATTTCAAACGAGTCCTCGCATTTGAGTTAATGACAAAACATACTTACAAGAGATAACAAGGTTAACAAAACGTTACATAAAAATACGAGAGGTCACAGGGGTGTCTAACCACATGACGGGGAACCAACGTTATTTCTCGGAGCTGAATCGACAAATAACCGGAGTGGTAAAGTTTGGTGATGACTCGAGGGTTAGAATAGAAGGGAAGGGATCGATTCTATTCACAAGCAAAACTAGTGAACATCGACTCATGACAGATGTCTACTACATACCGAGTCTTAAGAATAACATAATAAGTCTCGGACAGGTGACGGAAACCGGATGCAAAGTGATCATGGAAGATGACTAGTTACTTGAATTTGATAAAACAGGGAGGCTGATGATGAAATTTCATCGGACAGATAACCGTTTATACAAGATGAATCTCATAGTTGGCTCACCTACATGCCTACTTGCAAATATGGGAGATCCTGCCTGGTTGTGGCACGCTCGTCTCGGGCACCTCAACTTCGAGTCAATGAAGAAACTAAGCACCAAATGATTGGTACGTAATATGCCCTCAATAGATCTTCCAACTAATGTTTGTGACTCATGTTTAATAGGGAAACAAACTGAGAAACCATACCCAGACCACGCGGTCTACAGAGTAACCCGTCCACTCGAGCTCCTACATGGGGACCTTTGTGGACCAATCACCCCAGGCATACCGGGGGGAAATCGATATGTGTTTCTCATTGTCGATGACCTCTCTCGATACATGTAGGGTTATTTGCTGAAAACAAAGGACCAAGCCTTCAAAGTCTTCAAACGGTTCAAGGGGTTGGTCGAGAATGAAACTGGATTCAAGATTGGAACCTTTAGAACTGACCGCGGGGGTGAATTTACATCAACCGAGTTTAATAACTGGTGCGAACGGGAAGGAATCAAACGACATCTAATGGTTCCATACTCTCCTCAACAAAACGGGGTCGTCGAAAGACGAAACCGAACTGTAATAGGAACTGTGAGGTGCATGCTAAACTCAATGAAAGTCCCACAAATGTTTTGGGGAGAAGCTGCGAGGCATGCAATATATATACTAAATCGGGTTCCAACAAAAGCCGTTACTAATAAAACTCCATACGAAGCATTGCATGGGAAAAAGCCCAACATGGCTGTATCGGGTTCGCCTCGGAACCAAAGGTCGGGCAGCAGAAACTTGACGATAGAAGTCGCCCTTTGGTGTATTTTGGATCCGAACCGGGGACGAAAGGCTATCGTATATACGATCCAGTACAAAAGAAAATCAAAATAAGAAGAACAGTGGAATTTGATGAGAAAAGAGCCTGGCCATGGGAAAATAAGAATGAAGTCGGAGGAACATTTGTGATCAAACTTAACCAAGAAGAGCAATCCGAAGAGAACGGAGACATTGACTCATCTGATGGGTCTAACACACCAAATGAATCTTCATCTATTGAAACCCTCAACACCAATTCTAAAAAACAAGGGTCAAACCATGATACAGACATGAACCAAGAAGATCAACACCCAACAACTGAGACACAACAACACACAGCTATGACAACTGGAGTGCAGCAGCAGGCGGCGGCTTCTGCACACCAATTTGATTTCCCAACGCTTCGTAGATCAACAAGGCCTCGTAACATTCCTAAAAGACTGAATGATTATATAATTCAGGATGGAATCACTCCGAATGAACAAGAAGAGTTGCTACTTGCTTCAGAAGATGAACCTAAAAACTATTTGCAAGCAAAAGGTAATAGATTTTGGGAAAAGGCGATGCAAGTAGAACTAGAATCCATTGAAAAAAACAAGACATGGTTCTTAACAAAGCTTCCAGAAAATCAGAAACCTATTGGCTTGAAGTGGTGTTCAAATTAAAACGAGATGCGTCCGGAAAGATAGCTAAGTATAAAGGGAGACTCGTGGCAAAAGGATACGTCCAAGAACAAGGAATAGACTTTGATGAAGCATTTTCACCGGTGGCCCGAATGGAGACCGTACGATTAATACTAGCAATTTCAGCCCGTGAAGGATGGCAGGTTCATCATTTAGATGTTAAATCTGCATTTTTGCACGGGGACCTAAAAGAAGAAGTCTACGTTTATCAACCGGAGGGATTGGTGAAAATGGGACACGAAGACAAAGTGTACCGGCTAACTAAAGCATTGTACGGACTCCGTCAAGCTCTAAGAGCTTGGAATCTCAAACTAGATGGTACATTAAAGACACTCGATTTTAGAAATTGTTTGCATGAACATGCAATCTATACAAGGCGCACGAGTAAGGGGTTGATAATCACAGGCGTTTATGTAGATGATCTCATTGTTACAAGCTCATGTAACAAAGAGATTGAAGAGTTCAAGAGACAATGGAGGGGGAATTCGAAATGAGAAACCTTGGATTACTATCTTACTATCTTGGTATTGAAGTAATACAAACCAAGGATGGTATTAAAATTAAACAAGAAGGTTACGTTAAGAAGATTCTGAATGAGGCCGGGATGATGAACTGTAACATGGCAAAATGTCCATTGGATCCGAGAATAAAACTTTTTAAAGATGAAGAAGGGGAGCCGATTGATGCTACAAGATACCGAAGGACAGTAAGCTGCCTTCGTTACCTATTGCATACGAGACCGGACCTATCTTATGCAATCGGAGTTGCGAGCAGGTATATGCAAACTCCTAGGGTCTCTCGTATGGTAGCCATAAAACAGATTCTTAGATATATAGCTGGAACTTCAAGCTATGGATTATACTACAAACGAGGTGGCGAGAATAGGATATCAGGATACAGTGACAGCAGCCACAATGCAGACAAAGATGATGGAAAAAGTACAACGGGGCATGTATTCTATTTTGGAGAAACTCCCATAACATGGTGCTCCCAAAAGCAGAATACCGTAGCCCTATCTTCTTGCGAGTTCATGGCTGCCACATCGGCTGCCTGTCAAGCGATATGGCTACGAGGGTTGTATGGAGAAATTACAGGAGAATCGATGCAAAAGATTAAGATTCGTGTGGATAATAAGTCAGCTATAGATTTGATGAAGAACCCGGTATTCCACGGACGAAGTAAACATATTGATACACGTTATCATTTTATCCGAGAGTGCGTTGAGAAAGAACAAGTTCTTTTCGAGTATGTTAGTGGAGATCTACAAAATGCTGACATTCTCACAAAGCCACTTGCACGGATCAAATTTTCAGAAATGCGAGTAATGCTTGGAGTCAAAGACCTCTCTATTCAAGACGGGAATTAGGGGGTGATTGTTGACCCGGTTGGATAATTCCCGTATCCGAGCGTGTAGATCGGGAGTTGAGATTAGTCTCGAGTTTATGAGATCAAATCCTTAATTTTAGAGATAAATTCAAAGGAGATGTATTTGGGTTTATCTTAAAGTTCAAATTCTAGATAAGTAGATAAGTATGCTGATTTATCTACATAGTTAAACCGAGTTATGGTCTATATAAACCGATCAAAGTTGTGATTATGCTTATGTACTTTTAATTCAGTTTTGAGTAATTTTCTGGATTAATAAAGTGGAAGTTTATTTTGTGGTGTTTCTGGTGTGTTGAGAACGATCGGGACTTGACTAAATTCATTTCAAACGTTAGTGATTCAAACCAATGACGGGAGATTGTACCAGACGACGTACGTGTTCACTGGTCAGACTGTATGTAAAACCAGATGATGTAATAAACAATTAAATATTTAACATATAAATATAAAACAAATTAAAATATTACAATGCAATATTTTTCTGTGTGGATTTACACTAATAATTAAATTTGAAGCCTTAAATAAATAAAATACGATGTTTAAAGTAATAAATAGATTGTTAAATGATATTTTAAAATGAAAAGATAGTTAAAAAAGCACTTCAACTACAACAACCAAACTACACATATACATATGTGTGATTTCTGGTCTGACTAGTCCAGTCTGTATAGTTCTAATAACATTGATCAAACCGAACATGTAATTTTATATATATCGTACATTGTATCCGGAGTATGAGCAGTAAAACGGACAGACAACCGATGCAAGTGAGTCGCTGTATGTGCCTCTATACTTGTCGGCCAAATCAAACACCTGGTACATTTGATTACATAATTAGCTTCCTTAACTGACAATTTTTATTAAAACATGCAGTAACTGATTACAATAATAAGAATGATAATGATAAAGATAATGAGAGAGTGCATACATCATAGCTGTTTGTAGTAATTTACGTGAATATGAAGGATCAGAGTCCTGAAACACAATTGAAGCTGCAGCCAGTGCAGCAGCCGTCTCAGCTGCCACATCAGATCCCGGGTTTTGGGCCGACACCTTATATACATTACGTGGTGTATCCATATCCTCAGTCCTCTCCCAACAACGATGATCCGAGTAAGGTTCGCCCACCTGTTCAAATTAATCCAATTAAATATAAACCATTTTTCCCAAAATAACTATCCGATTTCAATAACCAGATAACCATGATGTAATAAAGATGATCGGGTAGACCAGTGGTCCGTCACTGATAAACAAAAAGTAAGTTCAAAGAAAAGATAACTATGATGTATAGAATACAGATTATAGAATAAACATGCATGCAGTAAAACAGTGGTCATAACTTGCACCTGAACATATAAGGTACCTGGCTGCTTTCACGAGATAATCGGAGCTCCATCAAAGGGCTTCTTTCGCATTCTCGAGTTCAGATTTCATATTCTCCCCGAATTCAATGATACTCCATGCAAGCATTGTGGTAGTGAAGGCCATAGGCAGCCCAAACTTCACATTATCCCCTGCATCATAATAGCCTTCAACTAAATCCACCTGAAAACCAAAAGAAACAATCACAATTTTGAATTCTCAAGAGAATACACAAAGTTTGTGACTTTGTGTGATGGTACATTGGCAGAAGAACCTTCGTGTAGGGCGGAATCGGCCATCCATTTGAGGCGTTGGTTCGTGGGCACCGGCGAAGCTCCTCTTTTTTCCGTCAGTAGTGTTAATTTTTGGCTCGACAGTGTAAATTTTCGGTCCGGTAGTGGAAATTTTTTAATAAATATAGTGTTCGCCCCCCTAAAATAGTTTACTTTCCCCGCCCCCTAAACCGTGGTTCAAGCTCCGCCACTGTTCGCGGGTAGCTTGCCGGATCGAAGAAGAGGATTGATTTGGAGAGTGCATCAAAGTATTGTTGGGAGGTGAAAGCAGAGGTGAATGAAGAGGATGATAGGGTGAAGATGATGAACAATGTGGCATAGGAGTATGATTGAACCATTTTGATTGGGTGTGTGAAGAAAAAGGAGGTGGGGGTGTGGTGATTTATAGGGGTGTTGGTAAAGTGAGATCATGGGATTAAGTGTGACAAAAGAGAGTATGGGTGTGGTGAAGGTAACAAACAAACAAAAAGAATGATATTTAAGAAATTAGTGTGAGTAAATTTGGATTATGGATGCAGGTCAGCATCATTATCATCCTTAATTTCTTCTTAATATGTGCTAGATGTTTCTTACCTTTTATTTTATCAAATTTAGATAACATGGAGGTCTTACTAGCACTAATTTTTTTTTAAAACCAATGATCATAAGGGTGGAGGGTGCGTATGCGGGTAAATCCTGCGGGTTGGTGCGGGTAAGACCGTTACACCACTGTAACCGTTTTGGTACCACAATTGGGTTCAAAATCGGCTTCTGCAACCAGATCATTAAGCCGATGTTTATCTTTTTTTTGTTGGCCTCCACATGTAAGAATGGGTGAATTATTATATTGTTTTCGATTTTGTATGCATTTATATCTTTTGTACATTGTTTTTGATTTTGTAAAGAAGATGGTGATTTGTTGTTATTTTTCTTCAAGTTTATAACTTTGTGGAGGAGATAATGGGCAATAGACTCTTTGATATATAAGACAATATTACTAGCTTATAATTTTTTTGTTATGGACTTTATATTTTAATTAAATTGTGTGTTTATATAATTTTAATTTAATAAAACTGATAGGGTAATTATGGATTCAACAGATGAGCATGATGAAGTGGCAACATCGACTTATGTTGATCAGTAAGAGTGATGCACTGGATGGTTGATGCTAATGTGGTCCACGTAGTCACTAGTTTAGTTTAATGTTTAATTAGTGGTGTTTTTATTTTTGTTATTTCCTGCATGTTCTAGTAGTGGTTGGTTAATACGTAGTGCCAGTAGTGGGAAGTTATGGTTTCTTTTAGTATTTCTATTTGTAGTAGATGCCTCTTGTTTTATGTATGAATTTTGTTCAGAAAAGCTTTCTTCTCCACCAGAAATAGCGTGTGTTTTCTCCTGTGTTGATTGTGTATCACGGTTGTATCACTTGTGAAAGTTAACAAGTGGTATCAGAGCGTCCATTTGAAGATGTCGGAACTTCAGCTGATCGGTGGAGTGAAGAAGTTGAACAACCACAACTACAACACATGGTCTACTTGCCTCACCTCCTACTTGCAGGGGCAAGATCTGTGGGAAGTAGTTGGCTGATCAGATACTGTACCACCAGCAAGGGAAGATGCGACAGGGACCTTGAGAAAATAGAGAGTTAAAGCAGGGAAGGCGATGTTCATCCTGAAGACAACAGTCGAAGAAGATATCCTTGAACATATCAAGGATTCAACGGATCCCAAGCAAGCATGAGATACGTTGAAGGAACTATTGTTCAAGAAGAATGATGCTAAGCTGCAGGTGCTCGAAAATGAGTTGCTGTCTATTGCGCAGAAGGAGTTGACAATATCTCACTACTTTCACAAAGTAAAAACTTTATGTAGAGAGATTGGAGAACTCGACCCACAGGCAAGGATTGAAGATGCACGGATGAAGCGCATCATAATACATGGGTTGAAACCGGAGTTCCACAGCTTCGTAGCGGCGGTTCAAGGGTGGCCAACACAGCCGTCCATGGTGGAGTTCGAGAACCTTTTGGCCAGTCAAGAGCAGTTAGCAAAGCAGTTCGCTGGGGTCTCCCTAAAGCCAGAAGGCGAGGCCCTGTATGTTGAAAAGAAGCACAAGACCAAAAGCGGGCCTCCCTCCCACTACTCTACCAAGAGCCATGACCGAGGGAAGTCACACGATGGAAAAACCAAATGGAGACAAAGTGAACGTGGTGAGGAGAGTAATGATCGAAAATCTAAACAACATGGGAAGCGGTTTCCTTTCAAGTGCTACAACTGCGGGAGAAGAGGTCACATCGCCAAGAACTGTCCGAAGCCCCAAGAGGAAGGTAATAGTGCTACGGTGGTTCCCGAAGAGCCAACGTGGGATGCAGAGGCCTTGATGGCTCAAGTGGAGGAGGTAATGGCCTTTGCAACCTCAACCGGCTCTCAATCACATGACCGGAGACAAAAATCGACTTACAAAGCCGGTACGCTACGAAGGAAGTCAAGTAATTATTATTGTAGACAATTCAAGACATCAGATAGCTCATGTTGGGGAAGTAACACTCGATTCAAGTGGCGAGCAAAAGGAGTTTGTTCTTAACAAAGTGTATCATGTACCTGGGATGAAAAAGAATCTGTTCTCGGTTCCACAGATTACATCTGCTGGAAAGTATGTTGTGTTTGGCCCTGATGACGTCAAAGTTTACGATGAGTTCGTGACACCGTCAAAAGCAGTCTTGACTGGGCATAGACGCAATACCGTGTATGTCCTCTCAGCTAAATCCGCTTATGTGGAAAAAATGAAGGGAACTCAGAATGCTGATTTGTGGCACGCTCGATTGGGGCATGTCGCGTATGACAAGCTAAGTATGATGGCAATGAAGGGGTTAGTAGCTGGACTCCCACAATTACAGGTACCGAAAGAGATAGTATGTCCAGGGTGTCAGTTTGGAAAGGCTCACCAGCAACCATTCCATTCCTCTAGCTTCAAAACAAAGACTCCTTTGGAAGTTGTCCACACCGACGTGTTCGGTCCGGTTAAGCAAGCGTCAATCGGAGGAATGAGGTACATGATTACCTTTATAGACGATTACTCACGGTATGTCTGGGTGTTTTTCTTAAAGGAGAAATCTGAGGCATTTGAACGGTTCAAACTATTTCGATTGGAGGATGAGAAAGAAACGGGTCAAACCATAAAGATGCTCAGATCAGACAATGGGGGTGAATATTTATCGAAAGAGTTTACCGATTTCCTCAACTTACACAGAATTCGAAGGCAGCTTACATGCCCTAATACCCCCAATAGAATGGCATTTCAGAATGGAAAAATAGGAACATGTCAGAAGTATCGGGGAGTATGCTGCATGACAAGAATGTTCCTGGAAGGTTCTGGGCAGAAGCGATGCACACAGCAGCATTTGTGATCAATCGACTTTCGCAACAAGGTTTAAACTTTATGTCACCGTATGAGAAACTCTTTAATCTCAAGCCTAATGTTAGCTTTCTACGAGTGTTTGGCTATGTGTGCTATGTCTTTATACCAGGTTCCCAACGACAAAATTGGAAAAAAAGGTTGTCCGGTGCATCTTTGTTGGGCATGATAACGAGAGGAAAGGTTGGAGGTGTATCGACCCCGATACTGGAAAGTGTTACGTGTCAAGCCATGTTGTGTTTGATGAGAACTCAGCCTGGTGGTCTTCAAATAAAGAAACGCTTCCAGACACATCTCAATTAAAAGAAAGTCTGGAGAGTAGCCGAGTAAATTTGATTTTTGATGAACTGGTAAACGAAGAAGAAGTTGGAGAGGTTGAGGACAATGATCAAGGACCTTGGAACATTGGAGTGTACATCCTGTTCAGAGGCAGAATGAATGCCCGAGGCGTTCAACAAGGAACAGAAAACCAAACCCTAAGTATGCCAATTTTGCAATTGTTATTGATGAACCGGTTGAACCTGAATCCTTCATGCAAGCATATAAGGTGAAGGAGTGGCGAGCAGCAATGCAAGATGAGATAGATGCACTGAATCAAAATGAAACCTGGGTCCTAGTACCTAAGCCTGCTGATGTAGAACCTATCTCGTGTAAGTGGGTATTCAAGCTCAAGTTCAAAGCTGATGGATCAGTGGATCGGTATAAGGCTCGGTTGGTGGCTTGGGGATTTACTCAACAACAAGGCCTTGACTATGAAGAAACTTTCAGCACAGTTGCAAAATTGACCACCGTACGTGTGATCTTGGCACTAGCAGCAGGTAAAGGTTGGCGTCTCTTCCAAATGGATGTAAACAATGCCTTTTTATATGGTACGTTGGATCATGTGATCTACATGACACAGCCTCTTGGGTTTGAGAATAAAGATAAGCCGAATTACGTGTGTAAGCTCAAGAAGGCGATTTATGGTCTCAAGCAATCACCCAGAGCCTGGTACGCAAAGATCGGGAATTTTTAGAAGTGAACGGGTTCAAAAGTACAAATGCTGATGCTAGCTTGTTTGTAAAATATGATGGATCAAAGCTAACTGTTGTGCTAGTTTACGTGGACGATTTAATCATTACTGGTGATGACACTGAAGAGATTGAGCAGCTAAAGAAGAATCTGTGCACACGATTTAGAATGAAAGACCTTGGAAATTTACAATGGTTTCTTGGGTTAGAAGTGAACTACCAGGGTGATGATATTATACTGCACCAAAGTATTTATGCTACAGATGTACTCCTCAAATTTGGAATGCTAGACTCAAAGCCAGCTTGGACTCCGATCGATTCTAGAATTAAACTATATCTAGATGAAGGGAAAGAACTGGAAGACGCTACCATGTACAGGAAGATCGTCGGAAGTCTAATTTACCTTACTCTTACCCGATCGGATATAGCTTTTTCTGTAGGAGTACTCAGCCGATTCATGCAGAATCCTAGACGTCCACATTTGCATGCGGTTAGAAAGGTGCTTCGATATATCAAAGCTACACCTGGGTTTGGTGTTCTCTTTAAGAGGGAGCAATGTCTAAATGTGAGCGGTTTCTGCGATGCGGATTATGGTGGTGATCCGAGTACTCGAAGGTCCACAACAGGGTATGTTGTTAAGCTTGGTTATGGAGCTGTTTCATGGTGCAGTAAGCTACAACCAACTGTGTCCTTGTCAACAACAGAAGCCGAGTATAGGGCTGCGGCTATGGCAACACAAGAACTTACATGGCTTGTCCAGTTGCTAAAAGAGTTGAAGCAAGACGTAACTGGAAGAGTGGTCCTGTTCTATGATAACAAGCCGGCAATTCAGTTAGCTGAAAACCCGACGTTTCATGCACTTACGAAGCAAATTGAAGTCCACTATCATTATATTCGTGAGAAGGTTTTGAAGGGAGAGATAGATCTGGTTCATGTTGATACTCTAACTCAAGTTGCAGATATCTTTACCAAAGGTTTGTCAAGGGATAAGATGCTGAGTTTCATGGCCAAGATGGGAATGCACAAAGTCAATGTTGAGAGGGAGTTTGATGAAGTGGCAACATCGACTTATGTTGATCAGTAAGAGTGATGCATTGGATGGTTGATGCTAATGTGGTCCACGTAGTCACTAGTTTAGTTTAATGTTTAATTAGTGGTGTTTTTATTTTTGTTATTTCCTGCATGATCTAGTAGTGGTTGGTTAGTACATAGTGCCAGTAGTGGAAAGTTATGGTTTCCTTTAGTATTTTTATTTGTAGTAGATGCCTCTTGTTTTATGTATGAATTTTGTTCAGAAAAGCTTTCTTCTCCACCAGAAATAACGTGTGTTTTCTCCTGTGTTAATTGTGTATCACGGTTGTATCACTTGTGAAAGTTAACAGAGCACCCCTTCTCTTAAGGATACTTATGGATACTTTTTAGTTCAAATAAGATAACAAGTTTTAACTAAGTAATGTTAAGAATAGTTGTGAGAAAAATAAAATTCCTAACTAAATAATGTTAAGAATAGTTGCGAGTAAAATAAGAGGTGTCGCTCCACCCTAAAAGGATTTTTTTAACTTGATTTGTGAGTTAGTTGCTATAAAGAACGACATCAAATGCATAATGGAATCGCGACTTTACTTTTGTGATTTTAATTTTTATTTAACCTTTAATTTAGTTTTTTAATAATATATAATATTTAATACTTAAAAGTAACTAAATACACAGTTTAGTTTTATTTTTATCCATGTCTTTATACATATATTTTATTAAAAAAAACAACGTATATCTAAAAAGAGATTTTTAAGTCCTTACAAGCTAAAAGTGCTTTATTTAGATTTTTTCTAGGTTTCTTAATATTATTTATATTGAAAAGCAGAAAATAAAAATTGTGTATTAAGATTTTTCGAAATATTAGATATATTGTTAAAAAATTACTTAATATGTTAAATACAATTAATAAAGGAAAATAAAAAAGAAAATAAAATTTGCATAACTTTAAGTAGTCGTCTCAAACTACAAAAAGTTTTGTTATTTCAAACGTATGAAGAATTGGTCAATGTGATTTCTTAAGTGATGAGAATGGAATTGTGACCATTTGTGCCTAAGTTTTATAAACTTGATGTCATATTTTTTCCATAAGTCCATAACTTCAGAAAATAACCTATTTATAGAATTGCATAGCATGTGTGATAATGTGATATGATAATATATATAAGAATTGTGAGCCTAAAGTCTTGCATGTGATGTGCCCCTGCCTCCATCCCTAGCTATAGGCAAAATCCAATTTAAAATTTTAACCAGAAAAGAAAACCATCAAACTTGGAGAAACTAACTACTTACCCCGGTCATCATGTGAGGGCGGGCTTTTATTAAATACGAAATGTATTTTTGCTACAAAATGTGGTAAGAGACAATGAGTCAAAAAAGTCATAAAAAAATTATATCTCATAATCTAAATCGAATTTTAAAAAAGTAATTCCGAGCTTTTGTTCCCCTAGCCGTGCTCACTAAGAAAAAAATAAACAAAAAATAAAAAAAAATTAACTTTTTTTTATTGTGTCATTTATGAAAGACAAAATGATCTCATTGCGTCATTATGAAAGACACAATGACGCCATTGCGTCATTATGAAAGACACAATGACGCCATTGCGTCATTATGAAAGACACAATGACGTCATTTTATCATAAAAGACAGAATGAATTTATTTATTTATTTTTTATTTTTTTCTGTAAGAGGACGACGAGAGGAACAGAAACTCCAAAGTGCTTTTTTGAAATTCGATTTAGATTGTGAGATAATTTTTTTTGTGACTTTTGTAGCCTCATTGTATCTTCTCACACTTTGTAACAAAAATACAGTTTGTAGAAAAACCTCACCTTTATTAATACTGTAATCAACGTAGGCTTATCAAGTTTGTGAGAGACTAAATTTGGCATCATCTATATTAATATTGTAATTTTCTAACTAAGGTTTTTAACAAGTCAAGTCGAGCTAGGATGGACTCAGTCTCGTCTCGTTTATTTTAATGAGCTGAAATATTAAGCTCAAACTTGACTCATGAAAACAAATTTGAGCTGATCCTGTACATTATGCCAACTAGTTTATTTTAAAGTTTATAAAATTTGAAATTTTTTACACGTATTGATGTTATTAAAAACAAAAAGATATACCTATTTATTTTGTTTATCTTAGCTCGTTAATCTAATAATATTATATAGCTCGTTAATCTAATAATATTATACTAATTAAAAGGTAGTTAATAGGCTATGATATGCCTTTTATATTTGATTTTTCATCAGAAAAGTGCCAAAATAGCTATATAGCTACGTTCTATTACAAAATTAGATTGATAGTAAAATTTATAATTTTAAGTTATAATTTATGTAAACTATAACTTTAGTCAAACGAGGCAAATGAACAAGCCAACTAACGAGTGATGTACCCAATACCTTGGCCGGGCTTCAAGTGGGTTTAGAGCGACCCGCTTTTTAAACAACTCTACTTTCTAGATAAATTGCACCGTGTTTTAATGGACATGATTTCCTTTGTAAGAATGAGCTATTGAACGTGGGAGGCCATAATTAGAGGAATTAATTTGAAAATGACATCAACTTCGCGTATTGTATAAGCAATCGCAACTCTTTAAGTATAAACGATAGAATTCAACCGAAATCACGAGTCAACACTCTCGCAACATCCAAACATCAAGTGAAGGCCGGATTCCAGCTTACACCGGTTGTCAAAACTAAGCCACAAACATACTTACTTTGTTTAGATAGATAGAGATGAAGGTTTAGCAACAAGAAAAACAAAATTATAAATCGATCTGATGTCCCGTGCTTTAACCAAGCAACGGCAATGACGGTTCTACCCGTCATTGACCAACCAGCCGATCCGGTCCGGCAATATGACAAACAATGTGTACTTATCTACAAACTTGTTATTATGGATTTATGGGTTAGGTTTGACAACACATGCATATCAACAAACATGAAGTTGTTTCCTTATTTTAACCTCTTTTGTTGCTTTGACTTCTAATTTGTCCCGTAAAAAGATGCATGCATCTTGAGATTTATAGTTTACACGGTACGTCATTTCTTAACTAATTTTGTTAAGTTTAAAGGCTGTTTGTTAGCCCCTAATAATTCTATTAAAATATTACATTTGAATCGGTCAGAAGTCTAGTGTTTTTGGTTTATTTAAAGGTTACCTCTTAATTGTTTATGAAGCTTTTTAATAAGTAAGTTTTAAAAACAAACTGAAAGATTCATATGTTACATCTTCTTCAATCAAACCTATTCATATGTTATATCTTATTCAATCAAACCTATTAATAACTCTAGTTGCTTTTGTTACAACTAAGATCTTCTAACCAACATAATTCCCTTCATTTGAGGATGAAGCAAGGGATATTGATTAGACAAGCAGAAAAGTATTCGATCAGTTCGAGAAAAAAAAAAGCTATTTTTTTAATGTCAAATTTACGCTAAATTACACATAAAGTACTCCCCTACTATGTTTGATCTGGTTTTAAGGTTTTGATTTTTACCTCTTACCACTGGGCTACAACCCAAGTGGCAAAGAAAGGCGATTGGTAAAAGTTGTGTGAGTGATTGAGTAATAACTATTTTGTCATTCGGTTGTGACGGTTTTAGTTTGACATAACACTTTTGTCACTAATTTTTTACAGAAACCGCGATCATATTTTTAACGGTTGAACCTGAATAGACTTTGCGATAAAACATTTTAACAATGGATTTGCAACTAAAGATGTTACAAAATAACCATAAATAGCCTTCTTAAGTTTTAGTGAAAGTTGATGTTAAATCCTAGAGTTGTTACAAGATGACAATTACATATCTCAGCATATAATTTTTAAAGTGAGAACTCAAAAGAATATCGTTACTTTTGATAACTTAAAAGAACTATTTAAATATTTAACTCCTCATCTATTCTAATAAATGATTATATTCGATGGATACATGTCACCATCACATTAATTATACCATTTATTTTCCCATCCAAATCACTTATCTATTTTTAAAAAATTAAAATAACTAATTGCTAAATTCTCTCTCTATATTTATCTCTCTCTCTCTCTCTCTCTCTCTCTCTCTCTCTCTCTCTCTCTCTCTCTCTCTTATTTTAAACATTATAATTTTTTTGAAAATTAAGATTTTTTATAAAATATATTTTTTTATTAATTAAAAACTAAACATTTTGATTAAAAAGTACACTTTTTTGAAAACAAAAGATTTTAGAAACTATTAACTTTTTAAATTACGTATCTTTCTACACATATGAAATATTCTAAAACCGATGTTCTTTTAAAAATAAAGGTTTTATATGAAAATGTTTTTCTAAAAAATTTAAAAATAACTGAAACTTGGATTTTTTAAACAACAAAATATTTATAAAAATGATATTTTGTCAAATAAAAATTTTATTAAATACGAAAAATTATTTATAAAGCAAAAATAACTAAAATCCATAGTTTTGAAACAATGTGATTTTTAATAATTTTCAAAAACAATATTCTTAGAACGAAATGTCTCTTAACATATTTTTAAAATGAGAGTTAAAAAATACTTTTTTAAAATGAAAGTTTTAACAAAATAATAAAAATATTTTATTAACTAAAGTACTTACACATAATTTTAGTTATATCTTATATCAAAATAGTATTTTATATTTTCTAGCTTTTCATCAATTTTCAATATTTTTTAATTTAACCAGTGTAATACACGGGGTTATAATCTAGTTTTAAGAAATAAACATTAAAAAAAATGTTTGAAAAAGTAAGCTTTACCTGTAAATTGTCTTGTCTCTGTAGTAAAGTTATAAGATTCAAATCTTGTAAATGATGAAATAGATTAGGAAATATTAGGACTTTTAAAATCTTCATACTTTAATAAAATGGTAACTAGGAGAGACACGTGACGAAATGTGGTAACTAGAAGGGACACGTGACAGCATCACATTCCTCATCAAAAAAATTTTTTGTTTCTCTCTCCTATTAAATAATCACATTAATTGCTAATAATATTATTTAAATTTTTTTAAGATTAAAATACTTTTTAAATAAATTAAGAAAAAAATCTTTTTATTAATGTTATTTTTAAAGATAATTAATTATAAGGTAAGAATTTTTTTCTAAAACATCAAACTTTTTAAAAATATAAAATATTTTAAAGTTAGTGCTTTTAAAAAATAAAATATTTATAAACAAAAAAATAAAATTGCGAATTATGATAAGAAAGTTTTCAAAAATGATATTTATTTTAATCGTTTGTTTTGAAACAAATTTTCATTCTGATTATAATAAGGAAGATTTTAATCAAATATTATCTTAAAATATCGTTATATAGTTAATAATTTTTTATTATATTTAATATTTTATTTATTAAACCCGTGTAATACACGGGTTTATTAAAGCTAGTTCCACATAAAAGGTAAAGAAGGGAGGATGTATCATGCCAAACTTACCTTTCTTTGACAGTTTATTGTAAATCGGTAACCCATTATACGTTTACTTCCTCTTTTTGTCGTGCTTATACAAGATCATTTTGTTTAATATTTCTTTTGACCGGGTTTAATTCATTATGTGCATAGGTTAATACATGTCTATAGAGAAAAAGCACAACAAAAGTATAAGTTTTAAGTTGTAATTTTTTAAAAAAGACTGGGTTTCAAATTCTGTCATGAAATAAATAGAAACTCTTGTAGTTTTAAAGTAGAGTATAGGGGCGAAGATAGCGTATAGTGAGGCGGGAGAGGCCCCCGTACACCTAAAATTTTAATAATTTGTAGTGTAAGAATTTATAATCTTGTTAATTTTAAGCTTAATTTTGATCAAAATGAAGGCACTTTGACTGAAAAGAGGGTATCTTTTTTTAAAGTTTGGGGCACATTTTGTTTGAATTTCAAATAAAAAATGAGGGTGGTAAAATTTAACATGTTTCCATGCTTATTTTTATGTACGTTATGAAATGGTCTCTGTTTCAACGTAATTTTTGTTTGGAAACATGTGGGGTTGGATATAGTACGTTTTCATTCGCCGGTATAAATCCTAGTTATTCTACTTTTCGAAGTAAATTTAGTTTAGAAATGAGTTGGGGCAATGGTGATCTATAATTTATCACATCGCATACGGAGCCAGTGCACATGCTTTTTTATGTATGTTTTGAGTTGGTATACGTTTCGGCATAATTTGTTTGGAGAAGAGTCAGGTCAAAAATGTTTTCATTCAGCGTATAAGTTCGAGTTACTCTATGTTTCGACGTAAATTTAGTTTGAAAACAAGTCAGGTCGATTGTGGTCCATAATTTATCACGACATGTACGATCTCGTCGTAACACGCGACGGTAAGAAAACTGGTTAAAATCAAGCTAGAAGGTCGTAAAGAAGAATAGAGGAATGGTTAAATTATTTGTAGTGATCAAGATATTAATTTTGAAAATAGAAGTTAACACTTATTTTGTTTAAAGTGATTGGTCAACCGGACTATTCTTGTGAATCCTTATAAAATCTTCTATATGTTATACATACAAATCTAAGATGCCATGTATCACAATTACATTTCTCCTCATTTTAGTTTTCTCGGAAATCTCTTTTAATAAATGATTATAGTAAATAGTAATGTTATTATTTTTTTAAAACTGTTTTTTTGTTAAAACACACTTTTTAAAAAATAAATATTTTATAAAATATAAAACTTTTCTAAAACACGATTTTTTTTAAAAAAAAATATGAACTATTTTAAAACCAAAATGTATAGAATTTTTTTTTAAAAAATGAAATTATTTTAAGAAACAAAATAACTAAAAACCACAGTTTTTAAAAATAAATTTTTTTATAAAAAAGGCATCTTTTTAAAACAAAATGTTTAAAAAACATTTTTAAAAATCAAAAGTTTAAATCAATATTGTTCTTTTACTTAGAGTACTTACTTATACGTAATTCAATCATATCTAATCTGAAAATATTGTTTTATAAATTTTAAATCTTTATTACTAATTATTTGTTTTTTAATCCGTATACTACGTAATAGGCTAACTAAAAATAAATATAAATGAGGTGATATACAAAGCATAAGGGAATATGATAAGAAGTAATATATTAACTTTGCTATAATGGTGCTCTTCGCCATTTTCCTTTTCATTTTCATTTTTTAACTTCATAGCATCTTGCTAGTTTTGTTGTTTTTATAATATCTCCATCGTTCCCGAATTTTTTTTTTTTTTGATTAGTCTAAAAGTGATTTTATAGACTTCTTTTAAAATAAACTGAAATATATAAAAATGCACATTAAACATGGTTACTTTTTATATTTTGAAAAATAAGACGGTGTTCTTTAATGTGGATTGAATGCATCAATTTTCAGTTTCAGAGGAGAGTTTGAATGCATTAGATCAATTTAACATGCGTCTTTAGAAAACAAGTTAGAAAAACCTCAATCTACTTTTATATGGGACATATACAGATCCAACAATCAATTGAAGAATTCAATTCAAATAATTCTCCAGAAAGCTTCCTCTGCATACATTGTTTTCTCTATTGAATAATCCCCACCAATTATTAGAATGGACAATTCTTTTAACACCATTCTAATCTACTTCTAATTCTACACTAGTGTCCCTAAGGACTTAAACCATCAACCCTTAAGGAGGAGCATCATTTTACACATCCAGATATCATAGGTCAACAAATAAATTACAAAAATTGGATCTAAGTGGAAAACCATGAATATACTGCTGATGTATAGTGTGGACAAATCAAAATCAGTTCTAGGGTAAAATGTAACAGATTAGAGTGATAATCATGACCTGTTTATCAAGAAATAAGTTTGATTTTGGTAAAAAAAAAAATTTTAAAAGACAACATTTGCATTGTTTCATGTGGGTGAGCTCAAATTGTGTAACGGGTCAATTTGAGTCTACTCAAGCTAACAAATCAATAAGTTAAGAAATTGATTCGCCCATGGCAACACCCAACAGCACATACAAACAGGAAGAAGAAAAGATGAAAGAAAATGTGAATGAAGTAAAGATTGAATTATATATTAACAATATCATGCAAAATCAAAACCCTAGATTGAAAAAGGATGAAAAATTATCATGAGGTAATGATGAGGAAAATGTTATGTTCAAGTCAAATATAGCATCAATACAAAAAGTTGACAGATGAGGGTAGAGAAAACAGAAACAGACATGCCAAATTCTTGAACTCATCATCATTGCAAAACAAGGGTTTAAAAGACTGACAATTTAATCAATAACCACAAAACAATTAAAGCCTTTCAATTAATTTGTGATGATGATGATTTTAGATTAGCAATGATTAAATAACCTTTTTAGTAGCATCTGTTTCTGGGTATTTGATAAGACTCACAGAACTCATCATTACACCAATCTTCTACTTCATCTATCAAATTCTGTTCACAAGAAACAATAAAATCATAATATGTTGATTACAAGAGTAATGAACATCAAAAAAGAAAGCTAAACCCACCTAAAAGGTTGAATCTTGTTCATGAGGCAAAGTGGGTAGATGCAGAATGATCAAAGATCCATGCTTTCTTTCTTGAACTTAAAGGAAGAACAACTGAGGGGAATGAAGCCTGGTCCGACAACACTCAATTCGACAATCAAGATTAGTTTAGCACCAATCTTTAATCACTGATCAAAAAAAGATTGATCATGGAGGATGAATCCAATTGGTAATTGTGAAACATATAGAGAAAGATTGAAGCTTTCGTGTGTCCTCGAGCCAGACAACATTCCCCACAGAAGAAAGAACTTCCTGCATATATAATTCTTCAATTCATGTATGTATGAGTAATCAATGGAGAGTTGTGTGTGTGTGTGTGTGAAAATGGTGAAGAATGAGATGTGTAAAGAAATTTGTGAGATAGAAGGAGGTGATGTGTTGATAAAAAGACAAGCAAAGTCATAAATGCAAACCAAACACCAGCCCCCACGGTCCTACCTTCTCTATTCATCTCTATATGTAAGACCTATGAATCTTTGTTTCCTTTTCAAACCTCTTTTTACCATGGACCCATGAAAAATGTAACCTTTTTTTATTAATTAATTACAGGTGATTCGTACAAAGTTCTTCTAAGTGCAAACATCAAAACTTTGTTAGTAATGAAAGAACTCTTCTTTAGCCTAATGGTATCAATATGATGTGAATAGACTTTTGATTAATCTTTTACTCTTTTAGGCATCGAAAATGCATTAATGAACATATGAATAACTATATTAATATATGTATCACATGTTTATATTTTTATTTGTTATAATTAAGGAGCGTATTTTAGGGTAGGTGACCTTGTATACGCAAATCCCCTAACTTGTAGTTACAACTAGCAACTTCTTTCTCCTAAAAGTAACAAACCTCTCATATTTAACACATTCAGGTGCATTTGAAAGGATCGAAATGATCGAAGATACAAGTCTACAACAACAATCGAAAATGCCCTTTAGAGATTCATGGGAATATAAATCCTTGTTTTTTATATGGATGAAAACTAGGGGAAAGTTGGTTCTTTAAATTGGGATTTTTGGTGTAGATTCTCATTGGAATTGCTTAATGTTTTGCTTTTATTTTCTGTCTAGCTTCTTGCTAGATTTTATATTATATACATTCTTTAGCTGTTCAAAACAAAAAATCTATCGTCCCCATGGAAGAGAAAGAGAGAAGCAAAGATGGGTGGGTTCAACGTTGGAAGGAGATTAATTGAGGAGCGTGAAATTCTTCTAGAATGGATGTGGTGGGTTGGGGGGGGGGGTGTTTGAGAGGGGAGCAGAGAGAGACGTCCATAAGAGAAGGTCAGTCAAGCCCACATGAATCCAGCATGCCACCTGTGATGATGGTAGCTATGATGATAGTTTAAGGACTCAACGAATCAACGTATTATGTAAATCCATCTAAAGTATTGACTAAACATAATTGCTCGAGCGAATAATAATATCCATGTCTAATAAATGCTCAGATATGTCTTAAGGTGATTTTCTTTATCTTTCATATTTTTTATCTTTATTTTAACATATGTTTTAAACTTTCTTTTTAAATATGTTCATTAGACACCTATATCTACATGAATCCTAAAATAATTTTGTTGATTATTGGTTTGACTAATTGGGCTATCATGAAGGACCCACTTGCATAATGCAAACTGTAGTTGTACGAGTAACATCATGTTTGCAGGGGCAATCCTACGACGTACCGATCGGTCCACGGGCATACAATTTGGAACTTTTATGATGGACTCAACACATAATTATTTCATTATAAATGTTGGGTTGGTATTAATTAAATTTTATAATTATGTAGGAAAATATACATGTACTCTAGTCAATAGTACCCATTATTATTATTTACTTTAAATTTGTAACAACTTGTTTAGATTTTGTAACCTTCAGCAATGCTAAGACATGGATGTTAGCTTTGTATGTGTTTTGCACTAGCCTCTTATTGGTAGCTTCTGATCATCACAATATATTTATCTCCATCGTTTAAATAACATAGAATAATTTATATGTATTTTATATCTTCACAAGTGCTGACAATGATTTGATAAACATGAAGAGTGTTATAATCCTCATATAACATGTGTATTTCTTGGCAGTTTCTTGTGTTATATATTTTTCTACATGCTTTTACATGGATCCTTTATTATTTATCATTGAAGACATAGTTATCACACCATTTAATGACAAACTTCAAGCTTTACACATGGCCGGTTCTAAGGGTGTGTGATGTGTCGGGTGGGTGATCCCTTAGGGCCCAAACTTTAGGAGGCCAAAAAATATATTTTTGTAATAGATATCAAGTGTTAACTAACAAATTCAAGAAAAAGAAAAAATACTTATTAGTAATTATATGTTATAGAGAGTCTTAATAACTTACTAAACATTTTAAAACTAATTAACATATTTCAAAGGGGACGGCCCAAGTTTATTTACATAGCATTAACGTACAACACAATATGTTTCATTATTTATATTTGCTATACGACTTATCAAGCCTTTGTTTTTAAGTTTAACAAAGATTTAGTTTAAATTTGTGATATTTATTTTTGTAATTATTATTATTTATTTAAAACTGGCTTTTTCGAACACATTATTATTTTGAAATAAGGTATTATATAACACGAAGGAGGGAGCAAAAAGTTAAATCTATTGCCATTTGGAGACAAATTTGATAATATTAAATGAATGTTTACTAAATGTCACCTTTTTCCAAGTTTTTGACTTTTCTTTCTACTTTTTAGAAAAGCTTTGAAAATGGGACCTATTATCCATTGCCGTGTCTTTCAAGGTTGACTGATTTCACCCCGAAAGAACTTTAACAACCGCATTTTTTATTATGGAATAGTGAAATACCATCAAATCATAGTCATCGATAATTAGCCTTGAGGTGCAAATTTGGATTCAAGTTTTAATTGTGAACAAAAAAAAAAATAAATAAGGTTTCAAGTTGGCTTTTTTTATTTAAGACGGATTTTTTTAAGGGCGGTTTCATATTCGAAACTGATGGAGATAAATTGATGTACTAGTTTTCTTGGGGAACGTACCAACTTAGTGTCCCAATGTTTCATACTCGAGTAATGAATATCATCTGGCGGACTAGTGCTCGTCAGTGATTCAATCAGTCGTTAAAAAAATATAATTTTAGACAAGTTATAAAGATTTAAACGGATATGATATTTATGAAACCATCATCAATAACATAAATGTTTTTATGTTATTAGATTACAAGTGTATTTCACCCAAATATCCCACCTTACTCTCCCACTTTAACTTTAATCCTTCTTTCATGTCATATCATAATAAATATATATTAAGACTAACCAAAAATATATTTAATTGCTTGTGATCATCAAAAGTGTATGTAGCTCAATGAAATAAATGATAAGAGTTCAAACCTCATTGTGAGTAAGTAATATAACGACACACTTATTTGCATATTAATCGATCTCAGACAAACTTATGTTCACCATCATTGACCAGCTACCATTGCAATTGTAGCATGTTACACATGATCAATAACAATAATGTCGATACTCAGGTCCAGTGATGCCTCGGATGAACTAAGAGCCACAATCATCGGCATAACCATAAGAGCATTACCAATATCACCAACAACATAAAGCAAAAGCAAAGGAATATCAAAATTTATACAGAGGCTTGCCTCAAATGCAAGAACAGAAAGTGAAACCAAGAGAGCTAAACCCAATAAATGCATATTCAACAATAATGCATGCAACAAAAGAAAAATCATTGTTCAAAACCCACAAAAATCAAAAAACATCATTCGTCTTCTATTAAAAATCACATATTGAGACCCAACGTCAAAAGTATCCATAAAAAAAATATAGGATTTTAACCAAAAAGGGTGTTTTTGATGAACCAAACGCCACCGTCATCAACAAACCCAACAACAAAGAAGAGAAGGTTACAAACAAACACCGTATAGGCGAGGTGAGATGAGACGGACAACGTCGCTCTCTAGTTTGTCGGTTTGTTTCCAATGGCGCCTATAGAGGCATGCAAACGTTGGGTGACAACTAGACGTCGCTGTGACACAGGCGCTACCAAAGGTGGTTGGCAGTGACCACCAACAACATCCAACAAAGGCGGTCGTCAATGACCACCGGCGACGTCCAACATGACTATCTCAAAGGGAACCAAAATAACAGGCATAAACAGAGACCCACAGGCTGGCTCTATCAACAACCCTAAATTCATTCTTTGCCGTCAATAGAGGGCTGCCGGCTGGAGGACATGATTGGCTCTTGATATCTCTCTCATAAGATACACTCCTTCATAACCAACTCTCTTCTTCCCTTTATGAATTCTTCTTTTGGGTCGTCTCTCTACCTCTAAGACTTCAGGTTTTAAAAAGCTAAACATGTGTAGTTAATATATGATATGTGACAGAAAATAAAACAGTAACACTTGTTACATAAGTATATGTCAGGCTGCTGGACAGAAAGTAAAATATTATAACCTGCCACGCAAGTCTATAACAGCTGTGTTACTGTTCATTTCCTTTTGTTTTTAATGTATAGGTAAATGCCGAAAAAATAAAAAAAAATGTACCAGAGTTGAATTGAATCAAGAAGTTCAAAACAAATAGGAAAGGAAAATAACCAATAGAATAATCAATAATGGAGTGGGTCGGGTGAATCGGGTCGGTTACCCGCGTGACCCACACAAGATCCGGTTCCTCTGCCCTTACAACTCTCTCGATCTCACGATTACAGTCGTCTCTTTCACTCCAAAATTGATACTCCAAATCCACCATTTTTGGTGTACCATTGATTACCGCAGACACCGGACAACCCATACATCTGTTCACTAACACACCGCTATTCGATTTCACCACCGTCGGGTCTTTTCAATACTCTACCCATTCCAATTGACACCTGCTCTCTGACTCGTTGCTGCCACAACACCTTGAGATCATCGATCACTCGATCCCCGTGCACCGTCGCACTTTCGCTCTACAACCGCCATTCAGGTATTATACCAACGCCGGTTCGTTCTCTGATTGACGAAATACATACATAGATACATACGCATGTTAGGGTTATTTGTTGAGGATGAGTTGAAATCGTTGATTCTGGCTACTGTGAGTGAGGGCACTGATTTGGGGAACACGATATCTGTAATGTGTTTTACAAATTGTTAATGGCTACTGTGAATTAGGGCATGGAATTACAGAACGGTTCTAGCTTTGCTACTTTGGTTTTATGTTTTTTCTTTTGGCTTGTTTATGCTATACTTGAAGTTTGAATTAGTAGTTTAGTTATAACATATGAACATTGGTAACTAGTGTAGCTATTTGATATAACAGTTTAAGATTTATTGTGATTTTCATAGGTGACACGTTAGCTCTAACCCGGGTGGTGTGGTACAGTTACATTCATGCTCTCAACAATCAGGGACTTGCTTTACATGTTCCTTGAAATATGCCATGCTTTCTGTTCTAAAACATTTCTCAGGTTTGATCTACTTTTAGTTGTCTGTATTTTTAAAAATCAAGAATGGGTTTTGCAGGAATCGAGTGCAATTGTTCCTGTGCAAGAAAAACGGACAATAGTTAAAACTGCAATCAGTAAGTTCCGTGCAGCAATACGGTTGCAGTTTGATTTCCAGAAAGCAATTTACAACCTTGGCACTGCTCTGGTTAGTTAAATCTATCTTCTTTTTTTCATTTTAGACATGATGTTTTATACGCATTAGGAAATATGAATTTGGCTTCATTATTAATCACAATCCTGCTTCTGCAGTATGCATTAGCAGAAGACAGATCAAGAACTGGGGTATCGTTGTTGGAAACAAGATTTCCTCTAATGAATTATACAGTTAATTTGCTATCTACGTAGTTGCTGATCATGCATTGAAACCAAGCTACTCAGTTAGTAAAAATTGTTTTATCATCTATCAACGATATTTATTAGACTCAAGTATTGTGTAGTGGGAGTTAATCAATTCAACACAAACACAAAGCTTTGTGAAAAGGGGAAAAATTAAAGCACTCAGGCATCGGAAGGGGGCCAAGGGTGGTGTTTAAAGAGGTTATGGTGTGGAGGAAATTGGGGCCAACAACGAGGAGGAAGAGGAGCAAGGTCAATAATCTTATTTCGCTCCTGCTGGTGATGGTTTTTTCGTTGCTGTTCGATGTCTTCTCCGGTGGTGATGGTCATCAGACAGATTTTGGTTTTGTTAAAGGTGCCTTTGGAAAGAGCGACGGAGGCGTTGGTGCAATTTTCTGGGTCACCGGTGGCAGCATTGGTGCTAGTGGTGGCAATGGCTCCCAATCTAATGTTGGAATAGCTATCGCTGTGACGGTCATGGCTGGTCTCGCCGTGGCTGCCACCCTCGTCTACTCTAATAGGTAAAACCAGAAGAGAACATTTACTATCGCTTCAATTGGTTACCTAAATTGAAAATGATCAATCGAAACCTTAAATTTCTAATTTGACTTTCTAGCCTGATATAGACTACGCATATATTTATTCGACATATAGATTTACAAGATAAAAAGAAAGATGTGTTGGGTTTGTGAAGGCTTTGGGCTTGGGCCCATATTCTTGTTCATTAAGTTGTTAACCCTAATTAGTCTCTATATATATCCATGTCATGCATTTGTAATCTTTGTACTGAGCAAATAAAGAAAAACCCTAGTTGCAGCCCGTGGACGTAGGTCACACCGACCGAACCACGTTAAATTCTCGTGTTCTTATTGCTTTCGTGTGCGTACGAGTGTTTTGTGTTTATTTCCGCTGCGTAAAGATACCTAACAACTGGTATCAGAGCTTCAGGCTCTTGAAGATTTCGTACGAAACACGCCGCCGTGTACCTAGGGTTTCCGCCGCCTAGGTTTCGCGCCGCCGCCTAGGTTTCTGCGGTCGCCGTCGCACCGCCTAGGGTTTCTGCCGTCGCCGCTGTCATCTAGGGTTTCAGCGCCGCCGCCTAGGGTTTTGGTTGGAAGTACCGGATCTGGTTTGTCTATCTTTTTGTTGACTGGTTATCAACTGTTCAGCGCGCTTGTTTTTTGAAGACTTGTCTCTGTTTTGCTATTATGGCTGAAGACGGGAAGACTGTGATCGAAAAGTTCAATGGCACTGATTTTGGTTGGTGGAAAATGCAAATAGAAGCATTACTGTGTCAAAAGGATTTGGATATGGTACTGGAAAAGAAACCGGAGAGTATGGAGAAAGTTGAAGAAGCAGTTTGGAATTCCAAGGACAAGAAAGCTAGAGCGGTTATTATGTTATCTTTGACGAAGAGCGTTGCTTTTAACATCATGAAAGAAACCACTGCAAGTAGTATGATGTTGGCTCTGTCAAATATATATGAAAAGCCGTCTGCAGCTAACAAGGTGTTCTTGATGAGGGAACTGTTCATGACGAGAATGAAAGAGGGAAGCTCAGTCACCTCTCACATTAATGATCTGATGTCTATTCTTACCAGATTAGAATCAGTGGGAATAAAATTCGATAATGAGACTCGAGCTCTGGTGTTGCTATCTTCACTGCCTGACAGTTGGTCCGGGACTGTAACTGCTGTTACAAATTCTATGGGGGCTAACGAAATGACATTTGAAAAGTTCCGAGACATTGTGATAGGTGAAGACACACGTCTGAAAAGTGCAAATGTTGGATCATCTTCTGAGATGTTACATGTTGGCAGAGGAAGGGAAAATAGCCGAGGCAGTGGGAGTCGGGGAAAGAGTTCAACTCGGACTCGGAAAAATGTGAGGTGCTGGAACTGCAACGAGGATGGACATGTTAAGAGTCAATGTCCAAAGAAAGGTCTAAACACTGCTGCTGAGGATGTCAATGATGGTGACGTGTTAATTCTTGAGGCTGAAAACAGTGTGGACTCTTGGATCATGGATTCTGGTTCTTCGTTTCACGCCGTACACAACGGTGAAATGATGGTGAATCTGAAAATAGGCGATTTGGGAAGGTACGTCTCGCTGATGGTAGAATGCTTGATGTAATGGGCATGGGTGATATTGATTTGGTGACTCCATTGGGAACTACATGGAACTTGAAGAATGTCAAGGTGATTCCAGGTTTGAAGAGGAAATTAATTTCTGTTAGTAAGCTGGATGAACAAGGACTGGAAGTCAAGTTTGGTGGTGGTAAATGGAGGGTAATCAGTGGAAACCGGGTGATTGCTCGTGGTGATAAGCATGGGTCATTGTACATGGTGGAGGTACATGCTGAGGGATTGATCAACCCGGTTAAGCAAGTCAAAGTCGGGTTCGCTAAATCTGCTGCTAAGAGAGTTCATTTTGCAAACATGAAGTCTGGAGCAGAGATTGTAGCTGAATGGGGTCAGAAGTCTAAACCAGTCAGAGGATTTTGTGACAGTGGGAGCATGGGGCATGTTTCGGGTACAGTCAAGAAGAATCGTTGGGTTTTGAAGACTAAGACTGGAAAGTTCTCTCCTGGTGATTGTTTGCTGAATTTGGAGAGTGTTAGTGGTTCTCGGTGTATCTCTGAATCTGGTGGATCGTGTAAACCAGTTGAGACAGAGGATGGGTCGCTGGTGGAATTTGCCACGACTGAGTTGGAGCTCGGGAGAGCTTCAACTGGCCCTTATGGTACTTGATGATGAGGGTTGCTGCAACTAGGAGATGTGATGGAGTCTTAGCTTGTTCTTTGGGAACTGGAGGCTTGGAAGACTTGTTTAAAGATTACTGAAGTTACTAGACGATTGGGTTGCTTTGTACTTGAATGGCGGGCTAGAATTTATCGCAAAGCCTTCAAGTGGGAGATTGTTGGGTTTGTGAAGGCTTTGGGCTTGGGCCCATGTTTAAGTTTTCTTGTTCATTAAGTTGTTAACCCTAATTAGTCTCTATATATATCCATGTCATGCATTTGTAATCTTTGTACTGAGCAAATAAAGAAAAACCCTAGTTGCAGCCCGTGGACGTAGGTCACACCGACCGAACCACGTTAAATTCTCGTGTTCTTATTGCTTTCGTGTGCGTACGAGTGTTTTGTGTTTATTTCCGCTGCTTAAAGATACCTAACAAGATGTTGGTTCCACAGAAGAAACATTCATGTATTTCATGGAGAGGACGATGTCCGCCATATTTCATGGACTATTAGAGTTATCTCAACCCTGTATCTTTTGTTTGTCACGCCCAGCCTTAGAGTTGCCATTGTTCCAAATTACTTTACAACAAGCTAGATTTCTTAAAGTCTTTCATAATACCTGGTTCCTTGTTACTTTTGTTTTATTTGTGGCTTCATATAATGGGTGAACAATTATGTGTTCTTGTGATGTAGGGGGCACCTTCAATCTCCTTGGTCAAGTAGGAGAAGAAAACATGCTCTTCAGCCGAAACAATGGAAAAGTTTATTTGATAAAGATGGAAGGCTATGTGATGGTGGAGTGAAGTTCTTGAAGAAAGTTAGAAGTGGAGTATGTTGTTACCTTTGCATAAATGCACATGAAAATATTTTTTATGTTGGGATAGAGTTAAACTTTCATTTATGATGCCTTTTGAATGCACTTATGGCTGCTTATGTGAAATGATTATATATATTTATGCAGGGTGTTCATCCTAGTTTAAGAGCAGAAGTGTGGCCGTTTCTTCTTGGAGTGTAAGCACCTAAGACCCGTATACCTGGATCTTTGTTTTGCTATGATGACATTTTATTCAGATTTCTTTCGTTCTGTACGTTGAAATGCTTTTAGACAGATATATCTGGGTCTGGTTGACTTGGTTTGCAGTTATTACCTCTTTCAAGTAATTGTTCTTTTAGCATGTATATGGGCCTTTGTTTGTTACATGTTAACATATGCCTTATTGCCTTTATAATTCATGCAGTATGCAACATCTAATTTGTTGGTCATTAACATCTGGCCTTTGCCTTCTTTCTGCAAACATACTCATACACTTTTATATATTAATTATATTTTGTGTATTTGGTTATGAAATTTGAGCTAGATTCATTAAGAAATGTGTGTGGGCATCAAAGTTTAAGATACTTGATAAATGAAGTGTTGTTTTGTTAGTGTTAGTTTTGTTTCACTGCTTGTGTGTTTCTGCAACTCACTTTCATTTATGATACATACAAGTGAAAACTCATAAAGTTATCTGAAAGCGTAACTATTTCTTTTATTTTTTTGGCAGCTACGATCTTAAAAGTTCAAAAGAAGAACGGGATGCTGTAAAAATTAA
Organism: Flaveria sonorensis; assembly: GCA_025506505.1. Classification (NCBI taxonomy): domain Eukaryota; kingdom Viridiplantae; phylum Streptophyta; class Magnoliopsida; order Asterales; family Asteraceae; genus Flaveria; species Flaveria sonorensis. The sequence continues at coordinate 2,659,710 of CM046428.1, read as the reverse complement.
GAATAGGTGTCTAACGACCTCTCACCTCCAGGAAACCATCATTTTCATATCTAAATTCTTTTTCCCTTAAAAACCTTATTAAAAATAATATTTATGCGTATACTTTTTTAACAGGAAAGAGTATGAGAAGCTTAGGAAACAGTGCCAACAAACTTACAAACCTAGTGATAAACCGACCCAGATAAAAGAAAACTGTGGAAGCAGCAACAAAGATGATGGTGAAGTTCTAGATCCTTCTAGTCCCAGCAATTCTCCTCTCCTTGTCTGAATCAATCAGATGATCGTAAACCATGCGAGGATGGTGAAGATAGTGAACTCACCTGCAAAAACGAAATGGAGTCTTCTGATTCCGACTCTTCTGTAGAAACTGATGTCATGCATTCTGAAAAACTTGCACAAGAAACTGACATCACTTCCTCCAACACAGGAAGTAAAAACTTAAATTCATACAGGTCAGAAAGTTTCGCCACATGGCAACGAATCATTCGTGTGGATGCTATCCGTGCAAATGATGAATGGATCGCTCACTCACCGTCTCAAGCAGCTGTTGGTTTAACAAAAGCAGTTGAATTAGCTGAGAGTGTATGTCTCAAGGACTACAATCACCTGGAAGCGTGTAGAATCTTCCATGCTGCACGCTTAGTTTCAATTCTTGAAGCATACGCTTTGTATGACTCAGAAATCGGTTACTGTCAAGGAATGAGTGATTTACTTTCACCGATCATATCGGTGGTTGAAGAGGACAGTGAAGCCTTCTGGTGTTTTTTGGGTTCATGAAGAAAGCACGACACAATTTCCGGCTTGATGAGGTCGGTATAAGGCGGCAGTTGAACATTGTGTCAAAAATCATAAAGGGGAAAGACTCTCGTCTCTACCACCACCTAGAGGAGTTGCAGGCAGAGGATTGTTTCTTTGTGTACAGGATGGTGGTGGTTCTGTTCAGGAGGGAGCTCAACTTTGAACAGATACTGTGTTTGTGGGAGGTGATCTGGGCGGATCAAACCGCCATCAGGGCAGGAATTACAAAATCAGCTTGGGGGCGGATGAGGCTGCGGGCTCCACCTACGGATGACCTGTTGCTGTATGCAATAGCTGCTTGTGTGCTGCAGATGAGAAAGCAAATAATATACAAGTATAGCAGCATGGATGAAATACTGAGGGAGTGTAATAACATGGCTGGGCATTTGAATGTTTGGAAGCTTCTCGATGATGCACATGCTTTGGTGGTAAACCTCCATGACAAGATTTAGGAGCGGAGTTGCTTGGCCTTTATTTTTGGATTTTTCTTTCTCGCTCCCTTTCTACAGCATGAAAATTGCTTCTTGTTTTAATAATATTGTTCAAGTGTTGCGCCGCGCCCCTGCTCATTGATTCGAGTGATGGTGTCTTCTTCCTAAAACATGTCAACATCTCATTGCGGGGTTCAGGAAATTATGGTAAATCTATCTGTTTTAGACTTTTAGAGAATGTTGTATTTTTCATTCAGATACAGTTTGAATTGAACCCTATATATGAACATGCTTTCTTAGAGAAATGTTGAATTATCTTCCTAATCATCCTCTTATCAGCAAACTAGTGTAATCTTGGTGCATTGATGGATGATTAATCACAAGGCTTTAAAATATCTCATTATTTCATATTCGACTAATCTCCATTTGATTGTGTATATATATATATATATATATATATGAAATGAAGTTGAAGGGATAACCTCCAAATCTCTCGGGCCACATGGCTGTAGAGCGCTTGGCTTTAGATAATCCAATCTGAGCCATGTAGGTACGCAACATGGCCCTGGATTAAGCAGCCGGCATTAACTTTAACGGCCCTTCGAACCACTGAGTTATGATTCCGAGGTCAATGCTTTGATCTGGTGGATGATTCCTCGGGCACTAGGCAAGTCTGACATCATATTTTGGGGTGTCAGCATTTTGCAGGTGATGCACACAACATTCACAGAGATGGATTACATGCAATATATTTCAAAATGTAAAAATTGCAGTCTAACAAACGAGGTGTAAGTTTTCATTTGGGAAGTAAAGAATTCACTATTACAAGTCATATTTGCATATCTATTTCCTCTTGAACAACAGGAACTTTGCTAAAACTAAAAATTTCACTCATTAACCAATTTTAGAGGTACCAAATGCCAATCGGGAATCAATGAACCAGAATTAGACGCCAACACTTTATTTAGAAGATCTTAGTTAATGATTTTGTTGAAGATGTAAGCAACTCAAGCCTAAAAGTTACCATAAACAATACTATGATGAAGAAAAGTCATACGAAAGGGAAAAAAAGATCTTGGATGTTTGTTAATGTTGTTGTGCATGAGTTCCGGACCCTACAAATAGTAAATAATGTTATGCTTGTTTATTGTTGTCCATGTGTTTAAAGATTCACGAAGCATATAACCTAGTACAAGCAACAAACGTCAAATCATCAATGGCAGTTAAGCAAGAGCTTTTCTTTACCTCCATTTTCGTCAAAAAATACCAACAATTTTGTTAAAATATATCACAAAAATTGGCTGATTTGTAACTTAATATAACCCTGTTTTTATCTTTTGTCATATGTGACAAGTAAATAACTTTAACTTCGATCAACGACTTAGTCATTTTGCTTAACCGGTAATTAGAACTTTTATAAAAACATCCGGTGTGCTTAGTAAGATTGAGTGTTATTGGGCCATATAGACGTCAACTTAAGCTCTTTATCATCATTGACGGATGACAGATGTGTTCTAAGTGAATGTGTATGTGAGTAGTGTCCATTTCATGCCGATGAGTATATTCACTTGTGAGACTCACTTTCATCACTCACAGGCAAGAGGAGTGGTGTATTAGTGAACGTGAGGTGTCATTCACGTCCCCCACTCACCGCTCATAAATCATAATAGATATTAGTTGATTCAACAATGGGGGTGTTTGGGATTGCTTCTCAAAACAATTTATTAACTTATTAATTTTTTCAATAAGTTAATAACTTAGTATAAACTGATTTATTAACTTATTTCCACTCAACTATCTTATTATCAAACATAATAAGTTAAAAGTTTCCTAACGCCCACAATGTCTGCAAACAATTATCAATCGGAATTACACAACGACAACAGCAAACACGATCCAAATTCCCAATTTCAATTACCACAAGAGGCTGCCATCCAATCGTCACGGAGAAACAACGTGGATTCCGCCATTGATTCGGGATTAATGCGTTACGGAAAGACCAAGGGAGACACATTGTCAACATGATCATGACCGGTTAGTCCTATTTGTTAGAGTTATAAATTGTGTTCATCGTTTGAAGATCTAGAAAATTGCAATTAGGGCTACGGAGAGTTATGATTCATGTAAAGCAAATCATTTGGTCCACGGAGATGAATTCACATTTAATAGCGTTCTAATTCACCATTAGGATTATTAGTGATCATACATGGTGAATTTGATCCATTGCACTGTTATAGATGTTGAGATTTAACTCAATCTCTCATATTCATATTCACCATGTAAAAGCCATTACTAATTATATGGCCGATTTCAGGCATATCATAACTGTTGTAACCAAGTAGTATCTAATGAACTCACAAGTATTTGTGTTATTCAACATGAAAACAGAGATGGCTATATATAGCCTTACAGACCCCAAATAAATCGAAACAAACTGGAATAAGTCCACAGCTACTAAAACGGAACAGACTCAACTACTTGGAACAAGTTTACAAACAAACTTATTCGACTTATTCAACCTATGACACGTCAACATGACCGTTTATTCCCTTCAATATCCTCCCCTAAACTGAACTATGACAAAAGTTCAGTTTATCTCAATTACTCCAAGAGTTTCTCGCAACTTATTGAACACCTCCAAAGTGACTGGCTTGGTCATTAAATCTGCTAGTTGATCCTCAGTGCTGCAAAACACCAATTTTATTTCTTCCTGGTTAACCAAATCTCATAGGTAATGGTACCTTATATCAATATGTTTGGTACACTTGTGCATCACGGGATTGACGGACAACTTTATTGTGGAAGTGTTATCACATGACACTACAATAGCTCCATTCAGCTTTTCTCCAAAATCTTCCAGCAATCATTTTAACCATTTGCAGTGACAAGCACAAGAAGTAGCTGCAACGTATTCAGCTTCGGTGGACGATAACGTGACTATCTCTTGTTTCTTAGAACTCCAGCAAATTGCAGCACCACTATGTAAACATACATAACCCGAAGTACATCTTCTATCTTCCACATCTCTTGCATAATCACTATCAGTGTATACCTTGAGCTTCATTTCTGACTTTCTAGCATAAAAGAGACCAAAATTATGTGTTCCTTTCAAATACCTCAACACCCGTTTAGCCACTTGCTGATGCTCCATCTTAGGCTTGGACATAAATTGTGATAACAAGCATGTCACATAGGTCAGGTCTGGACGTGTAACAGTCACGTACATAAGGCTTCCAATTAGTTTCTTATATTGTGTAGGATCCACATCCTCCCCTACTCCTGCCTTAGTCAACACTGTACCGGGTACTATAGGATTATTCACTGGTTTACTTTCCCACATACCAAACCTCTCAAGCACTTCTTTGATGTACTTTCTTTGATATAAACATATTCCTGCCTCAGTTTGCTTTACTTCAACCCCGAGAAAGTATCGCATCATCCCCAGATCGGTCATTTCAAACTCAAGTTGCATGGAGCGCTTGAAACTTTCACATAGTGTTACATTGTTACCTGCAAATATCAAATCATCTACATAAAGACTCACCACAATGATGTTGTTCCATACCCGTTTTACAAACAGAGTATGATCAAATTTGCTCTGCTTAAAACCTTCCCTCTTGAAATATCCTTCTATACGATTGAACTAGGCCCTTGGGGCTTGCTTCAAACCGTATAAAGCTCGCTTTAACTTATACACTTTGGCCTCTTCTCCTTCCTTGATAAATCCTTGTGGTTGCTTTAAGTATACCGTCCCCTTGAGCTCCCCATTTAGGAAAGCACTTTTAACATCTAATTGAAAGACCCGCCAATTCCGTTGAGCTAAGATGGCGAGTATGGCTCTAATGGTGTCCCAACGAGCAACGGGAGCGAAAACCTCCTTGTAATCAATTCCTTTTTGTTGTGAATAACCTTTAACGACCAAACGCGCTTTATATTTGTCTACATTCCCTTCTTCATTTAACTTGGTCTTGTACACCCACTTAACTCCGATTGGTATCACTTCTTGTGGTAGTTCTACTAGTTCCCAGGTATTATTACGCTCTATGGAGCCGAACTCTTCTTCCATCGCCTTTCTCTACTTCAGTTCTTGATTTGCTTCCTCGAACGAAGTTGGATCACCCGATGCACTATACATAGCAAAACTGATTTCTTCCTCATCATCTGATAACCCTTCTCCACTATTATAATCGTGCAACCAACTAGGTGCCTGATAGAACTGAGAAATCTGATGGAACAAAAAGATAAATAGATAGATAGTCGGCCCGATTCGAGAAGGGCAATTCTCCGATTACAAGTCACAAATAATCCAAATAACCAAGACAAAATCCTATAGCTAGAACACAAGACTTAAATAAACCTAAATAGCAGAATTAACTGCTGCAATTACCCCCACTATTAGCTCCTTTATTTTTGGTAACCCACGATTAGCTCCTCTATCTCGGGTAAGTGAATAATGCAGTTGACCCTATTTCTAGTAACCGACTAATTGAGTTGACCCTAGGTGGCCTGATTTGAGGATACGTATCAATACTTCCGGCCCGGAAAATCGACTTGTCCTCAAGTCGAAAAGAAGGAAATTATTGTGCCACGCAATAAGCCATTCAATTTTAGGCTGACCCGCTTCATAGACCCATTGGTGAACCAAAATGAATTGTGATTGAAGGTCGATTTCCCTGCGCTTCAAATTTGCATGTACAATTTCATTCCCGGCAGCAACACCATAATAACTTCATTATTGGTGGCTGTTCCTTCACTTTTATAGATAGGTCTGTGAACTTTACTGGCATACTCAAACGACTAGAATTGACATTCTGATCATTATATCTAAACCACTCCAGCTTGTCCTTGCATAAGAGTTCATATTCGTCCTTAATTCTTTGATTATCTCCTGCATGCTTCTCATCAGATACTTCAAGATCACATTCGAACATGGGAATGTCACAGATACAGTCCTCCTTGATCAGATCTGTCACTGGACAGTTCTCCTTGATCAGATCTGTCACTGGACAGTCCTCCTTGATCAGATCTGTCACTGGACAGTCCTCTTTGCCCAGATCTGTCTCTAGACTTTGAGGTTCACCCTTAGGTTCCTTGTCATCCTTGAAATCATCATTAAGACATGGGTGACATTCATAATCACCACTCTGATGGTGTATGGTGCCAAAATCAGGGAGAAAGAGAGGTGTAGATAGCGCGGGTGGTGGTGCTTGGTTGCTGGTTGGTTTTCCAAACATCGCGATCTTGAGTGCTGCAACATCATCCCTCCATTGTGCCTCTATGGCAGCAAGTTTGGCAGCAATGGCTGCTAACTGGGCGGCGATTTGATCGGATGAAACACCTCTATGGGTTTGAACCATGTCGATTTCCCGGCAATGGAACCAAATGATAGAACTGAGAAATCTGATGGAACAAAAAGATAAATAGATAGATAGTCGGCCCGATTCGAGAAGGGCAATTCTCCGATTACAAGTCACAAATAATCCAAATAACCAAGACAAAATCCTATAGCTAGAACACAAGACTTAAATAAACCTAAATAGCAGAATTAACTGCTGCAATTACCCCCACTATTAGCTCCTTTATTTTTGGTAACCCACGATTAGCTCCTCTATCTCGGGTAAGTGAATAATGCAGTTGACCCTATTTCTAGTAACCGACTAATTGAGTTGACCCTAGGTGGCCTGATTTGAGGATACGTATCAGTGCCTTTCTTACTCTTGAAGAAGGTTCAACTACGGGTACTGCAATAAATTCTAAATTAGAATTCAAGTCTACCTTGAGTGTTAACTTCTGCATGTGCTTCTTGTGCTTGATTGGTATGTGGAGTAGTTGAATTGGTACTTTCCTGACCAGTCTCTGCATGTGCATGATCTCTATATGTGGCTATGTTATCTTGACTTTGTGAAGGTAGTGGAGGTGGGTCCACCTCAAAAATGTCACTTTCTTGCCCACATACAATTTTTGGTGAGCTGTCTTCTTCAACTACTAGTTCTTGATTATTATTCTTTTTCCAGCCCCTCTTCTTATCTTCAAACACCACATCTCGACTAATAATAATTTTCTTTTGGACCGGATCGTACAATCGGTATGCCTTCGACCCAACACTTACGCCAAATAGAACACACTTTTGACTACGTGCATCCAATTTAGTTCGAAGCTGAGCGGGAATATGAACATGAGCCAAACACCCAAAGACTCGAAAATAATCTACATTGGGTTTCACACCGGTCCGTATTTCTTCTGGAACTTTGTTGTCTAATGCTCTTGTCACACATCTATTTAATACATGACAAGCCCAGGTTGTAGCTTCAGGCCAGAAATATCTTGGCACATCATTTTCCATCAACAGACACCGAACCATGTTCAAAAGAGTTCTATTACGTCGCTCTGCCAACCCGTTTTGTTGCGGGGTGTAAGCAGCTGTCAATTGCCTTTTAATTCCATTTTGAATGCAGAACTCATTTAATTCCATTTTAATTCCATTTTGAATAGTCATCAATAAAAACTAGCACATACCTTTTACCACTTTGAGATGTTGGTGTGATTGGTCCACACAGATCTGTGTGTATTAGCTCGAGTCTTTCTTTGAAATCCACATTGTTTTCTTGGAATAGCTTCTCTGGTTTGCTTTCCTTTGTTACACGTCTCACATACAACTGTTTTCCCACTGACTTGAGGCAACCCTTTCACCATATTGTTGTATTGCATGGTCCGTATTGCTTTGTGATTTACGTGAGCAAATCTGCGATGCCAATGTGTGTATTATTAACTTCACACACCTGCACGCAGTTTGTGGGCAGCAATCTTTTCGTTCCATGAACTAAGAACATGCAATTCTTAGTCATTCGGGACTTCATGATCAAACCTTTCTTCGAATGAAATATATTGCATTCACCATTTTCAATAATGACTTTAACCTTCTTCTCTTGAAGCTGGCGCCAACACTTATTAGGTTTGAAGTTAAACTGTGGTACATAGTACACATTGGTGATGACTTGGGTGATGCCACCAACTTCTAACCGTACATCCCCTATACCTTTCACGTCCAACCTCAAACCATTTCCAAGCTTCATAGTATGTTTTATATATTTTTTCAAGTTAATGAACCAGGTTTCCGTACCTGTCATATGGTTGGAACAAGCCGAGTCAAGAAACCAAAAACCCTTACATTCTGCAGTTTCTTCTTCCATATGAGCCATGAGAACCAACTCTTCATTTTCATCAAACTCCGCATAATTTACGCCTTTATCCCACTGTGGACATTCGTACTGAAAATGTCCCGTCTGTTGACACTTGTAGCATTCCACCAGCAATTTATCAAAACCCCCATGTCCACGGCCTCGTCCTCGAACTCTTCCTCTATTGTATGACCCTCTACCTCGTCCTCTTCCTTTTCCAGGGCTGTTTTCTTCAACCTTCAGGGCCTGGTCTTCATTATCTTTGCGTAGAAGCTTCTGTTCATAGACCAGAAGCGAACTTTGTAACTCATCTACGGTCAAGGAGTCCAGGTCCTTTGACTCTTCAATCGAGCACACCACAAAATTGAAATTTGGTGTTAGTGTTCGAAGGATCTTCTCTACTATCTTCACATCCTGCATGGCTTCTCCAACATTTCGCATCTCGTTAGCAGTAGTCATAACCCTTCCAAAATACTCGGTTACCGATTCTCCGTTCTTCATTTCGAGAGTCTCAAACTCCCTTCGAAGCCTCTGCAATTGAGCTCGTTTCACTCGTGCATTCCCTTGATACTTCATCTTCATTGCATCCCAAACCTGCTTTGCTGTCCCCTTTTGGGTAATTGTTTTGATGATACTTTTATCAATTGAGTAGTACAAATAGTTACGAACTTTCAAATCGATAAGCCTCATCTCTTCCAGTTCCTTTTTCCTTGTATCCGAGACTTGATCTCATGGTTTCGGTGCACTATACCCAACTTCAATAGCCGCCCAATATTCCTTGGATCTCAGCAGGTTCTCCATGACCAGACTCCAATGGTCACAGTCTCCATCAAACCTCCATCAAACTTAGGGATGATGAAATTCTGCGATGAGTTGCAGTCTGCCTTCTTGAACACGTACTAATGGATCACTCACCACGTTCTGATACCACTTGTTGTAACCAAGTAGTATCTAATGAACTCACAAGTATTTGTGTTATTCAACATGAAAACAGAGATGACTATATATAGCCTTACGACCCCAAATAAATCAAAACAAACTGGAATAAGTCCACAGCTACTAAAACGGAACAGACTCAACTACTTGGAACAAGTTTACAAAAAACTTATTCGACTTATACAACCTATGACACGTCAACATGACCGTTTATTCCCTTCAATAACTAGGTTATTCCATATCTGATCGAGCTAAGTTGCATGGCCGAACAAAGGAAGCTGAAGAAATTATGGAAGCAGGTTACACCTCCAAACCTAATCTCTTTTTGAGTAAAAATGGAAGCAATGTGTACATCCTTTTCTTAATTCTTCTCTTAATCATGCAGGCAACAATAATTTAGCCTTTGTAGCATACCTTTGTGTACATTATACATTCTGTTACATTTCAGGCTATTGCTTCAGGTTTACACCACTGCCTTTTACGTGATTCATGGTCAGCACATAAGTTCCAACACACATAAATATGAATAGACAATCAGATCCGTGATAATCATAATTCGTAATTACCTTCAATGAATAATCAAATTGATATGACAACTCCTTTACCCTATTTAAAGGTGGATTCCTATGGTGCCACCAGTTGGACTCCAGTTGACTGGAAACGTTTTCAGTATGTTTTGAACCATGAAGGCCTTCAGCAGGTACATTCTGTTTTTCATATGTTTTTTTAATGATTTTAGTTGTAATCATTTATTATTCTTTATTGTAGTATCCATGATGATGAGAAAAAAACTAATGACAGACAAGCTATTCTGATATTATCTCACTAACAACATGCTCAGATTTGACTTTCCAACTAGTCCATCAATCTGCATTGATACAATTCAGGGACAATATTTTTGGTACTCACCGGTTTCTAGAAATTGATGAGCTTACTATACCTTGGGTTTATAATGTGTTTCTGGTAAGCAACGATAATTGAAATACACTGCGATTGATAACTACGAAGTCGGCCAGATTCAAGAACCATAACACAATTGTAAACAATGTTTAGGTAAAGCCGAAAACCCTGGACTCCAAGAATCGCCAAGTTTCTGTAAATTATTGCATATGGTGCCTTATATTCTCCATTAGGATTTCCAATATCAAACGCCTTATAGAATAAGAAGAAGCTCAAAGGTGACACAATGCAACCTATGGCTGTACCGATGGCTTGACTAAGAAGCATGGTTCGAGGAGAAGTCAAAGTCAACTGACCCGTTTCAGGTCATGCATCAGTATGCAAGAAACCGAGACAACCGACTTCACCAGCCCACAACCCACCATTCCTGCCACCACTCCATCCTCTTTTCCCGCCAAGGCTGCCATCATGAAAAGCCCGATTTTACCATAATTATACGCCATGTTAAAGTCAGTCAACCCTGCTCCATAAGCATTACAGAAAGCCAGAGATGGAGCAAAAATGTAGGCAATGATTACATAATACCATTTAACCTCAGGAAACATGTATGGTATTGCGATTACTGCAATAGGGCAAAATAAGGTATCCAATTCCTCCAACCGTCATAGGAATGGTTTCTCTAATGAAATTCTCATTCATTTTCTGCTCCTCTTCGCTAACCTTCTTTCCTATAACTGCATTACAAAAAGAATATAAGTTTAGGTAACAAAAACAGACAAACAAAACACAAAAACTTTATGAATCTCCTAACAACCTGGATTAAGGTTCTTGGTCTTGAATCTTCCATGAACACTCATGGATGTGATGCATAGTATCTTGATGAAATTGTATAGCCCATCACCAAGGATTAGAGCTATTGAAATAAGGCCTGCAACCCAAAAAAACAATAACCTACCTCATAAAATCATCAAAAATAATAATAAAATAAGTCTCAATGTGTTCAATATTAAGAAACAAATCAAGAAAAGTGAACCAAAATATCACCTTGTAACCATTGAGGCCTTTCATGCTACCTTCAGGCAAACCAGTAGGAAACAATCTCCCTTATTGTTTCCAATCAAGGGCCACATTATACCCATGAAACCACAGCTCCAAACAACAATGATAGTTCACAATATGAGGGCAAATCATCCCAGTTCCCACATAAGTCATGCTAAAGTCAAAGTAAAACCTGCAACCATATTCAGAACCTGTATATCAGAATCAAGAATGGTGTTAATGGAATAAAGTTGCTTGCTTTACAAGCAATAATGAAGCGTGGTCATACGTGTTCTTCCAAGCTTTCAATCCAAAGGTAGGAAACTGAGCAAATCCACAGTCTCCTTCCTTTCCTGTAAAGAACCACTGAAAAAATCCCCAAAGAAAACTTGCTGAAAAGTACTTTGCAAATCCCTTCATTGCTTCCTATAAACATTTAAAAAAAATAGTTAAAAAATCATGAATTTTGATATCATTACAATATGCACAAAAGGAATTAAAAAGTTTTGATTTTTAAGTACTTTGCCATATCATCTCCCTGACTATGAAACCCGTTAATAAGAACACCGGTCGCCATCCCACTTGGAAATATCAACTTATAGTCAACAATCAAAACCTGTGGATAACCAATGGAACTCCATTAGCACAGTATATTCAAATTCTGAATGCACATATGATTTTGTTAAAATGCTACAAGCATCTCCTTTCTATCTGCAGACTAACCATTTAATATTCAACAAATTGTAATGAATAAAAATAATAATGACCTTAAGATTCTTTTTCCTTTTTCTTTATCAGCTCTAAAACGTTTCTGTTTTGACTACAGTAAAAAAGGAAATCAGAAAGTTTAAAGATGATATACCTTTCTAAGTGGAATCAATACGAAAAGACCGATAAAACAAACCATAAAGGAGTAACCCATCATCCAGCCCACAGGTTCTTTGTAAGTCCCTGGTGAATTTGCTCCTCCTGCCAACTCATATGTTTTCTTGTTAATCCCAGTAAATAAGACCCATACCCACCTATCAACAAAAACCCAATTATTTCTGTAAAAAACTTAAAAAATTCATAACATTTTAAAAAAATATTAAACCTCCAATGGCAATGCTATAACAAGCAACTGAACATGTCTGGATCATTGTATTCTCATGTCTGGTGAAAGAACAGATGAAATCCCAGACTTTTGGAGCATCTTTGTCCAACTTCTCATGAACACAAAAGCAAGAAGTGCAGCCGAAACGTTCATATTAGGCGTCATACCAGTGGTGAGGTTCAGTTTCATGGCTATAATACTATAAATGCACCCTAAAATAACACTTGCGACAATCCCACGGACCGTTATTTGTTGTGTCCATGGCTGCAACCTTCTTGATCCATCTAATTGGTGAATATCATCACCATCTTTCTTCGCTTGTATCATTTCCTCTCTTTTTTCTCTTTCAATCTCCCTATTCTCATTCTTCACCATGTTCATAATGGATTCTGCATCAACAGTTTATCATCAAACAACATAACATGCAAATATATCTTTAACTAATTATGTGAACTTATATAATATAATTTTTCCACCTTATATTCCTTCTTTTTGCTCCAAGAACACACTTCAAAAGTGTGGCTGCCACACGACCTTATAGGCTAATATTATTTCTTTATAAGCAACGAATCAGGTTCCGTTGAAGCCACACTCTTGATGTTACTTCAGCAGATATTACTTGTTCAAATTGATATTGTTTTTTATTGACATGACAAGCATAAAGTTAGAGTCATCGTTCTTGCCTACACTGGTAGTCTTTGAAGCATGTTATTTGCACTTAGTACCCTATACTTCCATTTGTTTGGTAATTTTGAATGTGACATTCCATATATTGTTAGGCTGAAAATGCAACAAAGTAATTCACTAGAATCAGAGTTCTTCTAGCATCTTATACTTCCATTTCACTTTTGGAAAATTTGAATGCTACACTAAGTCGAGTCTTTTTCGAACTGAATCCGACTATATTTCAAATTTTAAGTTGTTTATCATTTTTATTTTATTTTTTTTTGTGTCTTGATTCGAATTCTCCATTGATTTGAGATGAATTACATATGAAACATGTAAAGAAAATGAATGAACGATGCACAGTGATGGGTTTCTTAGCCCTTAGGTGTAGATGGTTTTAAATTTGGACTCATCATGAAAGTGGGAAAAAGTACAAGGGATAAATGCAATATAACTTGTATATACATGGATACCTTTTAGAAATATCCTTTATTCTAAGGTTTGTGAAATAATTGGTGTGTACATTACTACATCATATCGCAACTATACATGTTGTAACAATTGTTGTGTACATTTGATTGTTCAGGCTCATATGTAGAAACAAAAATTAAGTCAAACATTAGGTCGGTCTTCTTTTTTTCTTCTTTTTCTTTTTTTAACAATTGTTGAAAATAAATTTGTGGAAAATTATAATGTTATCATCTTGTTAAGATAATACACATGTAATATATACACACATGTGTGTAGGGGCTTTGAGTTATTAGTCAAATCCGATGAAAGTTCAAGATACGTTAAGACAAAACAAGAAGACACATAAAAAGAAACTGGATCCAATTCTTCATGCGACAAATGAAGATATTAAAGACGAGTCAAGGCTCCATGTGATTCATTGATATACAAATTTGTTCCCAAGTGATTAATAGGCAATTGATTCATCTAAATATCGACTTGGTATTACATGTGTCTATTACATATGCAAAAAAGTGAGAAATTTTAATTAAAATAGATGTCATAAATATCCAGTATAATTTTATTGTATAATCTCATGTGAACTTGCATGAGAATTGAAGAAAATAGAATTTAAATATAAAAATAAAAAAAAAATACTAATGAAAAGGTGAAAAGTGACATTGGAATGGTGACATCACAATGGTGGATGGTGTGGTGTGTATGGCAATTCAAAAATTGTTTTTGGAAGCTGTGATTTGGAGTTGAAAAGTGAATGCAGATATTTTTACTCCTATCATTACCTCTCCACACGTCTCCCACGTTCTTTCGATAACGATATCTTATTATTAATCTTTTACAATTTATGTTCATAAAATTGAAAAGTTACACACATACAAGTGATCAACTCGATCCGACAAACATAGATTCGAACGAAATACGGATCAGGATGATAACATGTTCTTGTCATCTTTTTAACTAGTTAAATTTGGCTTAATATTGTATATGGGTCAAACACTGAAATTCAAAGTTAGGTCTAAGGTGTTATGTTCTTTAGACATTGTTGTGTTAACGGCGATCAAATCTCTACAGCCATCAGACTCTACAACTCAATAATTTCTTGGGACTATAGCTGAATAAATCAAACTTCTATTGAAACATCTTCTTCCCCGGTAGTCTGTATCTATAGTTAATTGGTGTTTAGTGACCATGTGTAAACTGTAAACCCATACACAAACTATCCCTTATCAAACGTAAAATTGTATCCATAATATATGCTTTTATTTAAAAATATAAAAGATCTCTTAAAATGACTTGTTGTTCATATTTCATATTTGTAATATCCTTGAATGATAACAACAAAATACTAAGAAAAATTAGAAGGAAAAAATGGGATACATATTACATTATTATCTTAAAGTTTTAGAAGTTAAAGGTTATATTTTGATGTTTGATACGAAATCTCAAACTTAAGGCTGAAATCACATATTTTCAAGAAACTCATGACTATATCCCTAACCTGCGCGTCCAAACTTATAAATATGCTCGTATATCATCTCATACGATTTCCTCGTTGCTTTTAGTTCTTGAATAGGAAGTGGAATCCGTTTTCATTATGGACTTGTTTACTAGATGCCTGATGTTAACATTGACGATGCAGCTATATAAAAACCAGACGTTGAAATTAACGATATACCATTAACATGTAAAGGTATTTTAATACGGCAACACATAGTAGACTTTGGAGTCTCACAACCATCCAAATAGATTGTTACAAATTACAAGTGACCAAAATTCGTGTTCCATGATTGTGATTGTCATTCACGCCTATTCTAGGGTAGGTTAATTGGCTTTTGAAGAATATATGCCATAGGCTTGCCCCATGTAGATGTAGTGTGGTCTCGTTAATTTATATTCTAACATTTTTTTTTCTTCCAATTCAGTTTTGTATCTTATAGTTGGCATGGAACAATTCTGTTTCGATGGAATTTAGACTTTACGTTAGATATAGTTGTTTAGTTCTAAAATTGATGTTTGATTCTATTTTTTATGTCCATTTAGAATATTAGCAAAAGAATATAAATGGACCGAACATAACCACATTTATTATAATAACGAACGAAAGTGTGCAGAAAAACATCTTCAAAGTTTTTGTTCTCGTCAATTATTCAGCTAAAGTAAACAATTGAACGTAAACTTGAATCTCTTCAATTGAATGTTTATTGTTAGTTTGATTTCGGCTAAAGTTAAACGACCAAACACGAAAATCAAAATGGTTTGATCTGTTGGTGGATAACCTAGGCTCAAGCCCAAACTCAGTTACATTACGGCCTACAGTAATATAATGGGGCCAAATGGCCCATCAACACATTAGCGAGCCCACCATTGACCCAAGATTTTTTATTTTTTAGAATAACCAAGCATTTGTAGACCTTCATTGATATGTCTTTCTATACATCGTCACATCGAAAATAAAATACACCTTTATAAAGCTTAAGTTGATCGGAATCAATTGAAAATACTAAACGTTCAATTCATCGGTCTATGTATTCATGAAGAATAGTCAAAGTCAAACTAAGGACACGATAAACGAGATAATCACCAAAGTCAGAAATCAACTTAATTGATATCGTTCATTGTTATCATATGTTGACTAAGCATACGAGTATTTTATGTGTAAATTATTCGGTATACTTTTATTGTTTGATTTTCATTATGCATCGCTATTCATACAAGATTTACATAATATGAAAAGTTGAAAGAAACTTATGGCGTAATAAACTTGATGATTTGATTTAGATTGATGTCACGTGTATTGCGTATTTAAACTCACATACGTATGTGCAAAAAATGCCACCACAACATGTCACCAATTTATCATTTCATTAGCTTATGTCTCGTGTTAAAACGTCACAAGAGAAACCGTCTTTTAACTATATAACGTTTCTTAGTCCCCCATATTATCTAGATCTTTTTTTAAAAATGGGTGAAATTTAAATTTTGTTGACATGGAGGGTGTTTCTTGAGAAATTTGGAAACAATGGTACCCGCCATGTGGGTGGCGGGTTCTGCCAAAATTCAGAACCACAAAAACCCAGAACTCGCCGGTGTGGATGGCGGGTTCTGATTCAGGACAAACCACAATCACACAATCCACCAACTTCTCCTTTCGATTTCAACGCGCAAAAATCACCTCAAACTCCATTTTATTTTCTTTATAAACACCCCATTCAAACCACATTAACTGGAGTTGAGTAGGGATTTGAGCGGTTGAAATCGAAAGAAAAAGTGGGTGGATAAGTTGGTGGATTGTGTGGTTGTGGGTGTCCGTGAATCAGAAACCCGCCACCCCGCGGCGAGTTCTGACCAGAACCGTCATTCCCGGCGCGAGTTGACCAGAACCCGCCATCCACAACGGCGAGTTCTGGTTTTCTGAAGTTGTGGCAGAACCCGCCACCCACGGTGGCGGGTACCCTTGTTTCCAACTTTTTCAAGAAAACACCCTCCATGTCAACAAAAAAATTAAAATTTCACCATTTTTTTAAAAAAAATTCTATTATCTAATATATGAGAAAAAGCTCTTCGAATTTTATAAAAATAATCCTACCTAGGTAGCCTATCAGTGTGTAATATATTTGTGTTTATATTTGACTTTGAATCTGAATTCACCTTAGAGCCTTTTAATTTCTTGATTTATTTAATGTTTATCAAATACTGGAACTTTTTTATTTTTATTTATTTCTTTCTAAAAGAAATATTATATTATATTGCACGGATATAATATAATATAATGATTAAACGGCATGTTATTCTCCGTTTATCAATACTGGAACTTTTTTATTTTTATTTGGTTCTGCCACAACTTCAGAAAAACCCAGAACCGCCGGTGTGGATGGCGGGTTCTGATTCACGGACAACAAACCACATCAACAAATCATTCCCAACTTCTCCTTTCGATTTCAACCGCGGAATCAGCCTACTACTCCCACTCCTTTATTTTTTTTTCTTTATAACCCCAATCACCCCACCCACCACTGAATTATTCCCACATTAACTGGAGTGAGTAGGGGATTTGAGCGGTTGAAATCGAAAAAGAAAAAGTGGGTGGATAAGTTGGTGGATTGTGTGGTTGTGGAGTGTCCGTGAATCAGAACCCGCCATCCCCGGCGGCGAGTTCTGACCAGACCCGTCATCCCCGGCGGCGAGTTCTGACCAGAACCCGCCATCCATCCACACCCGGCGAGTTCTGGTTTTTCTGAAGTTGTGGCAGAACCCGCCACCCACGGTGGCGGGTACCCTTGTTTCCAACTTTTTCCAAGAAACACCCTCCATGTCAACAAAAAATTAAAATTTCCCATTTTTTAAAAAAAATTCTATTATCTAATATATGAGAAAAAGCTCTTCGAATTTTATAAAAATAATCCTACCTAGGTAGCCTATCAGTGTGTAATATATTTGTGTTTATATTTGACTTCTGAATTCTGAATTCACCTTAGATGCCTTTTAATTTCTTTGATTTATTTAATGTTTATCAATACTGGAACTTTTTATTTTTATTTATTCTTTCTAAAAGAAATATTATATTATATTGCACGATAATATAATATAATGATTAAACGGCATGTTATTCTCCGTTGAAATATTTGCTTTATTGGCCCATTCTGTGCTTCTCAAAGTCGTGCATCATGAGTATGGTCTCCGATGTAAGCGCCATTTTACTTTTGCTACGCTACGGATTAATTTCTTTTTATGTTCATCATAATTGAAACAAACAATACAATCACTACCGATTTTTTAAATAGTGTCAACTATTTATCAGATCCGTAATCTTTAACAAACGTTATTCTCTAATAAAAAAAGCTTATAACCTTTCATGTCATTTCATAACTTCTTTGTTTTATAAAAAAACCTTCAATGCCAAAAAATCATAATAATAACAACATTTATCAACTTATGTTCATCATAAATTTCAATCCTTAACTAATAAACCAATTTATATATTTTTTCTTGAATATCAATCACAACCCAACAAGTTATTTTTATTCACCTTTTAATACACTAAGGAGAAAGTTTAATTTTGATATAAGATAGATTATAAATTAGTATAATTTAAGGCCATAAGGAGTGGAGTCTTGAAAAAGTCGGGGCAATCCTGGAAAAAAACCAAAGCCAACCGGAATACCGAACCCCAGTTCCGATGTGTTACAACCCGGTAAATATTCATCGTGATTTACCAGACGACACCATGCTTTTGAAACTTTTCTTTTCTTTTCTAAAAGAAGGAAATGAGAAAAAACTAAAAAAACTGATGTGATGCTAATATGTCATACAATAAATACAAAAAAACAAGACTGAGAGAGAAGTAGATGAGCGAGTGCGTGATAGTAAAAAACTAAAAGAAAGAAAAAGGAGACATTTAGGAAATTTGGGATGACGATATGTAAAACAAAGAAAATCTAAAAAAATATAATAAACTAATGTGCCGTTGATGTATCACAAGAAAAAACCGAACGGTTTTCAGTGAAAATAGACGGAATAAGCGTAAAAAGTAAAAGAAAGAAAAATGAGATATTTAGTGAAATGAATTTCCAACAAAATTCTTATGGAGTCCATGAATTTTCTGCAACAAATAACAAGAGAAGTTTGACGTGAAACCCCGGTGATCGGAAAACCCAAATCTACAATCATCCACCGGAGATCACAAACCCCCACCGTCAAATCGTTTTCAGATCGGACCGATGGGAGGCGGTCAGAAGAGCTACTCCACCAATCCCGACGACTACAATCTTCTAGAAGAAGTAGGTTACGGCGCCAGCGCCACCGTCTACAGAGCCATCTATCTCCCCACCAATGACGTCGTCGCCGTTAAGTGCTTGGATCTCGAACGCATCAACAGCAATCTGGTAATTCCACTGTTAATTAGTTCTCTCTTCAGTTGATGTTTCTGTTTCTGTATCTGATGTGTGGTTCGTCAATTCAGCTTATCAACTAGCAATAAAAACACGAGGATGTATTTGTTTCCTTTGATTGAATTGAAGTAACAGGGATCGATCGTGCGATTAGATATTGACTTGTTTCAAATTAAACATCACCATATGTCTTTGCGTGACATTTCTTATGATTCATCCTCAAAATTGTTAGATTTTTTCTTCAATATTGAAGTTGAAACCTGTGCCAGTTGACACCAGAGGTCAAAGTGCTAGTGCATCCCCTTTTTGTATGAAGAGGGGGAAATTTTTAATTTTGCTTAAAATTGTACGAGTAGATATCTAAACAGTGAAGTTTACAGAATTTTATTTGTGATCTGCCTGCCTGTTATATGGCCATTAAGATTTGCCCTTTGAGCTTACTCAAGCGCAGAAGCGTTACTTGTATATTAGTTCGGGTTAGCCACTGCAAGCCGTTTATTTAGATATGATTATGCTGCACGAAACAATGATTGCAAGCAAAAAAGAACTTTATCCATTAAATGCTAAGCAGCATACCTAGGTCCTATGAATTTGGAGAAAGATTAATTATTGCCGATTTTATCAAATTAAGCAAAATATCATCGATTCCTCTCTTCATTTCATGCTGGCATCAGTTGTTTCTCTATGGTTTGACTAAGGTTTTTTCTTTTTTGTTGATCCTTATAACATCATATTGCCTTTTTATAGAATAGCTTACGTAAATTACTCGACTTTATTTTCTTTACAAGCCACATTTCTCTTTTATTTTCCTTTGCTCCTCCTCCTTTTATACTCTTATCCATTACAGATAAATGATATCACAAACTAGCAGAAATAGTACATCTGAATATTAAATTAGAATAAGGGAGACGTATAGCAAATACAATATAGGGAATTTGGTGATGAGTAACTAATGTAAGAACTGGTTACAGGATGATATTCGAAGGGAAGCCCAAACAATGAGTTTGATAGATCACCCTAATGTGATAAGGGCATTTTGTTCATTTGCCGTCAACCAAAATCTTTGGGTAGTTATGCCATTCATGGCTGAAGGTTCTTGTCTACATCTCATGAAATCAGCATATCCAGACGGCTTTGAAGAACCAGCTATTGCTTCTATTCTCAAAGAGACTCTCAAGGCATTGGAGTACTTGCATAGACATGGACACATACATCGTGATGTTAAGGTCACTAGATTTTATATTTTGTTATATTTTCTAGTTTTCTGATTATTATTTCTCAACATTGTTTTGGTTTAGGCTGGAAATATACTTCTTGACTCTAATGGAGTGATAAAGCTTGGGGACTTTGGTGTGTCGGCTTGTATGTTTGATAGCGGTGATAGACGGCGTTCTAGAAACACTTTTGTGGGGACTCCTTGCTGGTTAGTACATGTTCTACCGACGTTTGGTTTATAAAGTCTTTGTGGACACATTTGACTTTCGGTTTTAATACTGCATACAGGATGGCGCCAGAGGTGCTGCAGCCAGGAAGTGGATATGATTTTAAGTGAGTGCAGATGATCATTTTATTAAATTCATATTATTGTTGAAATATACACATTTTATATTTTGCAGAAAGGATTAGAATCTGGATTAAAATACCATAATCATCATTTACAGGGCTGACATTTGGTCATTTGGAATTACTGCACTGGAGTTGGCTCACGGTCATGCCCCTTTCTCAAAGTATCCTCCAATGAAGGTCAGTATTTTAGTAACACATTGAATATATTCATGTCCTTTATTACTTTTATTTTCCTTCAAGTATTTGGTTTACTTTTGTGTATCAGGTCCTCTTGATGACCATACAAAATGCCCCCCTGGACTTGATTATGATCGGGATAAACGGTTTTCTAAGGTGTCATGTTTTTACATAAACACCACATATTGGGATGAAAATTCGCTTATGTGTTTGTGTCTTTATATATTGATAACTAATAAATTCCTTTTCTTACAGTCTTTTAAAGAATTGGTCGCAATGTGCTTGGTGAAAGATCAAACAAAAAGGCCAACTGCTGAGAAGTTGTTAAAACATTCCTTTTTTAAACAAGCTAAACCCCCAGAGGTCACTGTGAAGAAACTCTTTGCTGACTTGCCACCACTTTGGCATCGTGTGAAAGCCCTCCAGGTATGCAATCTTAGTTTTATGGCATGTACAACTAAACTTAACTGGCCCTTGTGCCAAAAAGAAAAACTTAACTTGCCAGTGTAGATATGACTTCTGACATACATGCAGATTAAAGATGCTGCCCAACTAGCTCTCAAGAAGATGCCCTCAGCAGAACAAGAAGCCTTGTCACAGGTTGGATGCATTATTCTGTTGATGAAGTTAATATGCTTGTTTTCCTGTCTTTTTTAAATATGATTTCATATCTGGTTTTTATTTTTTTTTATTTTTTATTTTTTTTGTGATGACATCCAGAGCGAGTACCAGCGAGGTGTTAGTGCTTGGAACTTTGACATTCAAGATTTAAAATTCAAAGCATCCTTGGTATTATTCATATTGTACATCTTATTTTTAAAACAGACTGTATAACCATATGACAGTTTGCTTCTTGCATTTTCATAAAATATGACAAACTTTTTTTCCTTCTAAACTTTTGCAAAGCTTCAAGATGATGACGAAATTCAAGATATCAAGGAAAATGATGTAAGTTCAACTCCAATTGTCAATAATGAAAGTCTGATTCTAAATACCATTTGAGATTCAGAATATTAAGCTGGCCCCATATATCTAAACCTATGCCTATGTATAGAGTGATAAGGTGCTATTATGTGCTGCAGGACACATCCGAGTCAAAGGCTACAACTGGTAAACTAGATTCCACCAGCGAGTTTGTTTCTAGGTCAATGCTCAACTTGTGGTCTTTGCAGTTTTTTATTTCTGTATTATTGTTTGATTTTTATTGTTTTTTAATGTTGAACACTCTTTCTTTTTTTATCAATCTGCTTCAGTGATGAAGCAGTCCCATCTGAATCCTTGATCAATAAGGGCGATACTCCAGAAAGTAATATGCCAGATGATAATAAAGGGAACATTATAGAAAAAGCCAGAACACAAACAGATCAACCACCATCAACCTCAGATAAAGATGCTGCACAGGCTAAAACTAGAATTATAACAGGAAGACCTCGACAAACGCAGAGTGGGCCCCTAGTAGCTGGTGTGGTCTTAAATCATTCTAAATCTGAAAGAACTCGTAATTCAGAAAGGTTTTACCATTATGTTTAGTCACTCTTTTGATCTTTGTGATTAGTGATTACTTTCATGGAGATTTATGATTTACTTAATTAGATCATTTATTTTTATCAGGTCTGACTATGAAAGCTCACAAGCAATTGATAAAATTCATCAAGTTAGGAGAGCCCCCAGTTTTAGTGGTCCATTAAACCTTCCAAATAGAGCTTCAGGAAACAGTTTATCTACTCCAATAAAACCATCAGGAGGTATTCATTCTCACATTTGGCTGAATATTTTAATGAAATTGTTGTTTTGACTGAAGTATTCATATGTATATATTTTGATTTCCACAGGATACAGGGATTCGTTGGATGACAAGTCAAAAGCAAATTTGGTACAAATAAAAGGACGTTTTTCTGTGACATCTGAAGATCTTGATTTTGTAAAGGTAAGCTGCATTTTCCTGCCGCTGTAAATTATGATTGCAACTTAAATATTTACTTCAGGATATTCCATTATGTACAGTCCCTC
This sequence comes from Flaveria sonorensis, assembly GCA_025506505.1. Lineage (NCBI taxonomy): Eukaryota > Viridiplantae > Streptophyta > Magnoliopsida > Asterales > Asteraceae > Flaveria > Flaveria sonorensis. Next base: position 2,636,561 of record CM046428.1, on the reverse strand, counting down.
GACGGTCATCCCAGGTAAAAAACCAAATCTGCTACCATTTGAGGTAATTAACTTATTTTAATATAACCAACTATCAAAATATCTCAAAAAGGTAATAACCTGCCATTTTTTGCTGATTGAATGGTTTACCATGCTTATGTAACATTTTTTGATGAGTTGGTCGGTTGGCTTGCCATGTTAGCTGCCTAGTGTACATTTTTAATGGATTGCCTTGCCACATCATGCCAGCATGTCCCTAGCATACATTTTAAAATTTAAGTTGAACATTTTTTTTATAAATATTATCAAATATCTATTACTTGACACTGTTTATAGGCAAAATGTCTTGGGATTTATTTATTTTGATTTTTTCATGCAGTATAATAAATGATGTACAGTATAAAGTAGAAACATATAGCATCATTGATCTTTTAGCATTTTAGTGATAAATTTATTATATTATTATTGATTTTATAATTTATACCAAATTTCATTATATTATATCAAATTTAGTTAGTTTGAATGTTCTTAAGGATCTTTAAGATCAATCACTCATCATTACTACCACAAACAAGTAGTTATTGTCAAAACAATATATCATCATATCATTAAAAATATCCTTTCTCAAAATAGCTGTGTAAAAACCCTAATCTGAAACTTTTCACTCACCGAAAATTCATAACATGAAAAATTCTGGATCTTACAAATGAAGAATGAAGAGGGCGGGATAAGTTATACAACGGAACAAGAGAAAGGATGCTTTTCTCCTGGTTTAACAGATGTTATGTATAATTATGTTACGAAAGCCATCTAAGCCAACCAACTCATGAAAGAATGCACGACATAAGCAACATAACCTTTTCAAGCGGTAAAAAAATAACCGGTTATTGTTGGGGTGTGAAGGCTTTTGGGCTTGGGCTCAAGTTGGTGACAAAGAGAATAAGGTCTCGGGCCCATATTTGTTATCTTGTTCACTAAGTCGCTAACCCTATTCTTTTTTATCTATATATACCATGCTACGTAATTGTAATTGTTGAGCACCTTGAGCTAACAAAAGAGAAACCCAAGTTGAGATTGTGGACGTAGGTGCATATTGTGTTCTTTAGTTTCTGCTTTACATTTAATCGTTTGTGCACGTGTCTTGTGATCCATATTCCGTTGCATTAACCTTAACAGTTATTACCTTTTTTGAAAACATTTTAAAGTTGATTACTAAGAAGAGCGGAAAACAAGTTTGTTACCTTAAATGGAAATTCTCTATAAGTTAGTTATCTTTGTTGTGCAATTTGCCTATTCACAAACAACGAATGTATGAATTTTCATCTGATTAGTTAATCATTTAAATCAGGAGTCATCACTGAGGAAGTCTGCTAGTGTGGGTGACTGGATACTTGACTCAAATAAAATGGTTAGGAATGCACTCAACTTCATCTTCTATTATGAACTTTTCTGATGCTGCATCTTTCTTGGCTGTTTGGCAGCCTGCGCATAGGGATGCCAATAGCAGTTCTGCAAATAGCGTATTACCTGCATCAGTGCTCATGCCTCACCTTCAAAACCTTTTTCAGCAGACGACAGTTCAGCAGGTAAACCAAGGTTACTTTTAATACACAATTACAAATATGAAATGATTAATGTTCTTGCCATATTTGTTGGACTAATCTTGTCAATATCTAATATTTAGAGGGGATAATTAGTATAGTTATCTATTTAATTGTTTTAGTTTGATTTAATTACTTGATTTAGTTTTGATTTGGTTTCTTAATTTAAGTCTAGGTAGGTAACTTAGTCTCCAAGTTTGTTTAGTATATAACTATATATAGGGTTTGAAGTCTTTGTAATTAAGTGGTGCTTTCATTGATATATATATATATTATTCTTGTGTCAAGTTCTCTAATTAATAAAAAGAGTCGATCAAAAGTTTTGATCAAAACAGTTCTGTGTTTATTATTGTTTCTGTTCGGTTAAGGATTGTGCCAACAATTGGTATCAGAGCCTGACAAAAGAGAGGTTTTGAGAGTCGACTTTCGAAGGGGGAAAGCAGCCTTTGGCTACAGGGCTGGCATCAAAGTATTTTAGGCGGCAAAAGGTAGGCATGAATCGATTGGTAGGTTTCTGATTAGTCGATAAGCCGTAGGGCTGGAGTCGACAAAGAAGGCTTGATCGAAGGATAACAACACGTTCTTTTTCATCAATAGCAGGTCGTAGAATTAGAAGGTGTTCTGATTAGCGACAAGTAAAATAGGGGTGGTAGGTCTCGGTTAGCATGCGATTGCAAGGTGTTTGTTCTAGCAGATTCACAGGGTAGCGACAGGTTGTTGAAGTAATCCAGGTTGGAAATCAACAGGATAATTGTCAATCCTGGTTTGGATCGAAGAACAAGGTTAATCCGAAGGAAAAGATCAATGAGTGTGAAAACAGCGGGTGAAAGGTTGCAAAAGGGGTTTGCAGGCAAAACTTTCAGCAGAGTTTTTTTGTTGATTATCATTCCTTGGAAATGCAGTAGATCGCAAGAATGGCTTAGCCGGAGAATCAAACAATATTGATATGAAGAACTTGTTGTCAAAACATGGGTTTAAACCAAAGGGACTTTGGGCTTGACCGAGATGGAGGACGGGAGTCCGGGAGAAGTCGAGGTGAAGACATATTGCAATGGAAAAGTTGATGTGAAGGATAGTGCAAGACAAGATTAGGGGGGTGATTGTTGGACTAATCTTGTCAATATCTAATATTTAGAGGGGATAATTAGTATAGTTATTTATTTAATTGTTTTAGTTTGATTTAATTACTTGATCTAGTTTTGATTTGGTTTCTTAATTTAAGTCTAGGTACGTAACTTAGTCTCCAAGTTTGTTTAGTATATAACTATATATAGGGGTTAAAGTCTTTGTAATTAAGTGGTGCTTTCATTGATATATATGTATATATATATTATTCTTGTGTCAAGTTCTCTATTTAATAAAAAGAGTCGATCAAAAGTTTTGATCAAAACAGTTCTGTGTTTATTATTGTTTCTGTTCGGTTAAGGGTTGTGCCAACAATATTAACACTTGTTTCCCAGGATCTTATCTGGAATTTGTTGAATAGCTTGCAATCAGCTGAGGTGGCAGAGGGTGAGTTAATATCTTCATTGGATCTTATTGTGCTTGTGAATATGAGTAGCAAAATGGCGGGGTGGGTCCAAAATGACCAACTTCAGAAAAGGGGTCAACACAGGTTGGGCTGGGTTAAAAGTGACATCTTTTAATGACTTTTTACAATTTAGGATCTTTTAGAAGCCCGTAGTAGTGAATTTAATCCGGACCAGTAATCTGGCATGTATCACCTGGTACCATACACGTGAATTTTTTGAAACTAGTCTCATATCCGAATATCCGTCCCATATGTTTTGGGTTTTCTTGTCGGGTTTGGGTTTTTATTGGTCATCCCTAGAATGGGTTGGCCGAGGTTGAGTAGCATCAAAAAAGGTTATTTTTAAAACCTATTGGGTCGACCCTTTGCTTTTTACTAATATACACACACACTTCCCCAAATGCACTATATAGGTCAATTTGAATTTTATTACTTGTTGCATTTTACCAATATATACACACCACCCGTTCCTGGTATCAAGCGTTGTGACTGTGAGGCCTACTTGTGAAGAATTTTGGACTAATTTTTGTTCTCTGATTTTTGTTTCAGCTTCTCAAAATGGGAAGTTGCCCCCATTGCCTCGCAGCTCTGAGAGTAATGGATATGTATGTACATGTATTACTTGACAAAATAACTTCACAGTTACATTCCCAATACTTATTACCAATTTTCAGGTTGAAGTTTCTGATAGAGAGCGCTTGCTGCTTTCAAAGGTTTCTGAGCTGCAATCCAGGTTACTGAATATGAACTGGTCAACTAAAAGCCAATTTATGTTTTTGATTTTGACTTTTTATTTGCATACAGGTTAACAACTTTGACTGAGGAATTGACTGCTGAAAAGTTAAAATACTTACAAGTGAGTTGGTTTAGATCTTGTATTTCACCTGTCAATATAAAGCGTGATGTATCTTAAGTTTTTTATATTCATTTAGTTATAATTGCACTGAGAAACATGTAATTCGCTGCTGTTGCCAGTTACAAGAGCGAGTTGATGCTATAACCAGCAATAGCCAGGAGGACAGGCGGAAAGGTGAAGCTGATGCTTGATATCCTCGTGTCCACGAGTGATGTATTGTTGTATATTATGGTAAATTAATCTATTCCCCCTTTTTAAAAAATGGAATGAAATATTAACAGTGTTTTATTTAGCCTAACGCCAACTACAATTGCAAGCAGTGGTGCTTGCAATCAAGAAAATTGGATGATCTTCCTCACAGCTGTGTAATAAGTTTTTGTTTGAAGATTTTCCGATATAGAAATGCAAAAATTCGGGTAGCGGGGAAACCATTTCTTTGATTCGTTTTTCGTACCAGGAGAACCAGTGCCTCGGTTTGCAGTTTACCGTTATAGCAGCAAGCGCGATTGCTTGATTCTTTGGACTGATTCTCTTGAAGCTCGTTATATAGATTATATGTATGTTTAATGTTGTAGCAAAATGTAATTGTCAAAAAAGACATTTACATAATAAGTTTATCTTGTATCCTATAGATTTGCCGACTCTCATAATACCAGAAGTGTGTATATCACGATGACGTAACGAACTAGTTGATGTGTTTATTTTTGGGTTTGAGAACGGGCATGAATTTTTCTTTAAACCCATTCATTAACACCGTCATGTAACCTGTTAATTTATGACATGGTGGTACGCGTTTGATTTTATGACATGGTGGCGGGTGTTCAGTTAGAATAGTTTTTTTGTCTATTCTTATTAATAATTTATAATGGTATTTTATAAGGTTTGAATTCTTGAATTTTTGAATAAATAAGTGCATCTTACCATCATTAGGATGCCCTGACTGTTATTTTATTATAATACTCTATTTAACATAAAGACTATGGTTTAGGTTTGTAATCTTTAAGATTTTAGATTCTAACTTGACTCAAAGGGGTTTTCTATAACAGTGGGTTTTCTCCTTAATAGTGTTTCTGGATGAGTCGGTTTTTGAACGTCAAAATCAGTAAGAACGGTTGACATCCCTTTTGAGAAAAGCTCGCTCGGGAATTGGAGGTGGTTTCAAACCTCGTTAAAGAAAAGATGATCATAATCAAGCTTAGTTTATTGATGTTTAGATTCAAGTCTTAAATGTGATTAAAAAAAGTTTTAGATTGACCTGAGGGGTATATAATCAGATAAAGTGGATTTTCCTTGTAAGGGTGTTTTAACTTTTAATTCAGGATTGAAGCTTGAAGAGTGCGGATTGATGTATAAGCTTTATATTAAAAACGTGTTATCCTGGGCCTTATGGTTTCACGCACGTGTAAAGTAGATGATGAGATGAGCCGGTGATCTCTAACTCCATCCAAAGGCCGTTAATAAAAAATTGCTTAAGGATCTTCTTCACCTTTACCAACCCCACCGTCAACTCCTCAGTCGCCGGCGATGAACTCCTTTCCTCTCACTCGTTTCTCCTCCACCTGCAACTCTTATACACGTCCACAACTCAAACCTCTGTACACACTCCGTCATCACTCTCACAAAAACATCGATCAGGTCATCCCTCTCCTCTAACTACTTTTACCATCAGTAACACAATATTCAAATTCCAAACCCTAACCCTCTGCGTAAGTTTCATCATCAATTGTTTTCTACAGAACCCGAGAATCAGAAACGGAAGATGCAGGGCGGCGTTACTGCACGACGCGCCGTTCGCCGTCGCCATCGGCGCATGTGTGCTCAACTCGTTGGTGTTTCCGCTGCCCATGGCTCCCACCGACGACGAAGATAGCAGCTCAGTGATCGACTCAGCTGATGCGAGGTTCGCTGTGATGGGGATCATCAGCTTCATCCCTTACTTCAATTGGATGGTGAGATGATTGATTGATGATTCCATGTTGAATTGGTGTCATTGACTAGGGTTTTGAGGTTGATTGTTGTGGTTTGCTGTTCGTAGAGTTGGGTGTTTGCTTGGATGGATACAGGGGATAAGCGTTATGCTGTATACGCCATTGTTTACTTAGCTCCTTACTTAAGGTCTTAAAACTATGATATGCTTGTGCTGTTGTTCATCTTCATTGTTTTCAATGTGTGAAATGGTTATTGTTTGTGATTGCAGATCAAATCTGTCATTGTCACCTGATGACAGCTGGTTGCCTATTGCCAGCATTCTTGTGTGCATTCTTCACATTCAGGTATAACAAAAGCTCATCTTCCTTCTCATAGTCAGCATGATTACATAAAGTTATGTATGAGTTCATCTTAATTCATGTGTTGTTCTTGATGTTTATGGTTACAGTTAGAAGCCAGCATCAAGAATGGTGATTTTCAGAACTTGCCATTATTGAAGGGAAAGAAAGATGCTAGAATCTCTAAACAGGTAGTATGCCGGCAGTTTGAATCTGATGATGTATTCAAATCTTGATTTAAGCATGGGGTGTGTTTATGTTTATGGTTTGTTAGGAAAGAAGAAAAGATGAACAAAATCTACCACCTGCAAATGATGAACCAAGAAAGAAAGTAAGAGATTGGGGAATCCCTAAAGATCAAAATCGACAATATGACCATTTGGATGAAGAAGAAGATGAAGGGAAAAATAAATAGTAACTAAACTGGAGTGAGTTCTTTATGTGTTAATTGCTTTAGAAATTGATTTATCAATTGGCATATGATGAGAGTTGTCTTGTTTTGTAGACACATAGTCTAGTTTCCCCTGTTGATCATCATAAAATGGATAGCTATGCAGTAGTAGGGATAGTTGAGGAACCGTCATTGTAATTCTAGCTAGTTTAATCCACCTTGTGACTCGAGACAGCTACCATTGTTTTAAGATCTTAATTCCATTGAACTAGAAGAAAGAAAAATGAATTTGTTCATGTAAGGAACAGAAAAAATGTTTAACTTGAAACGGATGCTGGCCAAAAATCATGTTATCATTAACAAATGTAGGGTCAGTTGACAACATTCGGTACATATGGGACATTGACTCGTGTCATATTTTTTTGTTTGTGTATTTGAGGAGGAAACTACTAATATAGTACTTGAGTAGTTGAGTTTACCATCCAAGGCATAATGTTTAGACAACAATGATCACTAATTCATAGCCCACATATTGTACACGCCTTTAGAATCACTAGATAAATGGTTTTTTTGGGTTTGATTGTAACATCAATCATGCGAGTGTTGTTATACAAGTTATCAAAATTCCAAAGTACGACTCGTGTTGTGTTGTATGTGCATGTATGACATCTGACAACAAATGATAATGCTTTAGTCTAGTATATTGCTAGTTTAAAAAGGGTCAAGTCATCTTGTCTTGTCAATGAATTAAAATCTATATCATCATCCGTTAAGACCTCCAATTCTTCAAGGTGGAGAATCTATGGATTTTAGAGGTGAGAGAGAGGAGAAATAACCCATGAGCACTAGCACTCAAGTGAAGGAGTAGTGTGAGTGAGTAGGAAGAACGGACTAAAGAAAACAAGTGGGAAAAGAAAGAATAGAGAGAGGTGATAAGATGGCTCAATCCCTTATAATGACTCATAACTTGCATCGGTGATGGTCTATGACGTTGATAGTCTCTTACGTTTACGGTAAAACCATAAAAATGGTCCAAGACATTTACATTGGAAGTTCCAATGTAAATGGTCTATTTGGAACCATATAATATGGAGAGAGCATAAAGAGTGTATGGTAGAAGTGTACATATCGGTTTTTTTTGAAAACCAGTTTGGGGTCCAAATCAAAACCGGTTTTGTCAACCCAAGTCAAAACCGGTTTGGCCCCAAACCGGTTCGGGTTTTAAACCGCTTCAATGGCTGAAAAACCCAATCCTATGAAACCGGTTCGGGTCGGTTTGGAAACCGGTTCGGGCCCAAACCGGTTCGGTTTTTTTTTTTTTTTTCATAATATAGTAATGTTAAGATATGAAATATATATAATCATATTTATATTAATAAAACTTATACTTAATTTAAAGAAAAATAAAATTTTTGTTAACATATAAAAAATATATATCATATTTATATTATCAAAAGCAATAAAATAAAAGTTGTGAGTATTATTGTTATTAATATTGTTATTAATATAATGGTGGTGGTGGTTCTTATTATTATTGTTGTTACTTGTTGTGATTATTATTGTTACTAATATCATTATTTTGTTTAATGTTAAATTATATATCATACGTTACTTGTTAATCAATATGACTTAACGTCTCAAAGTGAGATAAATAACGAAAGTAAAATATATAATATATAAAACATATAAACAATTTAAACAACATAGAAGTTTAAATAATAGTTTTTTAAAAACTAAACATTTAGCCTAGTCGACTAGTCGTTCTTCGTTCGTTCGTTGCATACTTGTCTGGTTATTATTCACCACCAGAACAGGAGCTGTTACAAAGGTACTCATCATATGCCGCTTCATCATCGGTCATTCCGGGTGTCAATCCGCTCTCTATCTCGTCCTCGTATAATTCTGTTTCGTATTCCGATTCTCCTTCAAACGAGCATTTGTCTTGTACTCTTTCCGCAGCATCCAAATAACCCTTCAAGCAAAAATTGACATTTCAATCGCTTGGGGAGTGAGTCTAGTTCGTCTTATCGATATAACTCTTCCACTAACGGAAAAAGCAGATTCCGAAGCTACCGTAGAAGCTTGGACGGTTAGTAAATCTCGGGCCATGGCGGATAGGATGGGAAATTGATCTTCCTTATCTTTCCACCAAGCCAATGAGTCAAAATTTTTAAAACGTGTGGAGTCATGGTGGATAAAAAGTTTGTTCCACCATACCTCCCGAGTTCACTACTCGGAGTGTTACCACGTTGACGTTTATTAGATTCATCCCTTAAAGTATTATATAAAGCAAACATTGGATCATTTGAACTTTTGGCATGTGCTGCATGCCTCAATGACTCATGGATGTGTGATGTTTCACCATATTTTAATAAATAAACATCAAACATTTTTTTTCTAATTGTTGGTTAAAAGTAGCATTTAAAGTTTGAGTATAAAATAGGTTTTCTTCTTCTAAATCCAAATTAAAAGTAATTTTATCAAGTAAAGTTTCAATCCCCGACAAATTTAAACAAGGGTTTAATGCAGCAACACATGCAATAACCGGAGGTATTTCTTTAAAATACTTTTTAAGTTTTTCTTTTATTGGGGGTATCATATCCGAATAAGGTCTACCCTTAAACGACATCTCATTTAATTTTGAAGTCATTAAATAAATTTGGTGAAGTGCTAACGGACTCGTTGGATAATAAACTCCAGAAAGACAAGTAGTTGTTTTTTTTAAAACTTAAAGCATTTTGCTTATTTCATCAATAAAGGACCAACCCGATGGATGGTAAGTATTTGCTTTCCACGACTTACCAAACTATTATGAAAGACTATTAAACTTTCTTTTTGTTCAATAGCATTTTCAAATATATTACAAGTGGAATTCCATCGTGTAGCTACGTCCCAATCCGAACCTAAACATTTGGAATTTGCGTCTTTACAAAACTTGCGATATCTACTATATCTTTGGTTATTGCTAAAAATGTCACGTAACATTCTTTTAAAACCATCTTTCACCGTTTCAATCGTTCTTAAACCGTCTTGAACGACTAAGATAATGATGTGCGCAACACATCGACTATAAAAAAACACACCGTCACACATTGGTTTATATTTTAATTTTAAATGATCTATCGCAAACGTGTTATTTGACGCATTATCAAAAGATATAGAAAATATTTTGTTTACTAATTTATACGTTTTAATAACTTTATCAATAAGATAAAAAATGTTTTGGCCGATGTGAGGATAATCAAACAATTCAAACGCAATTGTATGTTTCATCATTTTCCACGAATCGGGTTCAACCCAATGGGCGGTGACACAAATGTACGAGTCCGGTAAACCATGAGGAGTCGACCAAACATCACTAGTTAAGTAAACACCGGTTTGTAAATTTTTAAAATAAGATATTAATTCAATTTTAGTTTTTTTTCATATTTTTAAACAATCTCTTTGAAGAGTAGCACGACTTACATTGGTGTAATGTGGTTGGAGAGTTCGTTGAATGAGTCGAGTCAAACGTTCGTTGTCGAAATGTTTGAATGGCAAGCTTTCTTGAATTACAAAATGCGCCATTTGCTCCCGAACCGCATCAACGTTATAAGCCCCACCTTTCAACGCCTTACAATATTTAAGCGTAATGTGGTTTTTCAACGTTGTGTTTGCATCTTTCTTGAAAAACTTATGACAAAACTTGCAACGAGCCTTGCTCGGACCGCTAGCCATTTGACATAAATCGTAATTGCACCATATTTTGGGGTTCATATTCGTAGGAAAGATTGCTACCACCACGTTGCTTGAAGACACATCACAACCAACGGATGATTGAGCACTTGATGAAGCCATTTGAGATAGTTTTGAGAGAGTTTTTTTCTAAGAGAAGGAAAGTATTGAGCGTTTTTGTGATTTTTGAGAGTAAAGAGCGTTTTAAGTTGTTGTGATTCAACCAAAACATCCAATACATATATATACTAACCTAACGGGGGTATAATGGTAAAAAACACAAAAAAAGGTCAAAAAAGACCTCAAACGGCCAAAAAACGGTTATAAAACTGTTATACAATGGCTAGTTTGAAAACCGGTTTGGGATACCGGTTTGAAAACCGGTTTGGGATACCGGTTTGAAAACCGGACCGGTTTAGAAACTGGTTTTGATTAATGGAACTTCCAACCGAAGTAAAACCGTCGGGTTGGGCCGGTTTGAAACCGGTTTGGGCCAAACCGATTTGGGTCTCAAACCGGTTTCGACCTCAAACCGGTTTCGGTTTTTTTTACCGAACCGGTTTTCAAA